>JANITW010000236.1:34322382-34344226 GCA_027564335.1 Erythroxylum williamsii | reverse complement strand
CATTTGTGGAATTTGAGTTTTGTTTGAGGATAAGTTTTCCAAAAAGGGAAAATGTATTGATTTGTACGAGTTTGAATGAAAAAGAAACAAATTTATACAGGTTTTAATTGGCTTAGATTAAATGTCTAAAGTTTCCAACGCGATAAGTTGTCTATAATATTTGTTTTGGATGTCGGAGTTTCGTTTTTGCTCCGCTTCTGATTTGCTCGTATTCGATTCGACTTCATATTCATTCACATTACGTTCTTTCTTTTGGATCCGATTTGTTCTACGCTTCGTTTTATAGTCCGCCTTTCTTTTCGCCCGCTTCATGTTTTGATTGGTCCGATTATCCGTTTCGATTTCGTTTTGTGTTTCGCTTTCGGATCTGTTTTGATTTCATTTGCTTTCAGCCCAATTTTGTTTATTTTCCGTTCCTTTGATATTTGTCTCTCCGTTTTCCGGTTGGGGTCCGGTTGACTTCATATTCGATTTGTTTGGAGGTCAAATCCGCTTTCGCTTTGTTTCCGCCTTATGATTTGACTGAACCACTTCGTGATCCGAGTTGTTATTCGCTAAACTTTTGTTTGTTCCGCCATTGTGTTTTCGCCTTTTCGTTTCCGTTTTTTAGTTAGGGTCCGGTCTCGAGATCGGGTTCCAACACAATCTGATACAGCTCACAAGTTCATAGTAGGGACTTTAATGAGTGAGCTAACAAACAAGAAGTTTGATTGGTCACAGCCCATTCGTGATCATGTAACTCATATATCAAACTTAGCTGCAAAGTCAAAATCTATGGGTATGGATGTGAGTGAGTCCTTTCTTGTATAGTTTATTATCATCTCATTTCCTCTAAAATTTGGCCAGTTTCAAGTGAATTATAACACTATTAAAGAAAAATGGAACTTTCAAGAAATTAAACCCATGTTAGTTTAAGAGAAAGGGAGATTAAAGAAAATGAAGGAGCACCCCGTTCATCTTACATTTCATCCAGGAGCTAGTAGCAGTAAGAATAAACTAGGAAAGAAAGGCAAAGATAAGGACAAAGCTCTCAGTAAAGTTAATGAGGATCGAATCAATAAAGATAAGAGATGTCACTTCTGAAAGAAGCCTGGTCACTTCAAGAAAGATTGTCCTAAAAGAAAGGCTTGGTTAAAAAAAAAGGTACATACTATGTTGTTTTGAATCAAATCTTATCGAAGTGCCTAATAATACCTGGTGGTTAGATTCTAGTGCAACTACTCATGTGTCATATGTTAAACAAGGATTCCTTTCAATCCAAACCATAAATAAAACTGGAAAGTTCTTATATATGGGGAACAGAATGAAGGCACGGATAGAGGGCATTGGGACATACAGATTGATCTTGGACAGTAGATGTTACCTAGATCTAGAAAAGTGTCTTTATGTTCCTGAATGTATTAGGAATTTAGTTTCTGTTGCAAAATTGGATGATATAGGATTTCAATTTAAGTTTTGAAACGATATTTTTTCTTTATATAAACACAAATACTATTATGGTTTTAGTATTTTAATTGATTGTTTATATCGTTTCAATATTGATGTTGATTTTGTTGAATCTCTGTTTCATGTTAACCATATTATATGAAATAAACGTAGTGCACATAATGAATGTTTTGTTTTTTGTGGCATAAAAGATTAGCCTATATATCTAAGAAAAAGATATAGAGGTTAGTAAAAAATGAAATCTTACCGCCATTGGATTTTGTTGATAGGGCTATATGTGTGAATTGCATTAAAGGTAAGCAAACTAAACATATATCAAAACATCCAGCTACAAGAAGTAGCGAATTACTTGGATTAATACACACTGACATCTGTGGTCCTTTTGACGTTCCTTTTTAGAGCGACAAAAAATATTTCATTACCTTTATTGATGACTTCTCACGATATGGTTATATTTATTTGCTACATGAAAAGTCTCAACATGCGGACATTCTAGAGGTGTTCGTTAATGAGATAGAAAGGTAATTAGATAGAAAAGTCAAGATATTAAGGTCTGATAGGGGTGTGAATACTATGAAAAATTTGATGAAAGTTAACAATGTCTAGGTCTATTTGCAAAGTTTCTTACAAGTCGAGGCATATGTTCACAATACATATTACTTGGTACACCACAACAAAAAGGTATAGCTGAAAGGCAGAATTGTACTCTTATGGATATGGTTAGAAGTGTGTTAGGTTATAGTACTATACCTTCATCATTGTGGACGCATACATTAAAGACCGTTACGTACCTGCTTAATAGGATTCTTAGTAACGCAGTTCCTAAGACACCTTATGAATTGTGGATAGGAAGGAAACCTAGTTGACGAAACCTTCACATTTGGGATCGTCCAATAGAAGTAAGGTTGTATAATCCATATGAAAAGAAGCTTGACGTAAGAACTATTAGTGATTTTTTCATTAACTATCTTGAAAAATCAAAGAGGTACAAATTTTATTGTCCTAATCATAGTACGAGAATAGTTGAGTATGGTAATGCTCAGTTTATTAAAAATGGTCAAATCAATGGGAGTGGAGAACCATGAAAAGTGGATATTCATGAGAATCGAGTAGACACTACCAAATCAGACGTGATTCGACCAGTTGTTATTCCTATTGTTGCATCACGGATACGCAACATACTGAAACAACAAATTAATGTTCCAATTTCACAAGTTGAACATATTAATGACGAACCAGCTAAAAGTGATGCCACAAGAAGTAGCATTACAAAGGTTTGTAAGGCAAAAAAGATCAACTATTTTGAGTGCCTATGAAATTTACTCACTTGAACATGAATGTGACTTGAGCATTGATCAGGATCTAGTCTTGTTTAAACAAGCTATAGAATATAGCAATTTTGAAAAATGGTTCAATGCTTTAAAAGAAGGGTTGAAATCAATGGATGACAACAATGTCTGGGAATTAGTTAAGTTTCCAGAAGGTATAAAGTAAGTGGATTGTAAATAGGTCTTTAATACCAAACTCACAAGGCAACATTGAAAGGTATAAAACCAGACTTGTTGCCAAATATTACACTCAAAAGGATGGTATTGACTATAAATAGATCTTCTCTCTAGTTTCAAAGAAGGACTCTTTAAGAATTGTAATAGCCTTATTGGCTCATTATTCAGTTTTGGATGTAAAGGCTGCTTTTCTAAATGGTGACTTGAAAGAAGAAGTTTATATGGATCAACCGGAAGGTTTTATGGCCATAGGAAAGGAACAATTAGTGTGTAGATTAAAAAAGTAAATATATGGACTGAAGCAAGCTTCTCAACAATGGTATCTTAAGTTTAATGATATCATTATGTCTTATGGTTTTGTAGAGAACACTGTTGATCGGTGTGTTTATATGAAGTTTAATGGGAACAAGTTCATTATATTAGTCTTATATGTTGACAATATCCTTCTCATTGTGAATAATATGGTTTTGTTACATGATGTTAAGAATTTTCTTCTAATAATTTAGAAATGAAAGATATGGGTAAAACATCCTTTATGATAGGAATAGAAATATTCCATGATGGATCACAACAATTGTTAAGATTATCTTATAAAGGTTATATTAAGAAAGTAATAGAAAGATTTCAAATGAAAAAAATGCTCCACAGGGATAGTTCTAATTCAGAAAGGGGACAAATTTAGTCTAATGCAATGTCCACGAAACGATTTGGAACGTAAGGAAATGGAGTCTATTACTTATGCGTCAGTAGTTGGGAGCTTAATGTATGCTCAAACATGCACTCGGCTAGATATCAGTTTCGTTATTAGAATGCTAGGCCGATGTCAAAGCAATCCTAGAATGGACCATTGGAAAGCTACAAAGAAAGTTCTTAACTACTTATAAGGCACCAAGGACTATATGATCACATATAGAAAATCAACCCATCTCAAAGTGATAAGTTACTTAGATTCAAACTATGCCAGTTGTGTAGACTCACGGAAATCTACATTCGGTTATATGTTTCTATTAGTTGGAAGAGTAGTTTCATGAAAAAGTAAAAAGCAGTCTATCATTGTTACTTCCACAATGGAGGTTGAATTTGTGGTGTGCTTTGAGGCCACGATTCATGGATTATGGTTACGAAACTTTATCCTAGGTCTTGATATTGTCGACAATATTACTAGACCGTTAAGAATTTATTGTGATAATTCTGCAGCCATTTTCTTATCTAAGAATGAAAAATATTCAAAAGGTGTGAAACATATAGATTTGAAGTATTTTTCTGTGAAAGATGATGAAGTGCAAAAACATAAAGTATCAATTGAGCATATTAATACTGATCTCATAATAACGGATCCGTTAACTAAAGGGTTACTGCCTAAAACATTTATTGGTCATGTTGAATGGATAGGCCTTATAAATAAGTCCTTGTTAGCATAACGTTTTGATATGTATATATACATAGAAGTGTTTTGTTCAAATTGTTGTGACACTTGTGAATTCAATTATGGTCATTTGTTTTTTCTCACTTACTTGTTATCCAAATTATGTTGTATACTATAATTATTATTTGTACGATAACAATTACAGAATTATCCACTAAAAGTTTGTTGAATTGAGTTGATTATGTGATACATGGAATGAATCATCATCTTACTTCAATTAAGGATTACTTGATAGATTCCATGTTAAAGTTTTATTGTTGAATGACCAAGTCATAACATGAGCCAAGTGGGAGATTGATAGATTATTTAATGGCCTATGTGACTTATAAGTTTGAGCCCATGAAAAGTACCCATGATAATGGTTATTGGGTATTAAATAATAGATCTCAAATGAGTTATAGACCCTTTCCCACTCTCTTTTAAAATACACCAACATGATGGTTGGTGGAAGAATATGATGGTTAGTGAAAGACTATATAAGTTTTAGAAAACTTATAAATGGTTAATCTGAACCATTATCTTAACCATTGAAGATACAAAGAAAGGAAAGAAAAGAGGGAATAAATCTTTCCAAAAACAATCATGGATATAGATATGTCTACAAACATCGATCCAAAAATGTATCACATCTGCTCCATCGCTATCGTTGCCCTGTGTCGCCCTAGTTGTGTTCTTATCCATTACTGCTTCCATTATTAATTCTTCATATATCATTACTTCTTTTCCTATCACCTGCTTTAGCTTTTCTACTTTGTGTCCTATAAACCATCTCAAACTCTCAAAGTCAAGGTTGGTAATGGTGATATTCAAAGATGCAGAAAGCATATTTTGTTTAAAATACTTGCTAAAAGATGTGCCTTTTAGTTTCTATATAGAGATTAGAGAATAAAGATGCTTGTAGATGTTGGTTGGCTTGAGCACTAAATTCTTGATAGAATAAATTATCGTGGGTATTGAGTATTTGAGTGGCTTGTGAAATTTGTGATGTCCATCAACAAGGTTCTATATTCCTACTTTAACATGTCAGATTATTTAGTTATATAATTTAAATATAAATCAAGAATTAAATTTTAATTTTGTAAATTTTAGCTATTTTTTTTAAAAAATCATATCCAAATTATAAAAATTAATGTGATTTTTTTATTTCATTTTATCTAAACTTTTGTTACAAATTTATTGAACTAGTTTCCTAAATCACTTAATATTACATTAAATTAAAAGGATTCATTTGCAATACAAAAATTAAAATTTAAGGATTATTTATATGTGCGTATGTGTCTTTCTTATTATGTATAGACGAAAATTGAAAGAATGATATTAATAAAAATTAAAAGTGTAATATTGATAAAAAAACTAGAAAGTTGTGAATTTATGTTTGAATTATGTAATCATACATAATGAGTTATACTTGTAAGTTTATGGTTAAATTATATAATCACACAAAATAGATTATAGTTGTAACTTTATGATTAAACTAGGTAATCGCACATAATAGTTTGTAGTTGTGAGTTTATGGTTGAATTGTGTAATCACACAAAATGAGTTATAGTTGTGAAAATACAGCAATGACTTATATAAGTTAGGTGAAGTTCACTTGCATTTTTATATCATATATTACAAATAAAATGGAAGGAAGTTCAAGTACTTCTAATAATTTGATCCTGAAAATGAAGAATTATATATATTTTTGTATTGCAACAAACATTTGAAAGACGGAAGAATCACCAGATTAAAGAATCATTTTGCTGGGATCAAAGGTGATGTAAAAAACTGAGTCATAAAGTGAAATAGCAATGAAAGTTTTGCTTGAAGAGTATTAGCATGAAAAAGATAAAAAGCACAAATTAAACTACAAAATTGTTAGCGGAAGTTCTTTTTTCAGGATGATAGTGGAGATGTTAAAGGTAGTTTTCCTACCTAACAAGAACGAAATGTTGGATTTGATGTGAGGAAAAGAAGAAGATAGATGTTTAACTTTTTTACTTTACGAATAAATCCTACAACTCAACCTTTAATATTTAGTTCCTTACAATCTAAAGAAGCAACTCATAATATGGACATTATAATGGCTAGATGGTGATATGATTAAGGTATACCATTTAATGCTGTCTAGTCTTATTATTAGCAGCTTATGATGAATGTTATTGCCTCTTACGATCCAAGATATAAAACTCTTTCAATTGATAATTATAGAGGTAAACTTTTGAACAACTTTGGTTATAAAATAAATAGTTATTCAGATAAAAGAAAAATGACTTGGGCAACTTATGGGTGTTCAATCATGTGAGATGGTTGGACAAATATAATATATGAGTCTATTGTCAATTTTTGGTTTATTCTTCTAAGTGATAATATTTTTGAAGTCTTTTGATGCATATGACCTTATTAGAAATGTTGATACTCTGTTTTAGATATTTGATGAAGTTGTAAATGAAATGGGTCAGTAAACATTATTTTATTCATTATTGATATTGATTCTACTTACAAATTAGCTAGGAAAAGATTGCAAAGCAAGTATAATTCTTTTGTATTGGACTCCTTATATTGCATATTGCATTAACTTGATGTTGGAAAATATAGAAGTATTGATGAAATTTTGCAGAAAGTAAAAATATTGATCAAGTTCATCTAAAATCATGCATGAGACGTAAATTTGATTAGTAAGGATTTCATTAATGGTAGAAATTTGTATCGTCCTACTATTACAATATTTGCAACTAATTTTTTTTATAACTTTAGTATGTTTTAATAAAGAAAGAATTGAGAGAAATGTTTACAATTAATAAGTGAGATGTATCTTAGTATTTCATGTCTAATGCTAGAGTGGAGGTTTCTAAAATTATACTAAAAGATCATAAATTTTGGCCCCAATTTAAATTGTAATCCAAGTTTGTGAGCAATTGGTGAGAATACTTAATTTGGTTGATAATAATAAGAAGGCAATAATGAGTTATTTTTATGATGCCATAGAGAGGGTGAAGGAAATCATCAAGGCCAATCTAGAAATAGGTCTTATTTGTACACACATTATCTTGCAATTATCAATGAGAGAAAGAAAAGATAACTTTACTCTCTATTGTTTGTAGCTAGGATATTTTTGATTCTTAGTACCTATTTTAAATCAAGTTTTACAAAGAAAATTGAAAGAAATAGAGGAATACTATTAACTGTTTTAACAATTGTTTGAGATGATACAAGATCTCTTAAGCTTATAAGTGGAGATTTATAAGGATGTTTTTGGTAGTTTTGGAATACCCTTTGCTATTTGTTAAAGAGACAAATTTAATCCAAGTATTATTTTTTTTACTTTTGTTAATTGTTAGAACTTAATAATCACTGTATTTTATTTATAAGGTTAATTTTATTTTCTTATAGTTACTTAATGACACCAATTCATATGTGATGTTCTAAAATTTCAAAGGTTTACAATTCAAAGATTGAGTTAATGTGTGAGTGCAATCGTGTGTGAAAAGAATTGTAGTAAATTCATCAATTTCAAGAAAATGAATAGATTGGAATACAAAAGATTGAACAACTTGGTCTTTATTTGATACAAATTAAAGCTTTGACAAAGGTATATTATTATCATTATTAAATTGAATATAATTCCTTGGAAATTCTTGTTAAATTAATTTTATTTGTGTATATTTCTCTTGATCTAATTTGTCTTGACCATATCGATATCTTAATTGATTGAATTTTTGAGGAATTGAGTTTGATAAATGAAAATGATTTAGAAGATAATCTTTAATGATAAAGTATTAACATATCATTTGGTGTAATAAATTTGAATGATGGTAATGATGAGACTCCTTTTAATGCTAAAAATTTTGTACCAAACGAGAATTGAGATTAATATGATTTGAGTGGATATTTAATTGAATGAAGTTCCAAGTTTTTATTTTCTCTCTTTTTTAAATTTCACTTATATTTGATGCATATATTAAAATTTATATATGAAATATAAATATAAAAATTTTAACTATCAATATGTTTATTTTATGTTTTGCTTCTAGTTAATTATGTTATTCGACACAGGCTCTTGTGTAATACTTGTAAAATTATGAAACTTTATTATTATTTCTATTTGATATTTTGATATAATTATTTTATATGATGAAATTGTGGCATTTTAAGTAATTTGTAATATCTTTAGCTTTGTATTTATATCAGGATTAAATGATTTTTTTATATTAATTGCAGTTATTGTTTACTTGTGAAATATGTTAAAAAAAGTTATACTAATATAAATAAAAAGATTATTGTTATTTCAAATTTCTATTACTATAATATTTAGAGACATCATTGATGCAAAATTAAAAATTATATAACACAATATATCGAAATATTATTTTTAATTTAAAAATAGAAAGTATTTTACATTTTCTAAAGTTACTTGAGACGACACTCCATGTAGAATAATAGTACTATAAAAAAATCAAATGTAATACCAGTACTCAATATTGACGGGGAATATGATATTCATAACATTAAAATTTAAATTAATTCCCCAAAAATATACGCAGGTGCGGCAGATCGCATTCATGTCATATACGCGTGACGTGTCCAATTTTCCCTCGTTATGACAGCTCTTTTGTCTTTTCTGTATTTCAACGGCTTTCCGGCGGATTTCACCGATGGAATACCGAATATCCACGAAACTAGCTAAGTATCTTCACATTGTTGACTTCACTTAATGGGTGAGGGACCCCACCGCTGTATTTCCTAATTCCTTCCTTCCTTACGGAAAATTAAATTAAAAAGGTACCGATTTGAGCAATTCAGCACCCTCCCTTTGTTCGAATCAGATAGCAAAAGTTTCCACTCTATTTGTGCTTTCGTTTTTGTCTGTTGATGGATTCGTCGGAGAAAGGGACCGTGACATGCGGGTCGTGGATCCGAAGACCCGAGAACCTGAACCTGATTGTGTTGGGCAAGTCTATGAGGCGGGTTTCGTCTCCTTCGGTGCTCCATGTCTTTTCCTTCGACCCTGCAACCAATTCTCTCTCTCCATCTCCGTTGGTCTCTCCCACTCGCTCTCATATCTCACCCGTTTTTATTTTCCTTTTCTTTTCAACTTGTTTTTGGTGCAAAAGGTTTCGGTTTTGGTTTTTTAATCGTAACATAAACGATGAGAGGTTACGCAATAAAACTTCTGCTTA
This sequence comes from Erythroxylum williamsii, assembly GCA_027564335.1. Lineage (NCBI taxonomy): Eukaryota > Viridiplantae > Streptophyta > Magnoliopsida > Malpighiales > Erythroxylaceae > Erythroxylum > Erythroxylum williamsii. Next base: position 34,334,687 of record JANITW010000236.1, on the reverse strand, counting down.
AGTTGTTGGATAATATGTCCCTCAAGGGTTTTATTTATGTTGTTTGGAGCTAGAATTTGTTTTTCTTTCTTTCTTCTACATTTGATATGTATTGATTTTCTTTCTTTTTGTCTTCGTTAGGCTACGTACGTACTCGAAGAAACAGAGGGCGAGCCACTGACGATTGCAGTCCATCCTAGTGGAGATGAAATTGTTTGTTCTACGACCAAAGGTGGCATCAAGTAAGGCTCTAATGATCAATTTAAAATTTATGACCTTTATTTATCCTTTTTCGATTTAAATGCATCCAATCACAGCATTTAGTATTCAATGCTCACATGTTCTCTAACAATAATAAGTTCCTGTATCAAGTTTCGTGGTAAAGTAGTTATTAGTCTTCGCTAGGCTAGGTAACATTTGTCATGATATCCTTGTTCTATAGTTTTTTCTTGAACAATTCTGTTGAACATGGATGCAGTTCAACCAACTGTTGGCTTCCTTCAATGCTAAATTCTGAGTTTATGGTTTTTGCAAAGGATTACTGTTCGAGAACATTCAAGTTGTTAAATGGATTATAAAGTTTGCGTTCTTCTTTCTATTGTGCGTAAATTTTGCGAGCTGTTCACTTAAGTTGGGGCTAAGGATTAATGATCATAGTTTTATAGATAAAATCTTGGGGCATCGTTTTAGTTTGATTTGTTTATCTATAACTAATAATGTCTTCTTCTTGAGAAAAAACTTCTATATATGATAGTCCATTTTCATTAGAATAGTTGCTTCAGATGCATGGATGAAATTTCAATTCCACAAGGGAATCCAGATCCTTCTTTGTTTCGTGAAGAAGAAGGATCCTTCTTTGTTCAGGATGATAGTAACTACTATAACCATTTTTTCTCTTTCCATACTTTGTGGTTGTTGTACATTTACCTAAAATTGGCCTGGTTTGATTGTACAGATTATTTGAGCTGTCTGGTCAAGAAACAAATGTCAAGCTTGTGGCCAAAGACCTACATTCCCTCCAAGATGTTGGGCCACAGAAATGCCTAGCATTTAGTGTTGATAGATCAAAATTTGCAGCCGGTGGAGTGGTAAGTTATAGCATATGATTCAAGCATGACTGTTACTGGCTTTCTATTGTTTGTGTTTCCGAAGCCTATATGTTAGCCATATCCAGCTTGACATGTTTTTATCTTATTCAATGTAGGATGGTCATCTGAGAATTTGGGAGTGGCCAAGTCTGAGAATAATTATTGATGAACCAAGAGCACACAAGTCCTTTCGGGATATGGACTTCAGGTTTCTTTTCTTCTTCCTAACAGTAAATGGTTCTAGTGAAAGTCAATGCTTGCACATAATGCTGTTGGCACCTCTTGGAATTGTCTTTGAATTATTTATAATCTCCTTATGAAATGCTATCGAATGCAATAAGCTCCTGGGATAATTATGTTCACTTGCCAATAAAATATGCTTCTCTTGGGAATTATTTGATGGCTGATAGTTTAATGGAAGAATGTGGTAGAGTAATACGATCTTCAGAGTATTCCTTCATATGGAACTAAAGTTTGGATTTTATTGAACTGTTTAGATCTACTTCTTCCTTTCTATTTTTGAGTTGACTGAATAAAAATGTGAAGGGGATCACTTTTTGTGCTAAACTCTGAGTTTTTTTTTTGGCTCATGTTCCAGTCTAGATTCAGAATTCCTAGCGTCAACATGTGTTGATGGTTCAGCACGAATATGGAGGATGGAAGATGGTGTCCCTCTGACTTCTTTGGTCCGCAACCCGGTAGGGTTTGCTTCATATTGTGATATTGATGATTGTGGCCGATTTTTCTTGTTACCTTAAAACCTGTTGTTATTTTATCTGCTGTAGGATGAAAACTTTGAATTATGTCGATTCTCCAAGGATGGGACAAAACCATTTTTGTTCTGTGCTGTACAAAAAGGTACATCTAGCAGTTTATGTACAATATTATTGTTATAGTGCAGAATGCACCAATTGTTTCTGAACTATAGCAATATCACTGTACAGGTGATAAAGCTATCACTTCTGTCTATGACATTAGTACGTGGAAGAAAATTGGGTATAAGAGGCTATTAAGAAAGCCTGCTGCCATAATGTCTATCAGCCCGGACGGAAAATACCTTGCTTTGTAAGTTGTTGGCCTTGCCCTTTGTAATATGTTGTTTATGCAAGTTTTTGTTGAAATTGAGTTATTTTACCCTTATAGAACCAAATAAGCTGCCATCTATTGATACATCAATTGATCATTGTCCACTTACTAGTATTTGATTTTCCACGGAGAAAATATTGATTCTACAAGTATAGATTACACAAGCAACAAACTTCATCTTTAGAAAGTTATCCTTTATGTTGGTTTTTGACACTTTAATTGAGAAAAAGAATTAGAATGAAAATATTTTGTAGTTTTGAATCAGAACTAAACCTATTCTCACAAGGAGCTTATTAGCCTTGGTTGGTCTTTGCAAAATCAGAAAGGATAGCTGAACTTGGTGATCCCAGTAAGTTGTTTTGGGAGTGTATAAGTTAGAGGGGATACCTAATATGCTCATTGCATATTTATGTGTGTTACTTGTGCATCTATGTGAAATATTCAAAATTTTCAGGTTGTATTTGGTAATTGCAGTAAGGTCTCCAAGAATTTAGCTTGTAAGTTTGAAGTAAGGGAGCATCATGTTGTGTCTATGATATTTCGTGCTAACTTATTCATCTTCTTGCTTCTAGGGGAAGTAAAGATGGAGATGTCTGTGTGGCTGAAGTAAAAAAGATGGAGGTTTGCCACTGGAGTAGGAGGCTCCATATAGGCACATGCATTTCAAGTCTGGAGTTCTGTCACACCCAAAGGTACATTTATGCAGTATAACGTTTCTTGAACTTGTAGAGAAGATAGTTGTATAGCTTTTCTAGTAAAACAACCACCTGCTAGGATACTGAGTTCAGTATGATATTGCAATAAGTTTTGAAAACGATATTTAAAATTTTACTCAGTATGATATTGCAATAAGTTTTGAAAACGATATTTAAAATTTTGAACCGCCCAGTGCTATATTTTTGTGGTGATAGATATCTTAACTTCTCATAATCCCTCTCTACCATAAAACTATTGAATTTTATACGGATAGGCTTTAGGTTTTTTTATTTTCCTATCATCGTCCAAGTTTCTCATTCTAATTTACAGGGTATACACACTTTTTGTTGTTCCCTGTTCTTGATACTTATTGAATCTGTTGCTTCTTCAAGGGTGATATTGACTACATCAAGTGAATGGGGAGCTGTAGTGACAAAGCTAAATGTTCCTGCAGATTGGAAAGGTCTTTCTTTTCTTTGCCTTTCTCTCTCACCCTCTCTGTCTTCCTGATATATATGTTCTACTCTGATTTTTTGTTCCCTCTCATGAACAGAATGGCAGATATATGTGCTGCTCTTAGGACTATTCCTGGCATCTGCTGTTCTTTTCTACATTTTCTTTGAAAATTCTGATTCATTTTGGAATTTCCCCCTCGGAAGAGATCAACCTTCCAGAGCGAAATATGGGTCATTTTTAGGAGATCCGCAATCTGCAGATGATGCATTCGGTCCTTTGGATATGTGAACACTTGACAGGGTGAAAAAATCATTAGTTGTAGTGTGATGCCAGGATAGGAAATAAGCTTTTATGATTTTCAATGTGTTAATGTTCTTTTTTTGTTTTTGTTACAAGGGATTAGAACTTGGCGCTTGGGCTAACGACCATTGGCCAAGATATTAATGTTACCATTTCATGTATTGTGACAAGCCACTTACAACCAAGGGGAACTTTCTTCCTACCGAAAACACAACATTTGCATACCCATCACCTCAAACTGAACGGATCCAATTGGGTGGTTGGTTAAGTAACGTTTTCATTTTTTATAGCCGTCACTCATTTGTTGTTACTGACTGAATTCGTTCTACTTTTTAAAAGTGTAAATTGTGAGTTTAGGCACACTGCTTGAAGATTTTATCAATTAAAACGTCATAAGAGCTTAAAAAATAAAAATTTATGAAGTGTAAAACACAAATGGATTAGTGACCATTTGAAGCAGCTATGTTTAGTGCCATTCAGTGCGATCTCAATTCAATCCGTTGCAGCGCTATCCATAACCATTGCCATATCATATCATCCCCCAAGCCCAAGCCATGACACTTACGGACCCTCGAATTGAAGAAGTTGCCATCTAATTTCTCAAAAGGGCTTGGACGTCTAATCACATTGATTGTTAGAAAAAGGCCTATGATATTTGGTGTCTTCCACATACTTTAAGGATGTAAATTAACAAAACATTTCTTTACGGGGAAAATTATTGTATATAATAGAGAAGAAGACGTTCACTAGTACTAATAATAGATTATCATGCCGTAACCTACCTGCTGGCATTAGCTGTACCGGTGAAAAAGGAGTACTGAATAAGAATTTTTTTATCGAATTTAGGAACCGGTGAAGCCTGATTTTTTCACGGATATTTGGTTCATTTATTGATAAATACAATAGTGATTATTCTTAGGAATATAATTGAAGAAGAATAGAATGAAATATGTATTATTTTGTTTGGTTAATTGCTAAAGAATTTTTGTATTAATATTTGATTTAAAAATGAAAATTTGGCATGGCAAATAAATAATTAACAAAAATATTAAAATATCTATTATAGTCGTCATTAATTATATTATTATTATTATTATTTAATTTTAATTTTCTTATTATTGTTATTAATTTTCTTCTCCTTCTTCTTCTTATTATTATTAATTTATTATTATTATTATTAATTTATTATAATTACTAATTATTTTTATGTTTGTTATTATTATTATTACTATTAATTTTTTTATTATTAATTTATTTTATTTTGATTATTATTATTATTAAATTTCTTATTATTATTAATTTGAGTATTGCAAAAAAGAAGAAGAAGGATTAAAACTAAAAATTTGGGTACCGTAAGAAAGAAGAAGAAGAAGCATTAAATCCATAGATTTTAGAACCGCACATGGTGAAACCAGAAGAAACCATGAAGTTAAAAGAAATCGATCTATCTCATGCATTAAATAAGGAAACAATAGACTTTAAAGTTTAAACCGCAAACAAGTTGAAGAGAAGTGGCGACGATTGAAGAGAGGGACAAAACTTGTTGGGAAAGAACATTTTTAATTTACCCAGAAGAGAGGGACAGACGATCAAAGGCTGGCTGGGCTGGAGAAGGGAATCGCTTGAAGGTTGGAGATGAACGAGCCTTTTTTGCAATAGAGAAGGATAAAATTATCCTTAAGTCATGACATTATTTCCGACGTGCTCGGAATAGATAAAGACTGGAGAAGAATTGCTTTAGGTATTTCGCAAATTGAAGGAATATTTAAATATAAGGAATGTCTATTATGTATCTTTTTTTAACCAACCAAAATAATAAGTTATTAATAGTAATAAGAGAGGAATAGAATATTCATTCCTCTCAACCAAACATACTATCAATTATAGTCAACGCCAATTGGTAATCAGAATACTGATAATTAAAAATTTAAAATATTTTATGATTAAATTAAAAATTTTAAAATTTTGCATAAATAATAATTACTTATACATAAAAAGGAATATGATATAATTGTTTATAATTTATTCAATAAATAATAAAATATATTTAATAAATTTTTTATGTGTTTAGACTTATACAAGTGTTATAGATTACATAACTAAATATATTAATTTAATACAATAATATTTAATAATTTTCAAATTTATGTATTTTATATTGATAATAAATATACTTTTAAGTATATACATGTGAAAAATATCATAATAAAGATATATGAAATTTAATTCACCTATTATAAATACATATTTTTCTTTGTGTTATTATTAATTTTATATCTATATTAGAGTTAAACGATCTTTATGTTTTAATTTATAAGAAATATGTGAAAAAAATATTAATAAAAATAAATAATAATTGCTATATCAAATTTATGTTATTATAATTTCTTAAGATGTGATTGAAGTAAAAAAATTATAAAATATAACATATTGAGGGAGTATTTTGTAATTTATAAATTTTAAAAATTATTTCATAATTAGGTCAGTTCAGTGAACTTTTTCTCTAATAAGCGCCCACACATTAGTTTAAGTATCATTATACTTTAATTTATAAGATCAATTACTTTCTTAATAAGAAAGAAATATAACATGTGCTAATTTCAATGTTTCATCAATATCCCGTCTTGATGAAAATATAACTAGAAACAATTTGGGAATAATACATAAATGTAAATTGAATAACATAACTATGATCTCATCATAATTTCATTTACAAATTAATTATTTCAAGGATTTTACCTATAGCATTAAAACAAAAAATGTAATCAACATAATACTTACATATAAAAAATTCCTTTATTAATTAAATAATAACGTTATACATCAAATTTCAACCAACCAATTCGTTGCAAAGGTATAAACTAACAGTCTCCCATATGCATTAAAGTCAATCGCCTACGTATATTGTAACATACCACTACCATAGTGCATATGCCCGATCATCCATAGATCATCTGAGAATTTACCCCATGGGAATGACACGTTAGAGCAATCACATTTACTTATTAAGAAACCATATATAACACAAATATTTAAGAAGATCAAAACTTCCCATTTTATTTATAAACATGAACATACATTGTAGCATTACAGTATATAATCCATATATATACATTACCAACAACATCTAAGAGTTTGGTGCTCTTTACAAGAAATTCTACATAAAGTGGGATGTTAAACCGAAATATCCTATTTAGATTCTTTAGTGTCAGCTGACTGACTTTTGAGCCATTATTTCTCCAAAACATGAGTACTAGATTTCTACTTGATCTGTTTAGGAGTTGACTCTTTTAAACCTGAAAAAAAAAACATCATTGCAATTTTGATGAGTTTACAAACTCAGTGAGTGAACCTCATCATTGTGCTCACTCACATCAACACTTAATATCAAATATATACTCCAGTTTACCAAATATGTCATATAAATAAATAATTAACATCACATCAAATACTTCATTGATTTCAACCATTCAATATTTCATCTCAGCTTAATGGGCATGTTAATTCAATTAGTCAATATGGTATATCCATTCAATCATTAAATAAATAAGGATGCATATGCAAATGCACATGGAACTCCACTTCATTTTTACTTTGTTATGACTGAGCGCTTATTTAACTCTCCCGTATCCGTTGCGGATGCATGACTCATTTTATATACTGTCTCGTACCCATTATAGATATTGAGCTCATTGATAATTGAGTCTATGGCTCTTCTTGCACAGCTTTTTTTTTCACCTGGGTCACTCTAGTCACATCTTCTTTATCTGTTCATGCATTTCAATGTAATGAGATGCAATAATTCACATATGATGCATTCATTATTTCATATTCGATATATTCCAATCATATATCGAATTCTTCGGATCTAAGTCTGGCATTCAACATTCAGTTGAGAACACATATTTTCACATTCTCATACATTTACAAAACACTTCCTATACATTCCCGAATATCAATCTTCTCGAACAATTGATGGTCCATAATTATCACAATCACATAAGTAGAAATTCAATAACTGAATTTTAAACAAAGAAACTAGATTATGGTGAGAGAACATATAGTTGACTTATAATATGCTCCATAATAGCTATTGCCTTGATGATCCGATAGTGTCTGGGTGCGATCGGTCAATCTGTGCTTCTATATCATGCAATACACACATATGTATACATTACTAACTTGTTTAATCAAATGGATACTCAATCATGCGTATGTAGATGTGTCATGTTTAATGCATGCTCAATTGACTATCCTAGATATGTAACCTTATTCACTAACCTTGCTCATTCATTCGTCATATCTTGTACATAATTTATTGGCGATTAGATACATGCCTTACGAAATCTCGATTACTCTAAATTCATTCAATCATACATTTATCCATCCCTTCCTAACATTCCATACTCACACAATTTTCCAATTCTCATTCAATCATACCTAATTCATGAATTATATCCCTTGCATCACAGTTGCATTCATAAGAACACCTTCATTTCTTTAACAACTCATACTTTCCAAATTCATATACATTGATATCAAACAATCCATTCCTTAATTCTAACATCAATTATCAACTTAAACTTATCAAACCCTTAATCATTCAATCAAACAACCATCTAAGTTCATTTCAAACCTTAATCAAACCCAAAAACACCAAAGTAAAACCACTTATCCTTAGTTAGTTTAACAATCACATAAAACAAAGTTTTTCACTTCCCAATCATTTCCCACGATCGTGGAAAGATGAAACAGAAACTTTTCTTCTCTAAGGCAATTCCCACAATGGTGGGCAGAAGCTCGTGCTGCTTCCACGATCGTGAAATGAGTGAATAGATGGTTCACCATCCCCTTCCTTCAATCTTTTTCCAAATTTTAATACCGTTATACTAATCCATTGATCATATCTCAATTATACATTCCTCTTCAATTTCATCACCAATTCTAACTCAAAATTATTCAATTGATAACTCATAAATCATAGTCTTTCATGCATCATAATCAAAACAGAACTATCATTCACCTTCATACATATAATCCTAACTTATCAATTTCTGGAACACTCGCAATATACCCATTTTTTGCATAGTTACATCATCATTTACACTTCAAATCTCAACCTAAACCATCCATATAATCCACTATTTTCAAGCATAAAAACAAAATAGAAACCATACATTCATTCATCAAATTCCAGCACAACTTTAACATCAACCCTAAATATCACTCATCTCACTTTAATCATCATGAAAGTTTTTATTTTAACATGCCATAGAGATCAAAAATCACTTAATTAGCTATAATTCCACCTCAATCTTTAAGTTACTTAATCTTCCAACAAGCAAGGATACTCTAAGAACAAGATGGAAATAGAAAGGGTTTTCAATCCTAAAATGAAGGTTGTAGAAATTTTGGAGTAGAAAAGTGTAGCATTTTGAGAAAAACTCAAAGTATAAGGGTTATAGGTGTGGGTCGGTGGTAAGAAGAAGAAGAAAGAAGAACAATGCATATGGCCAAAAGAAGACAAAACAATGGTATTTCAAGAGTAAAATCATGGGCATAGGTGTATAGTGAGAATATGGACACTTGGCATGACACTTGGCATGCTAAGATCCATACCATATGTCTCATCCTTCAACTACCATTTGTCACTCCATAATTAGTCAAATTGTCTCATAATCATTAGACCATTTGTCACCTAATTAAGTCACCATTTGTCACTTATTTAATCAAGCCATCTGTCACACTATTACTAATGCCATGTATCGCTATTTCATAGGTCTAGTCAACCTAAATTTTCATGTATCTTTCTATTCAACATTTTTCCTATACTAGATATTCATATTACTTCATCAATCACTCAAATATAACATTAATTTCCAATCCACTAATTTAACCCCTCAAACTAAAATTCAGGACATAAATAGCACACAATCATGCAATCACTTCATAAACATTTAAAATCTTTCTTACCCCGGAATAAATCAATTTAGTGCATAAACTATCTTTACAATGCCTCTAAAGTATGATTCATATATGTATGTGAATATGATGCATGCAAATGAAATACACTTTATATATTCTTATATGATATGACTTATACGGCTTCATTTAGCAGTTTAATTCTTAAGTGTGGAAATGGGCTATTACATATCTAATATCATATCCATCTATTTATCGATCATGTTGCTTTTGAGACAATGTCTTAGTGAGAGGATCTACAAGATTCTTTTCAATGGGAACTCGCTTCAATGCTATATCTTTCCATTCCACTATCTTCTTGATTAAGTGAAACTTCCTGAGTTTATATTTATACCATTGATGAGATCTTAGTTCCTTTGCCTGTGCAATGGCATCATTGTTGTGACAGTAGAATACTATAGGCTCAACAATGCTAAGAACCACTATAAGTTTAGTGATGAACTTCTTAAACCAAACTGCTTCCTTTGCTGCCTCTAACACAAAAATATACTCTACCTTGATCGTGGAATCTACAATGGTTGGTAGTTTGGAACTCTTCCAACTTACCACAACACCATTTAGATTGAAGATGTACCCTGACAGTGATCTATTATCATATAAATTTGATTGAAAACTAGCATCTGAATACCCATGAACTCTCATTTCAGCTCTTCCATAGACTAGAAAACATCTGTAGTCCTTCTTAAGTACTTCAAGATGTTTTTCATAGTCATCTAGTGACACTCACCTAAATTGACATAAAACTTGCTCATTATGCTCAAAGCATAAGAGACATCTAGTTTAGTGCATAACATCACATATATGATTGATCTAATTATCGGAGCATATGGAACACAATCCATTTTATCTCCCTCTTCCCGTATCTTAAGAAATATACTTTACGATAGAGAAATCCCATACGATATGGGTGTAATTCTCTATGATAAGCCACTTTAGAACTTTGTTTATATACATATATTAGGATAGCCCAAGAAAGCTCTTTGATCTATCTTTATAAATTTTTAGTCTAAAAATATAGGCTACTTCTCCCATATCCTTCATCGAGCAAGTTATTGGATAACTAAATCTTTACAAACTAAAGCATTAGTATGTTATTTCCAATTAGTAATATTTCATCCACATATAGTACTAAGAAACGACCGCACTCCCACTAACCTTCTTATAGACAAATGGCTCATCCATATTTTTTATAAAATCAAACTCTTTGATTTTCTCATCAAAATAGATATTCCAACTACATGACACTTTCTTAAATATATAAATAGAATTTTGAAACTTGCATACTTAATTAGCAAATGTCTTTAATTCAAAACTCTCAGGTTATATCATATACACATCCTCCAATAAATTCCCATTGAGAAATGTTAGTTTCACATCCAACTGCCATACTTAATAATCATGATATGCGACCATAGACAATAAAATTTTTATAGATTTAAGCATAGCTATTAGTGAAAAGGTTTCATAAAAATCAAATCATTGTTTTTATTGATAACCTTAAGTCACTATCCTTGCTTTGTATATATGTGTATTACCATCCATGTAAGTTTTTCTCTTAAAACCCCACTTGCATTTAATAGGTACAATACCATAAGGTGAATCCACCAAAGTCCATACTTGGTTAATGTACATGGATCCTAATTAGATCTTATAGGTTTATGTCATTTTAAAGAATCAACGTCTGACATCGCTTCTTTGAAAGTAGTAGTTTCATCTTGTATGAGCAATTCATTATCCTTCCCTTTTAATATATAAATATAATCTAATAGGGGATGACATATCCTTCCTATACATCATGGAATATGTGTTGTACATCCTATGTATTAACTTAGCAACTTAGTAGCTTCAATTATCACAAAGTAAACTCTCTCTCTTTCTCTCCATCCATCTATCTACTTTTCTTTCTTCCTTAGTAGGAAACAGTTAGCTGGATCTGTTTATATATCATGACAATTTTCTTTTATCTTGGAAACGGTTTAATTAGTAGAACGAAGCTTGGAAACATATTCATTTGAAATGATCTTGTCTTTAAGGTACACTCATGGGGTTTGGTGATTTCTTTTGTGCTTTTTGAACCAAGTGAGCGAGGTCTGTAGTGGTCAATTAAGCCTGCTTAGCTCTTACTTTTGACTTCCTCATGTTTCCTACCAACACTATAACCAAACACCAAATGAAAATATGAAGTGCTCTTTTTCATTGTTTCCTGCCCTTCGGCGCAGAGGTTTAAGTTTCTGATTTCATGATTAGTTTCGTTCTTTTATCCTCTGTAAGAAAGAAATTATGTTTTCTTGCTCTTTCCTATCTCTTTTTTCTGAAATTATAGATTCCTCAGTCCTATCTACTTTTTTGCAGAATAGAAGTTGACTCGAAACTTACCGGTAATCAGTAAAAAGAATTTGTAGACGGTTGCAGCAAGTTTCGTTGTTAATCTACTGTAGCTAGCTGTAGTTTTGTGTGGGTTGCTATATTTTCTTAATCTATCTCCATTGGTAGACTTTTCCGTGGCTCTCTGAGAACAAAGTACGACACCATTTTCCTCGGTGAATAGACTTATGACATCGTTTTTCCTTGGCGATCATATCTCCATATGCATCATCTATATATGTAACTTAGTAAATGAGATGTAGCACCCCCTCACCGTAGGGTACACATCGGGACGCCCGTAGGTCGCTCCGACACGTATCCCACGATAAAGGTGCACCACCAGAACAGTTTCAC
>JANITW010000236.1:34224910-34239219 GCA_027564335.1 Erythroxylum williamsii | reverse complement strand
TATGCATCATCTATATATGTAACTTAGTAAATGAGATCTACTAATATCTATCCAATAGATACTATTACATATATATTAATCTAACCGGATCATTAAAGTCCTTGTTTGATGATCCTATAATCAAGAACATTTTTTAGGTTAAATCCTAAAGACTTGTCTCTCATTATCATAATCTCCATTATGATGACAAGTGTATAAATTTAATCAAGGACTTATCATATTATAATAAAAACAATAAACATAATATGATAAAAAATATTTTCCATGATATTAAACAAAGTTAATAATTACAAATCTAAATTGTTCAATCTATTACATAACGATTGGGTCATGGGTATAATTCCAACAAGTTCAGTGTAGCTGCTAGTGTTTTAAGATTTGGTTTTTGGCTTATGTTATGTTTGTTATATAATAGTTTTATATTCAACTTTGATTTAGTTTCAATTGATGGATTTGTCATATGTTACATGGCTTTCCTACCACTATGTTATTAATTTATGTCTTACAACCAATCTGTAGTTTATTGATAAAATTATTTAAAGGATTCTTTATCATATACGTGTTCAAGTATATATGACAAAGTTTATAGGATAAATGTACACTACAAATGAAATTATAATGATACCATAATTATGGGATTTATTTTGCATTCATATATTAGCCCTAAATTGCCCATAGTCATTATTCTATTAAGATTGGACATCAATAAAATATAAAAATACTATCACAATTTATGTTTTTCTTAGAAAAGAAGTAGTCGATGTTATAGACCAAAACATAAAGATAAACAAACATATATGTGCTTATTAGAGGACAAGTTTACTAAATGACCTAGTATAAGAATTACATTTGAAGCATTACTTGTATGTCTATGAAAATTATCAGTGTGATAATTGTATACGTGATCTTTTGACTTGAAATCATAATGTATCTTATATAGGAATTGTTATATTTTGATACTACTTACAATTTGTGCTAGTCAATCGTAGCTCAATTGGTAGTCATTGAATATAGCATGAACTATATTCAGATAATTAAGTAATAAGTGTAAGATTTATCTCCCTCAAGTTGAAAGGACCCATCCTAGACTTCCCCTTCGGGAACCTGAGTGGAGCCCTCTCAGTGACCCCACGGTAGTCCTCCAATTAATAACTAACTCAATCAAAGGGTTCCCACAAACCAAGTCATTCAACTATTAAAAACCTTTTTATACTTTACAAGTTAAAAGCACAAAAAATAGTGGTTTTGTTTTTGAAAATCCAACAACATAATGACTGCTTTTTTAAAGATTCCTAAATTTTAAAAACTTGCATAATACGATATAAAACACCTTTAGTATTTCACATACCATCTCAACTTCTAGAATGAGACCTCAGGTCCACATCACAAGCAAGCACAAATATATAATTCTCATCACTTCAAAAACATAAACGAGGATCAAAGCCCTCATAGTTTATTAAGTAAAAATATTTACAAATCCCATAAAAATTTACAAGATCACAAGTTTAAACCATTTCTAAAATAATTTAAAACATATAAACATCTAAGTCAATTTCAAAAAATAAATACATCGCAAAAATGACACAAGTACACCATCACTCGACAATACAACTAATCATGCGATGGGGTCCCAGCTACTGTAGCACATGTATGCATACCTGGCGTGGTTTATTTAAAAAATAAAATATAAGTGAGCTAAACAAGCTTAGTGAGTGTTAATCAGTTTACTAAAACTTAAAATTTTCATAACAACATAATTGAGATATTCCCATAAAATAATAAAGCTCATGCAAAAATAATTACCATAAAAATTCATTCGTGTATAATAAAATTCTTTCATGCACCATACAACCTAGTAATAAAATAACATTTCGTAAAACACAACTTTATTTTTTTGAAATTACTATTTCGAAATAATGAACAAAGTGATAATGGGGCCCCAAATTTGATTCCCTTTTGAAATTAAACTAATAATATAAGATTTTTCAATTTTTTTCCTTTTTCCTTAAAGAATAAAAAGTGGTGACAATAAGTTTTCTGAAACCTTTTATACTGAAAATAAGCCAACCATTATAATTGGTACTATGCGATGCCTCTCGAATTACTTCTAAAATAAATAGTAGCAGCATTATTAATTTTCATAAATTTTCTTGCACAATATGACCCACCACTAATTTCTTATCATACGATACCTTAGGTAAAAAATCACGGAGATCGTTCTGTATCGCTTACCTGCTACTGGTTAACTACTGGTTACGGAGCTAGTTTTCTGCAACCATTAGAATTGGTACCATATGGTGCCTCTCGAATTACTTCTAAAATAAATAGTAGCGTCATTATTAATTTTCATAAATTTTCTTGCACAATAAGACCCACCACTAATTTGTTACCATATGATACCTTAGGCAAAAAGTCATGGAGATGATTCTGCATCGTTTACCGGTGACTAGTTAACCACTAGTTACGAAGCTAATTCTACATCGCTTACTTGTATCAATTCTAGCTAGCACTATATATATAGTATCAGTTCTACATCGCTTACCTATAACAATTTTGGCTAGCACTATATATACTCCATACGTGTTAAGGGTGACTCACTGTACTATTGACAGACATAATACCACCCGCTACTAGTAACTAATTTCTTACCATACGATACCTTAGGCAAAAAGTCACAGAGATCGTTCTGTGTAGCTTACCTGCGATTAGTTACCACTAGTTATAGAGCTAGTTCTACATCGCTTACTTGTAATAATTTTGGCTAGCACTATAGATACAGTGTCGGTTTTGCAACCATTCAAATTGTTACCATATGGTGCCTCTCGAATTACTTCTAAAATAAATAGTAGAGTCATTATTAATTTTCATAAATTTTATTACACAATAAGACCCTCCACTAATTTCTTACCATATGATACCTTAGGCAAAAAGTCATGGAGATGGTTCTGCATCGCTTACCGGTAATTAGTTAACCACTAGTTATGAAGCTAGTTCTGCATCACTTACTTGTATCAATTCTAGCTAGCACTATATATACAATGTCAGTTCTGCATCACTTACCTATAACAATTTTGGTTGGCACTATATATACTCCATACGTGCAAAGGGCGACTCACTGTACTATTGACAGACATCTGCTATGTACGATCAAAATACTCTGACTGGTATAATAATATGTATAAAAGCTAACAATGTATTGTAGGCCGAAACTTCATCTCCTTTTTATCAACAAATAACACAATTTTAAAGTACCTTTCAATCATATAAATTTAACTTTCAAATTAAAATTCATATATGACTAAAACATAAACTTATGCTAGCAATAGTCACTTGTAAAATATCATTAATATAAAACTCAACATAAATATTTATTTTATGGTAAAATAGAAATCATTTGCATAAAATCAATTTAAAGCACACTTACTACTTGTTAGTTTCCTTTTCACCACTTCGAAATCCTTCAGTTGATTTCGTTTTCCGATCCAAAACCTAATGCAAATGCATTCAATTACTTAATACATTTTCTAACCAAATACACCATAAATTATTTCAACTTCGTTACTTTTCACATACACTCCATATGCTAATTTTTCTCCAAATAGCAACATAACACTTCATTTAATAATTCTAATAGCACAAATACACTTAATGACCATCCTTAATTACATTCACATAGTCGTTACATTATAATCATATTTTTATAACAAAAATGCCCTTAAGGCTAATGGTGGTAGTAGTAGTCATATAAAGAAGATAACATTTGACGATAGCAAAATAAATGTAAACTACACTGATCGATTGCATATGAACCAACAAAGAAAACTCCATACGACAATGACTGCACAGTATTTGTGTTATTGTTTGAAACGTTTGACCTGCGGCAGTTAAACCTAGAGAATCGAAGAGACTGGACCATCTCTTTTCATGTGTGAATGTCTTAAATCACGTTCAAGGAATTCACCAATCAGCTGTCTCTGTCCTTTGGACTTGAAACTCAGAGACTTCAATTGGTGGAAAAGCCAGGGATTTGACTTTTATTATACTTATTACGCACAACAGGTATAATGATTGAATTTGTTTTGATGCATCATTCTAACTCCAGAGGATACATATATATGGTGAGATCAAATTTCTTTCAAGTGGCTTAAATTCATTTCGGTTCTAAATATTATTGTACAAACGAAATATGAATAATTAAACTCTAAGAAAACACTTATATGGTGATAATCTATGTCCATCGAAATGTCCACATGCTATTTACTTTTCTATACTTAGTTTACTTCAATATAATATACATAGTTTTCTTTTGGTCGTACAGTGTTGTGTTCACTATGTCCATCGAAATGTCCACATGATGTTTACTTTTCTATACTTAGTTTACTTCAATATAATATACATAGTTTACTTTTGGTAGTACAGTGTTGCGTTCACACACTGCGAAAAGTTTAATGTTTTGACTTAAGCTTTACCTCAAACAGAAGTAACAGGAATGGGTCCCCTGCCCACAGTTGCAGCTACTTATACACCATGGTCTTCAACACGTCATTTGGCCACTAAAGCTTCCCTTTCCCTTTTCAGTTATTTCTGATAACTCTTTCTATTTCTCTGTGTCTCTCTTTCTTCTCTGTTTGAGAACAGAGTTACGCCTAATCTGTTGCTTGCAGCCCAAAGAACATGGAAGGTGAGTATAAGAAGACCCCAGAAAGGCCAGAGGCGAGAATTCCTCCTCCGAGAGGCCAAATTAAGGTAAAGATAGTCAAGAAATTGACAAGTAAACTGAAATCTTTAGTATCAGTGGGAAAGAAAGGTTGACGATGGCAAGAGCTCTGCATCATAAAACGCCTCACTTCGGATTTTTAACCATATTGAAAAGAATGGATCAGTTCATTTCCTTGTTATTAGCTTCATGTCAGGTAAATTAACATAGCAGCATATCCTGGGGTTGGCTACTAGCTACACTCCTTGTAATTACCATAAAAGAACGATCTTGGTTCTGTAAGAATATAGGTGTGAGAATGTTATGGTTTCTTCTGTATGTTATCATTTTATTTCGGCAATGACAACTTAGATACAGAAATACATAAATTCTTCACTTGTTGTGAAGTCCGGTTGATTTTAGGACAGATTGTGGCTTGTTTTTTGTTACATTAGAATGGCTACTTTCCTTGTTTCTTATGTTCAGTCCTACCTTTGTGTAAAAGAAGTTATCAGGTTTATTTTGGATCTGGATTTTAATATTACACTTTCAATAATATTATGTTCTTTCTTCTCATTTCTTTGTTCAATTGGGCACTTATGCCGGTTGCCAAAATTTTGGTTGATGCTTGGACATGCGAAATAGAACTCGGGACAACATTAAAATAGCCTTTCGTTAAATTCGATGAATAACGAAACGTTTGGCGTGCACATATGGTTTAAACCTTAACTGCAAACAACAAACGTTTCTTTAGTTGAAGTTTACCAAGGACAGCTGGATGATACACTTTCTAGTTAGTTTGCTGGAAACAATTAGCAGTTGATTGCTGCAGCCGGCACAATAAACTTAATTTGCTGACAAAGAGCATATGTGTCCTAAATCCTAATTGATTACTACAGGCTCTGAAATGCAGGACCTGTTTGCAGTCCTTCAGTTCTTATGACTATTGGAACTATCAATTGTATAAAAATTGCATTATAACTAAATTTATAATGACAAGTGAAACAGTATCGCTAGTAAAACTTGATCAATCTGGAGATCTTAGTACACATCCCAAAAGCTTGATGATGCAAAGTTGGTCCACAGGCTATAGACCAAAATAGAGGTTGCAGCTTTTCCAGGAACAGATGTCAATTTCACGCGGTGTGTGAGGCTTTCTGAGCGAATGAAGGCGATGCATGGTTTTCCGTACTCTCCCGAACAAAACAAAAAAGTTAAAAAGTAATGCTGTTCAGTGGTGGCCCATTCCCTTGATCTTTCATTCTCCTCTTTTCGTGGAAGAATATTCTTTAAACTATAATTAAAGCACTGTTTGATTTTAGATTTGGTAATTGTCATCATGAAAGTAGAAAACTGTTGAGTCGTGGCTATTTTTCAGGATACTTTGAAGCCTGAATACATAATCATATATATTTATTTTGCTAGTTACATGAACATGAGTTTCAATACTAGAATCTATGTGATGATAAGGAGAACCAAATAGCTTTATGAAGAGTCATTCCATATTTTTGTTTGCATTAAACATCAACTGGCCACCGTAATCGGTACCCAAGGTTAATTAATCTTTGAAGATGTTGTTGACCAAGCCAGCAAAATTGAATTGGTCTGCATAGTACCACTGACGACCTTAAAATCCTAGGTGGGTCCGCCGAGATGCTCATTTCGTATTACATTCAATCATTGGAGACTCAGGTGACGAGTACCTGCCTAAGCGGGCCCATCCCATGCCAACTCTATTTTTGTTTTTACTTTGAAGATTCCTGTTCCCTCAAGTCTCATCATCCACCTTTGATTTACTTATTACAATGGATGCATCTGATGAATTTTGGAACAGGGGTAACATGTCTTCGGCATCTGTACCCCGTTTCCTTCTTAATACCAGCCGATATCACGTAATGATCTTAAAATAGTACTGAAATAAATAGTATCGTACCAATTTTTGATACCAGCCTATAGTAAGTAACCTTTTAAATGATTACCAATGGATATTGGACAATATCCTTAAATACTAGAAAATTTTGAAAATTCTTAAAATTATAGGACTAAATTTTAAACTTTGACTTTTTTAATATCCTATTTGTCAGAGCCTCTTTCCTCGTTGTCCCCTCCCTGATTTTGGCTGCCAATCGCTCAGATCATAGTTCTCACTCTCTGTTGCTGTCCATTCATCGATGTCCTCCTTGTTGCCATTTATTGCTCTCCTCTGAGTTGCCTCTCCATCGTTGCCGCTACTCTACCTCCATACTGCCATTGTTGCTTATCACAAGCAGAACGAACAACGTTAAGCGTTAAGCACAATCATAGTTGTCAGAGTAGTTGGTAAGCTTTGTAAGTTCTTGTAATTGGAGCACAACTCGGTAGATTGAGAAAATTAGAGAATTTGTGACATGCAGAAGAGAAAGAAGAGCATTAGTGCCATAGACCACAAAGCTATACAGAGAAGCAATTATAGATTTTAAGTGTTTAAGATATAGAGAGGCTTAAACAACTTGTCGTTTTATAAGGTATAACTCTTTTAAGGTTTTATTTTTTTAAGTGTGGTGTATCATAGGAGAAGGTTATTGTTAAAGGCTGTAAGAGGAAAAAAAAAGTCTTTAGAAGAATTAGAAGGAGGTGATCAAGAACGATATGACACTATTGAAATTTATAAAGGACATAACTTGCAATAAAAAACTTTAACGTACTGGGATATAGATAAAGGATTTCTCCTAAAAAGATTCATGCTGTTCTCATAGGTCTTAAGCATTTTCCTTTTGTATTTAGCCTAAACTTTTAAATATGTACCACTTAACTCTTAGGAATTTAGCCTAAGTTTTTTCTACTTAGCTTGACATTACTATTGCTATTACTACGACTACTATTATGACTACGACTACGACTACTATTACTACTATTATGACTACTACTACAACTATTATTACTATTACGACTACTACTACCACCACTATTAATACAACTACAACTACTACTACTATGACGACCACTAGTACCACCACTACTATCACTACTACAACTATTATTACCACCATTACTACTACTACTATGACCACTACTACAACTATTATTACTATTACCACCACCACCATTACTACTACTATTATTACTACTATGATCACAACTATTATTACTACCATTACTACTACTACTATGACCACTACTACAACTATTATTACTATTACCACCACCGCCATTACTACTACTATTATTACTACTACGATCACCACCATTACTACTACCATTATTACCACAACTACCACAACTACGACTATTACGACTACTATTACTATTATTACTACCACCACTACTACTAAGACTACGATTACTACTACTACTATGACTACTACTACTATTATTACGACTATTACGACTATGACTACTATTATGACTACGACTACTACTACGACTATTGCTACTACTACTATTACTACTACTACTATTATGACTACGACTACCACTTCTACTATTACTATAGCTACTATTACTACCACCACCACTACTACGACTACTACTGCCACCACCACCACCACTACTACTATTACGGCTATGATTACTATTATGACTACGACTACTACTATGACTATTGCTACTATTATTACTACTACTACTACGACTACCACTTCTACTATTACTATGACTATTACTATTACCATTACCACTACCACTACTACAACAACTACTACTACTACGACTACCACTTCTACTATTACTACGACTACTACTACTATCACCATCACGACTACTACTGCCACCACCACCACCATTACTACTATTACCAATACGGCTAATACTATGACTATTGCACTACTACTACTACTACGACTACTACTTCTACTATTACTACGACTACTACTATCGCCACCACTACTACTACCACCACCACCACCACCACTACCACCACTACCACCACTACTACTACTACTATCATTACTATGCCTACTACCATTACTACTACTACTACTACGACTAATATTATTACGACTACCACCACCACCACCACTACTATTACTACTACTACCACCACCATTACAACGACGACTGCTGCTACTACTACTATTACTACTACTGCTACTACTACTACTATGACTATGACTGCTACTACTACTATGACTACGACTGCTACTACTACAACTACTAATACGACTACTACTAGGGAGACCTACATGAGGTGATTTAATAGATGCCTCCTAATAAGAGAATTATTCTAGGAGGAGACTTTAATGGTCATATAAGGAAACATTAGATGGATATTCATAGACCTATGGGAGTTTCAGGTATAATGATAGGAATGATAGTGAGATTCTTTTGTTAGATCTCAATGTAGTGTTTGAGTTGGTGATAGAAAACTCTTTTTTCAAGAAAAACAAGGAGCAACCGGTTTCTTTTTAGAACAAAACCACAAAACTCTAACTACTTTCTCCTAAGACGGAGGGATTAACCTGGTTGTAAGGATTACAAGGTTATGTTCAGCACTTGCTTATTAAATCAGCATAGATTTTTGGTTTTAGACCTCATAATTAAGGATTAGAGGAAGAAGAGAATTCCTAAGAGGAATGTCAAAGTCAAATGGTGAAATTTAATAGGGGATACGATGGAACAACTTGGGGATATAGAGAAGAATGGAAATTGGAAGGAAATGTAACCAAATGTGGGAGAGAGTATCAACTCTTTTAAGGAATACAACTAAAGAGATCTTAGGTATTTCTAAAATACTCAAATTAACTGTCATGCAATATACGAAGAAACACATGGCAGTGGTTGCAAAAATATCTCTACCGAAGGACACGATAACAATGGTCAAAGAAGACAACACCGATGAGCAGAAGAGGAGTCCACGACAGAGAAATCGGAGAGAAGAAAATTACATGAGAGGAGGCACAGTAGGATGAAGAAGACGTAGGTTGGAGGGGGGAGAGCTTTCGAGTGAGTTTAATGTAAAAGAAAATGCCAAATGATGTCATTTTCTTTTACTTTAAAACGCTAAAGCCGAAGCAAACGATGACGTTTATCTCGAAAATTTATCGACGGAATTTACCAATGGAAAATTTTCATCGGTAAAATTAAAACTTTTTTATTCCGCCAACAATTCCCACCTTCTTTACCGATAGTTATTTTATATCATTGCAAATTTTTTTAGGATGATTTCCCTCTATATTTAGCGACGAATATTACTACTCCTGCTAAACGAAATTTTTCTCGTCAATGTTACCAATGAAAATTAATTTTCTTTCGGTAATTTGCAGTAGTTTCTTTTCCATTAGTAATTTTTCATTGCTAATTTCTACTGTTCTTGTAGTTTATCTGTGTTTTCACTTGTGTACCTGATAGCTATTTGATGAGGTTGATGTTAATAGGTGTAAGAGAATGAGTGTTGTACTAGTGTTTCACTAGTTTTCAGTTGACTGCTAAAGTCTTGAAGGAATTGCTAATATTAAAGCAAGCTAGATATTTGTGCTTGTGACGTTAGTATACAACAACTGCATACTGTCGTACTGTTACTGTAGTTATATTTTGACATAGCAGTTGACCAACTTCAAGACATCTTCAAGGGAGTTCCCAGTCCTGTTTGAATTATCTTTAAGTTTTCACTTAGAGGGTGTCCTTTTGTTTTTAGTTTAAGACTTTTCTCTTGAATTTATTTGCTTCAAATCTGACCCTCTTCTAACTTGTGAATGCATTTAGAACTGCTTTTGAAGATGCTTTCTGCCAAATGTATTCATTGCCATCAAATTTGGAAGGTCTTCCGCCAATACCAGAAGATGGAGGTCATTGGTCTACACTTCATTGCTGGGCGATGCCAACAACTTCTTTTCTGGAGTTTATTATGTTTTCAAGGTAAGATACTAATAACTAAAAACTTCTCCTAATCTTGTGTGAATTGCTCTTCGTTTCAAAAGTGGTAGAAGTGATTAGTGATGCATTTTAGTTTATGCTTAAATTTGAATAGGATGTTTGTTAACTCTCTTGATGCCCTACAAACAAATTAAAGTAAATCCAATGGTTGTCTATTTGGCTCATCCTAACTTGAGGTAACGATGCTTGGATCCCAAAATGCCTGAAATAGATGTTCCATGTAAGTGTACAAAATTGTTAGTATTTTATTTTTTTGTTTAATTATAAACAGAACAAGCACTATTACTGTTGAATATTGGAACCCCTTGTTAAATTGTGGGCATATCATAGTGCATATAAAATGGTCTACATAGATCCACGCACTAGTTCCTTTGAGGAGCAGCACTTAATTGAACAGAGGAAGGGAATCATAGGGGCAAAATACTTCAACCCTACATTGTTAAAGAGTATGGATGTATCAGTAAAGAAAAATTGCAAGATCGAATCTAAACATAGCGGAAAGAATTTAAAAATTTTCATAGAATCAACTTTAAAAAAAATTAATTAGAAACATAAAATAAGAAATTAACAAAGCTATACTGACTTGTTTCGGTTTCCTGTTATAATTTCCTGTCCCCTTGAATCCGCCAATCCGGTCTCTAATGATATTCACAGATTTATTTAGAGAAAACTCAAAAATAATTTGAGAGGAAAAATATAAGAAGTGCTAGATCCAAATTTTCTAATTTTTCCTTTTATATGAAAAATCTTATTTTTCATGTTCTTGGATTTTAATAAAATTACAACTAAAGTCAAACTTTAGTCATAATTATAAATTAATCCTTATAAGATCAAATATCACATATTGATCTTTAAAGTTTTTAAAGCTTCTCAGTTAAGTCCAACTTAATTCAAATTTTACTTTCTCCTTTATAGACCTTTTATGTGCGACTCATTAGGTTTCTAATATGTTGGCCATAATTACAAATTTTAATTCTAATTCATAATTATAATCAAATCAAATAAAACTTCTTTTAATTTATCTTTAATCCCCTAATTAAATAATTTATAATCATAGATCATAATTGACATCTAACAACATTTCATAACCACCTAAATATTAGGAATGTCCAAGTTGTTTGACTTAACCTGTCTATGCAAGGCTATAATGTATAAATTAATCATTTCGTCATCTAATGTTCTAATTGGAATTAGAGTATGGAATTCGCGTCTACTCTAAATAATCCAATCAGATTCGTTCTTGTTAATTAATAAATGATTTATAATTGATATTTGAAAACAACTTTTCCAAATTTCAATTTACTCTAGCCAGAGATTTCTAAAATCATTATTAATCAAGAACGGCTAAACATTCTTCCTAATTGCTTTAAGACAATGAATTCTTTGTTGATTTACTCATCTATTTCCACATAGTTCATACTATATCTGATAACTATCGAATTGAACTACTCCAAGAATAAAACATAAGTAGCATCAAAACATAGTAATTCCTACATGAGATAATAAAGGATTAATTATACAACCATCATACAGAGATAATCCACAGACATACAAGTAATATTCCATTCAAAATTCTCATGATTGGGCCTATTCAGTGAACTTATTCTCTAAGAAGCACCAACATGTTTGTTTAAATATCTCCACACTTTGATCTATGAGATCGATTACTTTCTTTATAAGAAAGAAACAAACATGTGCTAGTCTAACTATTTTATCAATACCTCGTCTTGATAAAACTATGATTAGAAACATTTTGGGAATAATACAAAATGCAATTCGAATATCATAATGATAATCACATTATAATTTCTAATTGCATAACAATTATTCCAAAGGTTTTATCTTTATGATTAATAATTAAAAACAAATACACAAAGATAAATAATATTTTTTATTGAAAAAAAATTATGCAAATAAATATACAACCAAAAAATTGGTTACAAGGGCATAAACTAACAATCTCTCACTTGCACTAAAGTCAATCATCAATGTATCAAATACCATCGCCATCCATATATCTATCATATCTCTTTTGAGATAGATGCTTAGTGAGAGGATCCGCTAGATTCTCTTCAGTAGGAACTCGCTCTATTAAGATATCCTTTTGTCCCACTATCTCCCGGATCAAATGAAACTTCCTGAGTACATGCTTAGATCGTTGATGAGACCTCAGTTACTTTGCTTGTGTAATAGCACAATTGTTGTCGCAATACACTACTATCGGATCAACAATGCTAGGAACCACTCCAAGTTTAGTTATGAACTTCTTAATCCAAACTGCTTCCTTTGCTACCTCAGAAACTGCAATATACTCAGCTTCAGTTGTTGAATTTGTAATGGTTAGTGATTTAGAACTCTTCCAACTAACTGCACCACCACAAATAGTAAAAATATAACTTGATTGTGATCTACTATTGTCTTGATCAGACTAGAAACTAGCATCCGAATGACCCTAAACTCTCAGCTCAGTTCCTTCATAGACCATAAAATATCTTTAGTCCTTCTCAAGTACTTCAAGATGTTTTTCATAGTCGTTCAATGACCCTCACCAGGATCAGCTTGATATCTACTTGTTATGCTTAAAGCATAAGCAACATCTGGTCTTTTACATAGCATTGCATACCTAATTGATCCAATAGCTGAAGCGTATGGAACACCATTCATTCTATCTCTTTCTTTTTGTGTCTTAGGACACATGCTCTTAGAAAGATAAATCCTATGCGATGTAGATAAGGATCTCCTTTTGGAATTTTCCATGCTAAACCTGGTTAATACTTTGTCTATGTACAAGGATTGGGACAAACCAAGTAACCTCTTTGATCTATCTCGATAGATCTTTATACCTAGTATATAAGCTGCTTCTTCCATATCCTTCGTGGAAACGTTCTTAGGTAATCATAGCTTAACATACTGGAGCATTGAAATGTCATTTCTAATAAGCAATATGTCATCCACATAAAGCACTGAGAAAATGACTGCACTCCTACTTACCTTCTTGTAAACACAAGGTTCATCTACATTTTTTATAAAATCAAACTCTTTGATAGTTTCATCAAAATGGATGTTCCAACTCCATGATGCTTGCTTCAGTCTATAAATAGACCTTTATAATTTGCATACTTGATCAAGAAATTCTTTAGATTCAAAACCCTCAAGTTGTGTCATACATGCATCCTCTTGAAAATTTCCATTGAGAAATGCTGTTTTGACATCTATTCGCCAAATTTCATAATCATGGTATGTAGCTATAGCCAATAAAATCCTTATAGATTTAAGCATTGCTACTGATGAAAAAGTTCCATCAAAATCAACTCCTTATTTTTATCTGTAACCTTTTGCCACCAAACTTGCTGATCGCGGCTCTGTCGATGCGATCTTGCTATCGATCCTTGGAAACCGGTCAAATCAAATAATTTCCAAGATTGCGGTATAGGTTGCAATCCTCGGGTCGTCTCACTTAATTGGAACTAAATAAAAATGGTCTAATCTAGCCTAAATGTCAAAAATTGCGATCGAAGTTGATAAATGGGGGTTTGGTAATTTTGTCAAAACTGATAAAGTAATCAAAATTGGACTGAAAGTATAAAAGAATATTTTTGAGATTTTTGAAATAATGCAATAAACAAAGAATTAGATAAAAATCAAATTGATAAAATCCTCTTGAAAATGAGGCTCAGGCTATCACAGTTCAAAAATGATTTTCAGGGATACAATCCACTAAGTTTCGAAAGATCAACCCTAAAGGACTCTTTAGGTCCAAAGA
>JANITW010000236.1:34118131-34144380 GCA_027564335.1 Erythroxylum williamsii | reverse complement strand
AATATTTAATTTACAAATTATTATTTATTATAAAAAATTTTGAAACTTTATTAAATAAAATTTTTATTAAAATTTATAATTATTATTTTAAATGTAATTTCGTATCATTTTATATGTGCGAATAATCTAACTAAATTACGTAATAACTAAACTCAATTTTAATAATTATTTAAAAGTTTAAAAGATATGTAAATTCTTTAGATATATAATTCCAAGAACTTTAAGTATTTAAATGATTCTTGAAAAGGCTTTATTTAGCTAATTTAAACATACAATCATTTTAAGTATATTATTTTATTTTTATTATTACCTTTAAGTATACTTTATTATTTGATATGTATCTTTTAAAATTTTGTTATACATATATATTTTATTAATTAAAGATAAGGTTATGTATTTTTAAATCTTGTTATTGTTATATTTTAATAAAGGATACATTCAAAAAATAATTAATTTTAAATTTTAAAGTTAAGTTTATATAACAATCTCTATTATCTAAGAGTAATCTTTTCATATCTCACTTTATTGCAGAATTTCAAATTGGGTATAATAATGATGAAGTTAAACTTGTATAAATTTTTGAATTTTAATCTTTTTCAATTTAATTTTAAAGGTGTTTTCTTAAGATTTTTATTTCTTCCATTCTCTATTAAATAGAAGTAGAAAAATTAAAGACAAATTTA
Organism: Erythroxylum williamsii; assembly: GCA_027564335.1. Lineage (NCBI taxonomy): Eukaryota > Viridiplantae > Streptophyta > Magnoliopsida > Malpighiales > Erythroxylaceae > Erythroxylum > Erythroxylum williamsii. The sequence goes on along the minus strand of JANITW010000236.1, from coordinate 34,143,697 downwards.
ACAGTAAAAGGTGCAAGTGAAATGAAAGTTTAAAAAGCATCTTTAAAAATTAAAGGTTAAAAGTTTTTGGACATATGCACCTCCAAAATTAAAGGAATAACTCAATAAGAAATAATACTCTTAAAACCACTAATGTAGCAAAGCCTAAGGTAGCATAGCATCCCTATTGCAATAAGTAAGAGCAAATTAAAATGTTGTTGCTTTATATAATTAATATTTTTTAGATATATATTTAATAAAATATTGAAGTTGTGTTTTTTAATAATAATTTAAATGATTCTTTCACCAGCAAATAAATAAAACTATGTCAAGGGACATTAAACCATCCGCTATTGGTTATAGAACTAACAGAAAGGAAGGTAAAAAAAATTAATTTTACAATTGGATAGAACATAACTAAGAAAGAGTTACGAAAAACGAAAACTAAAAGAGAAAAAGGAAAGGAAGAAGAAGGAAGACAAGTCGTATTCAACAGGAGATTGCAGATAACGATATAGAAGAAAAATGATAAAAATGGAAAAAAAGGAGAGAAATCGACATCTGGCAATTAACTCGCCGGCGACGAGCTCGAATCGCCGGTGGAGACAGAGAGGAGGTCAGCGAGAGCGCTCATGGCGCGAACTTGCATCTCAAGAGCAGCGATGTAATCAGTAACCTCTTCAAGAATCACCGGCAGCGGTTCTTTCCGGCAACCGGGAACCAACCGGCCAAGAGTCCTTACCTTACGTTGGACAGCCGGCATGCCCTTGCCTCTCAACCTCAAAACGCTCACTCTCGGTTTCTTCGACCGGCCGCCACTCCCTCCCGCAGCCGGCGCCGTCACTCGCTGCCTCTTGTGCTGCTTCCGGAACTTGAGCTTGATCCGGCTGGTCAGTATCGCTCGGCTCCACCTGGTTCTCCCCTTAGCGGCGGCGGCTAGAGCATGATCGGCGGCTTCACGGACGGCGCGGCCTCGGCGAGGGGCGGAGGGAGAGGAAGGAGAGAGGCTAACTTGGCTCAAGGCTTGAACCAGTTTATCGGAGTAGACCTTCTGCTGAGCTTCAGTCTTCCATTGAGCGTGTGTATGTGTTTGGATCTGTTTCGACAGTGCTTCTAGAGATTTCTTCTTCTTTTTTCTCCTGAACCGATCGGCGCTCGCGTTGTTGGTTACCGGATTCGAGATCTGGGTGGAGGCCATGCAGATAAATTCCAGATTATTCGATTCGATTCACAAAAATTCTCGTCACTCCTGATCCAGCGAACTCGAGATTCAAGAATTATAAGAGCGATGAATCGACTGGGGATATGAACATATTCCGACGATTAGCTTTGACAGAGAGAGAAGGAAGGAATTTATATAGGAGGAGACGAGAGGAACGGAACGGAACGGAAAAAGAACGTAACAGAGATGAGTTGGTGAGGTGTCTGTCTGTCTGTCGATGGTTTATAAAGGAATCAAAGCAAGGCACGCCTCAACACCCACATTTTATAATTGCCTCCCTCGCTCTTATCACCAATCTGTGCTTTTCACCCATGTGATGTAGCTCCTCCCTAGTTTTACACCCTTCTGTTCTATTACAAAGGGCTTAGGTAAAACAGGCGGTGACTTTTATGATTTGAACTCTTTTTTAACATTTAAAATTTGAGTGCAAATAATTAAACTATAGGAAAATATTTTTAAGTTATATATATCTAGATTAATTCTCGGTCAATCAGGGTACATTTTTTACGAAAGATAAAGCTCTTATCATAAATTTTAAATAGCTACATACATGAAGAGGATTCGAACCTACGACTTTACTTAAACTAGAAGAACTCTTTACGGACTCACATGCTGCGTCTAAGGGTTATTAAATATGAGTTTTAATCTTGTGTTAAAACAACTACCGCGCCGCTTATGGTCCTAATTTAAAACCTTGTGTTATAAGCTAATGTTGTAAAGCAACAAGCATAGTATCAACTAACTTAGTTAAGACAACACCTGGATTGGTCCATCCAAGAGCGCACCATTCGGTTACACGTGTCTTGTCTCCCGTCTAGACCAACCTAACCCTGGTGACTTATTATAAAAGTGGTAGTAGTAGTAATCATCGAATGTATATAATGATTTATTAAATTAGTGTTTAGAATTAAATCATAAATTAGAAACCTGGTATTTTTTCACTATATAACTAACCTATGTTACAAGTTTTAAGGTAAAATCGCAACCCGTGAAAGCCTTAGAGAGCAGAGCATGCGCAAGTAATTTAATGGAATCTCCGAGCAGATTGCCTATCCTGTTCCTGTGTCTGTATGGCCATAACATGTCTCCCCGCTTACCTTTGAAATAGTTCTCCATGTGCAACATTGCATAAAGTGCTGACAGGGGAAAAATAAAGGGAGGGGGTGTTAGGGGCAGCGAAACCCATCCTTCACTTTGTTGTTATGTGTTTGTTGTGACGTAAATTTCAGGCACCTTTACCAATATCCTGAATCCTGAATTTGTGAAGTATTGGGATTAGACCCCATATTATCATCAAGGTTTGGGGATTGGCTAACATAATTATGATTTGTGATAATCACTAATCTGCTCCTTAAAAAATACATCTTCTTTTTCTTAATTTTTGAACTTGTATTTAATATTTTTTTATTTCAACCTCCCACTCACTTTTTAAGATAAGATTAACCCAATGTTTATCTGGGCTTATATTAATAAAATTTTTGTCAATAAAATTTTTTTCTATAGATCTTTCTTGATAAGAACTTTCTAAGAAGCTAGTTGATTGTTTGATTGTCATTTTAAATTTTTTTTTGAAAATGCTTCATATAATAGACTGTTTGATCACATAAAAATATAACATTCTTTTAATTTTAACTATATTTTATTTGGTAATAAAAATTATTTACGCATATAAATATTATTTAAAGTATATTAAATAATATGCAAAGCACAATATATTAATTATTATACAAATTGAAGCCATATGAAACATAAATGAAAATATATCTAACCAAATCTTTTATATGGATTATAACATAAATAAACTAATATAAAAATATAAAAAAATCAAATAAAATTATATAAATCTGAAAATAAATATTCAAATTGAGTAAATAGTTAAATATATAGTAAACAGGAAGATGAGTTTGTAGATATTGTGAGAATTAAGTGTAAAATATAAAGACAAAAGGGACTAAATAATAGGTTCATTAATTGATCTAAAAAATCTATTTCGAAAAATTATTTGAAAGACTTTTTTGAGTAGCTTCAAATTTGAGTTTCTTAAAAAGTTGTATTTTGGTTGTTAAAAAAATCATATATATTAAAAATGGTGTTTTTTATTTTACAACAAAATATCCATTTTTTAAAAACTTTTGTAGTGGAAAAAATGCTTATTAACTTCCGAAAAGGTCATCCAATCAGAGAGAATAAAATAGATACCATTTAAAATACTAAACACAAATAAAAATTATGGGTACTCATAATAAGTGCTGTTAAACAGACACAGGACATGCTTCAATTTAAAAATTGACGTGAGCCTATTTCATCCTTTACGGATATAAAGCAAACCGTAGTAGTAATACCAACAAAAAAGCAGTTCTTAGTTGACTATATAACAAATTCCAACAGCAAAATTTTGGCAATTGGGTATAGTTTTCAGAATTTGAGACAACAGGGTACAAACACAAAGTTAAGTTTGTGTGAATTAAAAGGAGTATGAGATGATGAGACACAGGACTAGATGATGTATGAGGTGTTGGCTTCCACTAATGGAATAGAGCGTTATGGGTCCCTTTATTATATTTTGTATTCATTCCGTGCAATGATTAATGGAGGTGTTGATCCAGAAAAAGAAATGGGCAAAAATTAAAAAGGAGTGCATGTGCAATGTGGGCTTGCTTCTCTGGCACCTTCCCATCTTCGGCTTTGTTTTGTGGAGGTTTTTGGAGTTTTGCTGACTTTGTGGGGGGTGTGGAGTGTGGACAGTTATGTTCCACATTTCTCTGGTCATGGGTCCCTATCTATTTCTATCCCCTGGACAATAGTTTTTTCATTAATTATGTACTTTATCAAGGGAATTACTGTTAAGCATAAGAATGGTTCACCCACTTTGACACTACTTTCCTTCATATACAACTTGACGTGTTTGAATGTTTCTTCCAAACGCACACCATGCAATGAGGCTTCAAATTTTCTAATTGTGGACCTACTTTATGTCACTTTATCTGATCCATCTATTTATGTAGATTTCATATAAATGAATGAATAAGATAGAATGGATCAGAATTGGTCCATAAAAAATGAACCAGAATATCTGATCCCATGCAATGGAGGCAGGATAGCATTGGCTTACCCAGATCACGTAATATTATAAAAAAAACAAGGTGGCATCGGCAATTACATAAGAAACAAATCTCCCGTTTCATTTCACCTGAAGATAAACACAACAGGCCTTGACAGGTTTTCATTAGTTTCTCCAAAATGCTTGCAGTAATCATGAACCTAATCCTCATTTCACACCAAAATCATTGTACCATGTGTATGCCATTGTACTGAGATAAAAGGCTTTAAAAAGAGTTTATTTTTAGAATCTAAAATAAACTAGCTAGGCATGATGAGGTGCCAGAGAGATTGCCTCCTCTTTCGGGACACAATCAAACAACAAGCACTTAAAAAGGGTGAGAGCAATGAACAGCACCAGAAAGTGAGGTCATTATTGCATGTGGATGGAGAAGAGTAATTGAGGATTTAATTCAATCCCTGTCCGATGAATCTTAAGCTGGGCAGTGGTTGATCATGGTGAAGGGGCCTTTGAACTAGAATAACGCCATTTTAGAGGATTTCAATAAAGGGGTTTGTGAATTTTGGTCTAGTAGGAGTTGGTTCGGTGACTACCAAATGGCAGAATTTCGATTCAGGAGAGTACGTCTAGACCCAAGGGATAAAGTAGTTTTATGAACGAAACTCATTGTGTATGTTACCGGGCATTATTACGAGAAAAGAGCGTAAGAATAATAAGGTGTTTGGAAATCTTCGAATTGAATTTATTAACGAATTAGATTCAATTATATTAATAAGAATTAAATTCAATTTATACTGTTTGGAACAAACCCAGCAATATTATAATTGAATTTAATTACATTATTTAGAACATAATTAAAATGAATTCAATTATTTCATATGTCATTTTCACCCTTAACTAAAAATAATTTTATTACATGCATAATTCAATGGTCCCTATGTATAAGAACGAAGAAACTGATTCAACCTCTTGAAAATCTTTCAATTCAGCCCCTATTCTCCGTTTTCTTTTGTGTTAGTTTTTCTTTTTTGCCTTCTTTTCATGGTCTCACTTTTTAGGTGGTTGATAAATAAATTTATAAGCCCGATTCTCTTGAGTTCTACATCACAATATGCTACCTTCCTAGTGTATATTTCTCCCTCAAGATATATTCCAAATGGAACAAGATTTACTTAAAATGTAACCGAAAACAAACAAACAAAAGATTCTAAATATATACAAAAAAAATTCGAGAATTGCAAAAGAATGTAAACAAGATGAAAAGATGAAAATAGAAGCTAAATTGAATGATAGATTTAAAAGAGAACGATGATCAAAGACAAAAAAAAACGAAAAAGAAAAAGACACCCATAAACAAGGAAAAGGAAAATTTTAAATACTGTAAGAGGTGCTGATTCGTAGAGAAGGCTTTGTTGTTCCGTTTCTTGGTGAGAAGGGTTGTTTGAGGTGGGAGGGCTGTTTGAGGTGAAGAGATATATGATAGAGTTAGATGGGTATTATTGAAAGGAAATTTTCAACGTTCAAAAGAAGAATTAAAGTCCCAGTTCTTGATTCAATTATGATATTTTTTAAGATGAATTTAATTTATAAAGGATGATGAGTTTCAATTCATTTATGAATTGAACCCATCATTTTTTTTTCTGTTTCCAAATATTTGAATTGAATTGAATTCATACCATTTCAAACACCCTGTAAAGCTAGAGATCTAACTCCTTGAAAGTTTGAATAGAACCTAATTTGAAGAGATTTAGTAACCACGTGAAATGTGTTTGAACTTGTTGCAGCCTACACCATCATTTTTAGGACTTATTCTCCTTTGCACCGCACAATTGAGCAATTGTCTTTCAATTACCAGTTAACACCTGCAGCAGGGTAGTCGACTGGAATTTAATCAGGAATTGAGTGCAAATTATTAAAGTCAAGAGACGATCGAAATCAGCAGGCAAGATTGACAAAATACGGCAGGCTCAACTAACGACTGTCTCCTACAAGGATCAAGTGAAAATAGCCCCCAACAACACAGCTACAGAAGGAGCGGAACGTATTCACACAGATCTTGATAGCTCGCTACGTTTTAGTTGCAACACATGCGATGTTAAGCAGTAGAATTATGAAAGTGTGCCATTGTCAAGAACTGTACAATAATTAGCTGTAGCCCACAAGAATTGGAGTTCAGATTTTCTGTCCAATATTATGATATCTTATTGTGTCCAATAAATCTCAGTCATTTATTTATGTGGGTCCCATGTAAGTCTCGCGTGAATTCCGCAAAATAAATGACTGAGATTTTATGAGACAGAATAAGACAGGTTAATATTGGACAAAAGATCTTGTCCCAAGAATTGCTTCTCAAGATTAAACCTGTATTATGAATGCCTCCAAACGTAACTACTATTGTCCTTCATAAGGTGGCGAACTCGCTAGCTTGCTGTTAACCAGACTGGAAAAAGATGCCTATCGACGAAAGGGACACTTCGCAATAGCTCTAGCTCTTTTTGGTCACACTAAGCAATTTCTGGTTTTTTAAGTGCAACTTGCCCTTCCCTCTCCCTTTCCAGGAAAGAGTGATCTTTATACTTACTCAACAAACTTAAAAAATTATCGGTGGATTACAACAAATCTTTGCCTTTAAGTGCACCCACAGCTACAATAGTTTCCCTCTATAATCACTAAAACTAAAAAAGGAGTCATGGGGCACATCATGTCGTCTTCCCTTCTCCCCACTTAATTAATCTTGACTTCTAGATACAGGAATAAGATAACGTTTATCATAAAATCACACTTCAAGCCAGAAATGATACAATTCAAGCTAAGGCACGATCTCTTTTGGAAATCTACTTATGAGTTTTAAGACTTCCTTATTTACCCGTTATGATTTGTTCAACTGTCAAATAAGATGCTTTATTGTCTCCTCATAAAGAAGCTTTAAAAGAAAGAGCCTATAGTGTGACAGATGGTGTCTTTATTCGGGATTCCTTCTCGTTCGTTCCTGCAAGCTTTGACTGCTTCCACTTAAAAGAGCCTCTCAAGCAGTGCCAACTTGTCCTTTTATCTGGAGTAACATTTAAGTTCAGAACAAGTCCATAAGCCAGCTAATGAGATTTTGAAGGATCATGCTTGCATGATTGAGAGACCAATTTAATTTTGTATAAGTTCAGCGCGACCCACCTTGAGAGTTGATTGCTACACCACCAAAGGTTGGCTTCTTCTGCTTTATTAAATTAGTTGGGATATTATAGAACAAAACCGTCCTAAACGCCAGCCAGCCCTTCTAAAGTGAGATCTAGTCGAAGCCTTATCTCCAGGATCTGTGGTTCACTGGTGTAGGCTGGTCTTAAGTTTCCTTTTCAGTCTCCATCATCGTATTTTGACTGACAGAATGGACCTGTTTTGCTCCTGCTTATTCTATGCATCAAAGAGTAATTGTCCAATGTACTTCTAACAACTCTTGTTTCTGACAGTTTTGGTCGTTGACACCAAGAATTGCACACATTGCATTTGCTCGTAGATTTTTCGAAATTATCATCGTGTTTGACCATGAAGCAGGAATCATGTTACTCTATTGTTCCTAGGGTGGTCCTGTAACAACAATATTGTCAAAGATAGAACCATATCTCAGCTCAATATTCCAGGTTGACAAGGTCATTTTCAGAAAAGTAATATATAATAATGTCACAGTAGTGTTCTGCTTCTGCAGTTACACCAGCACTTGCGTAATCTAATAAAAAAAGTGCATGTGCTCAACTGTGCAAGTAGTTGACAGTGGTAACAAAATTGTAATCGTTCGCAAATTTGTTTTAATTTGTTGGTTCCAATTTAAAAAGGAATATAGATTCAGTGGAATCCAGGTCGAATTTATGCAAGTTCCATGTAAACAACAGTCTCTGAACGATTTGACTAGCATAAGGGCAGGTCCTCTGGATGATATTAGGCACACCTAATCAACCAATAGGACTTTTCTATGGGTTAAAAGAATGATTACTTAACCATGGCCTGATTGAGATATTTAAATACATCCAGCAACATGGGTAAGAGCTGAAACAGAATAGTGGATAGGGTTCAAAGTAGTGTGGACTCGGGAGCAAACCAGGCTATTGAAAGAACGGAGAGGCTCATAGGCGTGTATTAAAGAACAGCCACAGGGAGATGAGCAAATAATTCAATGTCCAACTAAGAAAAGTGGGTCATAGACATTGATGGGTAAAAAACTTCGTTCGGAGTTCTATCAAATCAAGATGGAACCTAATATAGATTCTGCTGGAAAAAAGTATAGATATGGAGATATGTTTTAACGCTAAAATGTTGACTTCAAAGGAACCAGCAGACTTACTGTTAACTAGGTAATGGCAAATGGGTCTAAGCTTAGTCCAGTCCAATCTGAAATCAGTGCATTAAATCCAATTTAATCAGATTTCAAGTTGAGCTTGAGCTTGAGCTTGAGGGACTGATCTGAGACCCATCCAAAAGATTAGCGCAGCTCGGCTACCAGTCCAAAATGACGATATTTTGGGTAAAGCTTGTCAAAATGACATTATTTTGGACGACCCGCGGACTCAAGCACGAGATGAAGCCGCAAGTTCTAAGTTTAGTCTGACCCAACTATTAACTTGTTTTGCTGCTTTTCTTCCCTTTTGATGCTAACCACGTAATAACTAACTACCAAAACTACATCTCACAACGGACTGGGATCTGAAAAAGAAATGTGAGTAGCATGAAAGTTGCATCAAACGTTCAATTTGATGCATATAGTCAGAGCAACGCTATAACACAAATTACAGGTATGCCAATTTCATAATATCATGTCAATGTGAACATTTCTGATGCAAAGCAAGACATAAGTAACTCATAAAGTCAGAAAATAAACCATAGCTCTGTAATGCAGCAAGCAATGAGAAAACCACCTAAAAGCTTCACGTATCCATGATGTGAGTTCAAAACCTGATTTCGAGCTTTTCAGGAGGGTTGCCAAAATGGCTGCACTTAAAGTAGGCGTGATTGAGACGAACGTGAAAAGGTAAGAAACGAAAAAATGCGAAAAATACCTAATTTCGGTATTCGTAATTTCAAACGAGCATTTCAAAGCTGAAACAAGCGTGAGTTCACCGTCGTCTTCATGGGAACTACTCTCCAAGACTCAGATAAGTTCTTTCTACAGTTTTCTCAAAACGTAAGCTCTCTTAAAAAGTCAAAGAATTCTTATACTTACGATTGATATGAGCAACTGCAGGAGACCTTAATCTTTATATATAGTTTTAATATCGAACTTCTCCATCACAAGGCTGATATAGGTCCAGTTCACACTGATTGGGATCTATTTTCTACATGAACTTCAATTCATTAATTTAGATAATTTATTAGATCACTTTATTTGGATCAAATTACGTAACTTAACCGATAAGTTATTAAAAAAACTAAAAAAAATGCAATTAATAGTTGTCAAACTTTATAAGAAATGACAAAATTATCCAATATCCGCTCCCTTGAACAAGTATTAATTGCAGTTTTGACTCTAGTTTTAAAATAGTTTAAAAACTCAGTTAAGCCACGGTACTGAATTAGTCGACCAGGTTTAAAAACAAAACAATTGATCCAAAGATAACGAAAGTCCATCATTTTGTCTTGCGAGGCTTTCAATATCGAAAAGTATAAAATGCATGGGTCATGTGCGACACTGATATAATACAATCACGTATACATAATACCTCACTAATATGAATAGGAAAATGAAGTGTGGCAAACTAGAATGATACCTTTATGATCTAAATTATATCGTCTTCGTCTGTAGGTCTCGATTTCTTCAACTTTATGCTAAACTATATTAGAGAAATCTTGTTTTCTCTCACCAAGTGCTAAATAGCATTAGAGAAAACTTGTTTCTTCTCACCAAATGCTAAACTGCATTAAATAAAACATTTATATTCTCCAACTGAATGCTAAACTACATTAGATAACCTTTATGAGATTAAAAACTTATATCCCCCTATGTTATTTCAAACTTTATGGATATCCGTTTAAAACTGTATTCGTTTAAATGATATAGGCAAAAGGTCAATCTGTATATATACCCAATGACCTTTAAATGCTTAAAATCGACACAAATCTTAAGACTTTTATATGTATTATGACAATATATGATAACACATATTACCGAGAATAAACGATGATCATCTTTATTGATGAACCATTATACCGTCATAATACATCACATGTACAAATGTACATGGAACAAATATAATGATCCCCTAACTAACAATGTATAAGGACTTCAAAACATCCATACTATATACTTGTGACATAAACACAAGTGGGTGAAGTCTTTCAATTAAAGGATTGACTAACTTTTCCTCAGTCCTTAAATTCTCCAAACCTTAATGTCACCTTTTCGTATCAACACCTTTATGGCCAAATAATCGACCTTTAAATGCTAAGATCATGTGATATTCTTTGTTGTTATTAAACAACATAGCAAGAAGATTACCATAGTACAACTGTAACACCCTATGTTAGGGGTTAGAAAATTAAGGAATTCCAGTACATCGTTTGCTTTGCATAATTGAGTTTTCACTTATGTGCATATGCAATTTTAGACACATACAAATATTTGTATATGCATTCATTGACATTTTTCTTGGTATAAGTGATTTTTTAATGTGATTAAAGTGTAAATTTTGGATTAATTGTGTTATAAAATTTATTTGATGATAATAGTTACTATTTCGAAATTTAAGTGAATTTTAGGAAAATTGATAAAAAATTTGAAGTATTTTAGACTAGAAAAAATATTGAAATAAGAGATAAATAGAAGTGTGACAATTGTATTATAAATTAATTGACAAATGGATAAATTATGGAGTGATAAATGAATCTATTATTGTGTGACATGGGGATAAAGAGTTGAGTGACAATTGGTAGCCTTCCTTGGAGGACACTTGTAAAACATGCATTTGAGACATGTGTCAAGCCTCAAAAGAGACACCTAGTCATTAGGAAAAGAAGGTTTCTGCAGCTCTTCCTTGGTTTCACCGAAAACTTAGAGACCTCCTTTCTTGCTTGTTTGCTTCACCCAAACTCTCCACCATCAAAACTCTCTTCTTGCTCATTTATGTATTTTGGCTTTTGGTTGAATTACCAGATTTTCACCTTACAAAACAAGAGTTGAGTCACTCCAACCCATTTGGGGTTTTCAGTTGTCTCTCTCTCTATCCTTAACTCTCTCCACCAAAAATTTGATAAATTCTGGAATTTTGTTGAGATATAAATCAAGTAAGTAATTCTTTAAGTTTTATGATGGTGTATATGATTTCTGTTGAGGTTTTAATGTTTGTAACTGAATGCATGCATGAATGGTGTATATTTTCATGCTTGTGGATTGCTGCATACGTAAATGGTGTTGATGCATGTGTGGGCGGTGAAAGAAGAAGCAAATTCGGTGATATTATTAACAAGATGAAGGATTATAGTCATTAGAATATGATATATGCAGTATTTTATTGAAGATACATCTATGTTTAGGGCGTAACTTGATCTGTGAATATCAAAATTAGATGGAGTTTGATTTAGAGTAAACTAGAGACATAGAACTACATTTTCATAAAAGAATCGAATTCAAAATATATCCTTAAGAGTCTGGAAATTTGGCTTGAGGTTGAAATTGTTGCTCTGTGAAGGAATGAAAACAGTGTGTGGATTTTTGATTATAAATTGCAGGATATTGAACTAAAATGCATGATATTAGTGTCATTATACTTTCAAAACATTGAGAAACATTTGATTAGTAGAAGACGTTGCCTAAATAGCCCATTGTCGAGGTCAAAATGGTCATGCAAATCAAACCCGAAATCTACTTAAGAAAAAGCTGAAAAATTGATAGGTTTATAATTAATTTTATGAAGATGAAGAGGTTTAGGAAAATTGATTAGAGTTTGATGATTTTATGAAAAACAAATTGGTTTGTGAATGAGTATAGAATGGTGATGTGATTGTGCTAAAGTGATCTAGAAAAATTGAAATGAATTTGGTGTAAAAATGGAAGTGAGTTTCGGATGAAAGCCTAGAGGCTATTAAAAGCTTATTGGTTTTATTTAACGTGCTTCGGTATTTTGCTTATATTTTGATCTTTAGATTTCCAAATGAGTTTATTATTAATTCAAATGAAACCTGAGACCTAGGTCTACAACTTTCTTAAAGAAGTCGAATGTTGATTCTGTCTCTAAAACTTTCAAAAGTGGCATAGAATTGAGTCTTATCTTAGGCTGTAGCACTACAAGGGACAGAAATCATATCCTGTGGTTATTGAATAAACTGTATTAATGTAAGCTGAATTAGACTGAGGTGTCTTCACCAAAGTTATAGCTTATTCTCTTACTTTAAATTGGTACAAAGTCTATAACTTTTGTATATCGGAAGTGAGAGATATGGGTCGTACAACTTGAATGCATGATCAAGCTCTAGCCAAAATTTCAATTGTACAAAGTCTGTGGTATTTTGAACATAACTCATAAAATAATGAACCAAATTGAATAATCTTGGTATCGATAGAGACTTAAGACATAGAAGAACAATTGTCTAGAAGAAAATGTTACAGAAATACATCATTGTCTTGATCTTATTGATTGTACAAAGTTGACCTGAATGAAGTGCTTCCAGTAAAAGCTAGAATACTAATTGAATGTACGAATTTTGGAATTTTTGAAGTACAATTGACATTTACATCAGTTTAGTAAGATAATATACCTGAGAATTTGTCATGAACATGCACGTTATATGATACATTCATACTAATGTTGATTCAGTTACATGAAAAATATGATAATATGAACTTATGTTTGATTTTATATAGAAGGGCAAGTAGAGCGATTACTTTCAGATATTGTCGACACTTCAAGGTAATAAGCGAAAGGGAGCGATAGTGAGTAATCTTAGATGGTCACACCTTACTTTGTTTTGCTTGTTGAATTTGATTTATGTTGATTATGTTTTGAATTCCAAACAAAGATTGTCCGAGGTGTTTGATGCGTGATTATATCATTGGAAGTTCTACTTGCATGTGAATATGATTGACTACTTGCTTTGCACATGAAATGTCTGAAATGACTTTGTTTTGTTTTAAAACTGTTGAGTCCTAGTTGTGGGTAAATAGACATGCCTAGAAAGGTCTGCAGCTACTTCTGTGACACTTCGATGTCTTTAGTTATTGACACTTCGGTGTCTTCTGTTATTGAGACGTAAGTCTCTTCTGTGATATGGTACTAATTATGGTATCTTCTGTATAAGTCTCGTTACCCACTTCTGTTGACAAATTAGTAGTCATTTGATTGTGTATTATGATAAGTTGGATTTTGAAATAAACAAAATGATGTTTTGAACTGAAGGGATTGTGCCTTCTTTAATACTCAATTTTGTTAACTATGTAACTTTCTGAAATTTAAATATCTACTTGTGCTATAACTTGATTTAGTATGATTAATTGTCAAATTATGCATAGTTTAGTTATTACTCACTAAGTTATATGCTTAGCATGGTGGATTTGCCCCGTGTAGGTTCTGAGCAACGTTTATAAAGACTAGGACAAGTCAACTGCATTGGCCAAAGGAGATTGAGTCTTGTTTTGTCAAAAATGTATTTTGAGTTTGTTTTGGGCTTGTATATAAAGTTTATGGTTCTGAATTATTGTAAGTTTTTGTAATAACTATTTTTCAAACTGGTTTCGATTTTTAGAACAAATTTGTATTAAGTTCATGCGATATAATATATGTATGTTTAGAACAAGTTTGGAATTATATGTACTGTATGTTTGTTTCAGATTCTGGAAATGCATTTGCAAAATGTTTCGTATGTTTTGGAATGTTTTGTATTCTGTATATTCTGTGTGTGCGATCTCGCAATATCCTCCCAAAGGGTATATATGGGTGTCACAATATTCTCTTAGGGAAATCAAGGCCAAGCAAAGAACAAACCTCTTCCATGATTTCAACAATAAGCACCTCAAGCTAAGAAGCTTACTCTAGAGGAGATAATGTTAAAGACTGTTCAAGATTCTAACGCATGACATCAATGAACAGTGGCTTCTATAAGTAACTTAGAAGTTCAGATCGGTCAAATCACTAAGTTGGTTTTTGAAATACCATAAGGGAATCTGCCTAATATAATTAAAGCAAATCCTAAAGAACGGGTAATGGCAATTATCCTAAGGGGTGGAATAGAGCTCTTAAAAGAAGAACGAGAAAAGAAGAAGGAGACTACTGAGAGTTAATGTAAAGTCGAAGGTGAAGGTCACCTTAGAGAATTTAGGGAATATCGATGAAACTTTTGAAGAAGCTATTATATAACAAGGGAAAGTTGGAGGAGTTATCAACTACTACATTAAGCAGAAGGAGCTTAGAAGTTTTGAAAAGCAAAATATTAGAGAAGTTTAAAATCCAGGGAGTTTTATTATCCCTTGTGAAATTAGTAGTTTAAAATAGATAAGACTTTAGTCAACCTAAGGGTCGGAATTAATATGATGCCTTATTCATTGTTAAAGAAACTGGGAACAGGTGAACTTAATCATGCTGGGATAAGTGTGCAAATAGTAAATGGATCTGTAAAATATCCTAGGAGAGTTATAAAAATGTTTATATTAAGGTTGATAAGTTTGTCTTTCTAGTTGATTTCATAATTCTTGACGTAGAGGAAGATGCAAAAATGTCTCTAGTCTTTGGTCGACCCTTTTTAGCGACTACCAAGTTAATAATAAATGTTGACAAAGGCAAGTTAAAATTAAGGATGAGGATGAAGAGTTTGCTTTTAATGTGTCTAATGTCATTGATCCTGCTCTTGCACAAATTGATATCATTAAAGCTAGTGAGTCCTATAATGCTTCAGTTTTAGAAATTTTGCAAGACTTTACCTTTAAAGGAGCAACGAAGCTTAAGTAAGTTTAAAGTAATAAACCGAAAACAAACATGAAAAGTAGTAACATCAGAAAGCTTACTTGGAGGTCATGGAACCTATAGTAAGACTATGAAAACCTCATTTGTATAAGCCATCTTAAGCATGAAAGGTACATCAAGCTGACAATGTTAAACAATCGTTATATGAGAGGCAACCCATGAATTAGTTTAGGCCTTGTTTTTAAATTCCATGTATTTATTTTATTTTGATGTTTAGTATTGAGTTTTGACGTGTTTTAGGTTAGAATGTTGAGCATCTTGATGAGATTGTTCATAATTGTTATATTAGGGTATGCATATTAAAGGTTTATAACTTTGAGTGCAAAATTTTTAAGTTTATTCAATTATTTTAAATGTTGCACACATTAAGGGTATGCATGCTCTCTAGACAAGCTCTTGTAGACATATCACTCCCATGTAACAGATCATGTAATTTTGCAAAATGTTGCTGGTCAGTGACCTATACGATCAGCTACATAGTCGTGTAATTGGCTGTGTAAGTCTATAATAACCCTTAAATTTGCCCTAGTCCCTCATTCTTCTCACTTTCTCTTTTCTCTCTCACTCTCTGGCCATCGCCCTCTCAATCTCCTAACCAATTTCTTACATTTTTCTTGCAAATTAGCGACACCCAAGTATTCTTGTTTATTTCACTTATTTATGCATGAATAATTGGGTGTTTGCAATCTTTAGGATTTTTCACCCTACAAACTCTAGATTTAGGATTTTGAGATTTTATAGAATTTTGCGTGATTTTTTGGATAATTGTGTGATTTAACAGTTGAATTTCATCCTTACCCATTTGATTTATTGCTTCAATTTGATGAACTGCATAAAATTTGCACGAAACTTCAATTGGAATTGTGAATTTTTTCCATTTTGCTCACTAATTGTTAAATTGTGATGCTTTTGCATGAAATTATGATTAATTAGTTGTTTTTATAGTTAATAGAAGTTGTTTTTTATTTAATTTTATTTTCATTTTATTTTTATTTAAATTCAAAGTTTAATTTCGCTAATTTTGTGTAATTGTTAAATTAGGTTTTTTAATTTCAATTTTAGGGTTAAATTTGTAATTCGACTACTAGATTTTTTATTTATTAATCATAATATTTTAATTTCAATTTAACGATTAATTATATTATTAGCAAAATTTTCAATTATTATGTTTATTTGTTTCTTTATGTTAGAGTTTATGTTGTGTTTAATTTTCACTTTTCTAGTTCATTTTCACATTTAATAATTCAATGAGTATATGAAATAAGTGTGAGAAAAGGGTATTTTGTAATTTATATGCAAAATTTTCACATTTATTTAAAGTTTTAAGCACAATGACGGGATCACAATGTGCAAAGGAATAATCAAGGAAAAGGTAACGAGGAGAAAGGACCTTTAGAGACCCAAAACTAGCTCACTTAATCCAGCCATTAGAGCAACCTCATATGTTACTGTTCAATATTGCATTGCATGAGGAGTAGTAATAGTGGCTCAAGGATAAGACATTCGTAACATATCGTATCATTGACTAGAAGGCAATGGGTTAGATCAGTTTAGTCCAATAGGTTAGGGACCTTATCGATGTTGGAGTTTGGTCCAGATTTTTCGAGATCATAGAGCCTTTTTGTTAGGAGCTAACACTTGAGGTGCTCTCTATGTCCTTTGTGGAGAAAGGAAGACATAATTGGGATTGGTTGAATATAATTCAATTTTGGCTACTAGGGGAGATGGTCTAAATGAGCTATTCAAAATTCTCCATTACTATGGGGTTGTACAACTAAGAGTTTGTGGGGACACAAGCTTACTTTGACTTATAGATAGGCTTCCCATATAGGATATCTTCTCAACAATTCTGGCGTACGATCAACGATGACGGTGACTACAACCTGAGTAGATCTAAGGCCTCATGTCCATGAAACCCAACACTCATACATACACATAAAGTTATTAATCACATGTTGAGTGGATGAGGTGATAGGCATAGCATAGTCGATAACCTAGATATGTTCTATCTTTAGAGCATGAGCAAGAGGATGCTATTCCTCCTAAGGAATACGTTAGCCTAGTTTATTCGACATTAGATCAAGGAGAGGAGGATAAGCATGATCTCTGTTGGGCCTTATATGACTAGACTTACACGGAGGATGGGGATATTCAAAAGACTACTAGCGATGTTGGGCATGATGATATCACTGAATCTTGATGTAATGAAACATATGCATATGGTGAGTAGATGGCAGGGACCTATAGGTGACATCTATCAATTGACTGTGGTCCTTAACTAGTTAGCAACATCAAGAGGAGCCATACACAGCAAAGTAACCACCGTAGCCACATTCGCCGCCACCCCAGATGGGAGGAGCCGCACAGAAGGAGGATAGTGCGGGAGTACCCAGGGTATGGAAACCATATCTGGACTAGTTAAAGATAGCTCTACTAGAGAGATGGTTGGGGTAGCTCATGTGTACTTAACGAACTATCTGTGTACAAAAGATGAACATTATAAAGTGGATATGTCAGCTTGAGACCTCTATTAGATGGATGGGGGACCTTATGATCCAAATGGTGAGCCATCAGGACATAACTTTTTAACCTCCATCATTTGGAGCAGGTACATCATCATCATCTCCTGCATAGTTTGAGGATTAATGACCTAAGGACCCTCCATCAATGGACAGTTTAGAGTCCCCACAAGATGGAGATGCTTAATTTTAGTTTTCTCCTCATTCTTGTATTTTTTTCCTTTGTTATTTATTGTGCTAAACATTAGTGTAATGTTATTTTTTATTTTTATTTTCCATATTTTGTTCTTTATTGTTATTTTTATTTTCTTTGATCTTTTATCCCTTTTATTTATATTTTGCAACGATTTTTGTATCTTATATCAGATGGACTGTACCAAATTCCTCAAAATCATAATTAAAAAATTCTTATTACTTAGAGAAGTACCAAATTCCAACTCTTTCTTCCTTTTTGTTTATTTGGGTTTATATTATGTACATTGAGGACAATGTACAATTTTAATCGTGAGAAAGAGGACAATAAATTTGTTAAGCTTATTATAATATTGTTATTAAATTTTATTAACTGATATCCTAAATTAGTTAAAATATGTCTAAAATAATTGAAATTGTTATTGATTATTGAATTGAATTAGTATGTAAAAGGATGAAATTTAGAATAAACTTACTTTTGTAATTCAAATATTTAGCAATCATTGAGAAAGATAATTTGAATGAAAAATGCATATTATTTACACACATAAGGCCTTTGAGTGAGTTTTTGATCCTAAGAGCAAATACATTAATATTTAAGCTCTTTTTTCTTTCATGTTTGTTATCATGCATAGTTAAATAATTCTAAAACTTGCTTTTATTATACATATTGAGACCATATTTGTTAAATTAAAAGCATCGAAGTGATAAAGGCACTTAGATTTAACATTTGTTAGCCGATTTTCTTGAATTACCCTACCATACTTTATCCCTTAGGAGTAACAAATTTTAAGCCTTGGCCTTTTTCATTAACTATAACCCCATTATTATCTTTTACCTTATCTTTATCGAAGCTTATTTATTTTTTTGAACCTTGAAGGGTATTTACATTGACTTGTTTGTTTAAAACTTGAAATTTGAAGAGGTCTAATATTCCTTTAATTATTGGTATATGATGAATACTTTTATAGATTCAAAAATTATTAAAAACTATATAAAAAATTAAGTTTTAAGTTATGGGACCAATGGACTTATAATGTGAAGGACCTATATTGTGAAAAAATAAGTTTCTTGTAATTTTGTTTTGTGTAAATTTCTTTCAATTTTATCACCCTTTTTATTATCTTAATCATATCTTACCTAAGCCACATTAAAACCATATATTAAGACCTTTTGATTGTTGTTTCTAGTTTACGTGGTGGAGATATGATAATATTGCAAGCATATGGTTAAGATTTCCATAATGTATTGATTTGATAATTCTTATACTTTGTACCATAAACATTTGAGTGCATTAAGTGAAATCTTAGTGAGGGTGTAAATATTTGTGCTTTTGATTTCAAAAAGATTATTGACTTGATTATTGTTGACATTGACTTATGAAGGTTAGTTTTAGGATAACTTGATTCTAATTGTATTTTAATTTGAGTAATATGAGATGATGATTTAGATTATAGCTGGACAAGTTAAGGTTAATAAAGGATGGATGTTTATAAGATTTATAATTTAGATTAAGATTTGCTTAGGGACAAGCAAAAACTTAAGTATGGGGGATGTTTGATAAATGCCTAATTGATTATAGTATTTTTAGTGCTTAATTCGCTTCAAGTGCATTTATAGGTCATAGTTTCCTTCTTGTACTAGAAAGAGAAGAGTTAGGATGAAATTCTGGCATGAAAGGAAGATTTGAAGCAACTTAGAACTATAAAACCATATACAGTGACTGTGTAACTTTTTATAAAGGTGTGAAGATTGAAGATTGTTGTTTTTGATTATGTGAAGTTACACACATGTGTATGTTGATACACATGATAGTGTATGTTGCCTGTGTAAGTCTTTGTACCTGTGTGAAATCATGAAATTAGGCGTTTTTGGAGATAAATGATCACCTACACTCCTATGTAAGTTAATCTTGTATACCCTAAAAACTCTATATTTTCTTATAAAAGGACGTGAATTGAGGTCAAACAAGGAGAGCCAAATTTTAAAAGACATATAGACAGATGATAGTTCTGATCAAGTGACAAGGAAAACACAAAGAATACGTTAAAAGATTTGAGAGATAAAAACATCTAATCTAACTCGTAAGAAGATCCATTAGAAGAAAAAAAACAGGGAGATTTAGAATTATGATTTATTTGTTTTCTATTAGTTCTTTTGTGTTTATCTTTGGTTTTGCTTTCTATGAGTAGGAACTAAACTTGTTTAATGCCTACGTGTGATGATAGGAACTAAATTTGTTTAATGCCTACGTGTAAGATAATAGTAGGATTTGATCTTTTATTTTATGCAATTTTATTGATTGGTTTATTAAGATTCAATTAAGTGATTTATTCTTGTTCTAATATATCTAAAATATTAGTTCATGATTTGATTTCATATGGTTAAGATTGAGAAATCCCTTTGCATGAATAAATCTACCATAATTGGAAGGATTGCATGCAAACCTAGAGATAGGTTGACATAAATCCTCCAGATTAGGGTCAAACCTAATAGTGAAATTCATAGATCGATAATGCAATTCTAGGGTTTTAATTAAAAAGATTTTTGTTAATTAACTGATGGATTAGTTGATAGTTATCTTGAGAAACATATTAACAAAACATAGGAATTTTCACAATCCAATAATCAATAATATAATTGCATGATAAAGGGATAATATTTAAGGACTCTTAGGGGAATTTATCACCCAGGTACTATTTATTTGATATAGACTTTTCTAAATATTTTCCTTTGTCTTAAGTTCATTATTTGTTAATCTTAGTTTAGTTATTTAGTTTGATTTTTAATTAAATCCACAATTTGAATCAATGGTTAGATAATGGGAAAAAGGTAACTACTAGTACTTAATAGTCTTCATAGGGTTGACCTATACTTATCTATCCTAGTTACAACTACGTCATGTACTTGCAGTTTTTAATATTGATAATTTTTATAAACATAGAAAGCATCAATCAGTAGTTTCACCTGAAGTTTTGCAAAAGGGATAGAGGAGTCCTGGGTGTTCTATAACAATGATGAAAGATTCATATTCCATCAGTAGTACATTTAAGGTGACAAAGACAAGATCAACATCAAGACTATGATCACCAGTTGAAGCTATCTTGTTGGTGAGACAAGCTACAAAAAAATCAAAGATGGTGGTTAAGCCTTTCTTCAGTATGTGGAGCTTTTAACGAATAAGAGAGCATTGTGACAAAGACTACTACATAAAGTATTATTGAAGAGCATCCTAGAGGTCACAAATGGTAAAGCACCCAAGAGCAATCTAAGCCATAGAACTGGTGACAATGGTTGAGAGGAAACAGTAGGCTAAGTGATCAAACAACTTACATTTAAGGTGCTCTAGAGAAGAGGAATCTATGGTGGCAGGTGGTGAAAGTGAGTCATCAACATACTTATAAAGATCAAGGTTGTTAAACTACTTGGACTTGGTTTCTCTAGACAAGGTTATTTAATAAATCTAGGTGGTTATAAGAAAGTTTTGTATTTGATTAAATGGTAGGCTGAGGAATTTGATTCAACTATAGATGAATTGGAAGGTGAATTTGGTTATTGGATCTTTTAAATTTGTAATTAGATCTTTTAAATTTGGATTGGTGTAGTGAGGTTTTAATGTGTTTCTGACTTGGTTCCTATGGGTATGCTAAGTTTTTATGAATTGGAGTATATGTTTATTTTTTTTTACTAGTGTAATGATACGCGTCGAATACACCAGAAAATAAAACCTAACTTTGCATAACTAAATTTGTAGTTGTGGTGAGTAAGGATCATATCCATAGAGAGTGTATGTTTATCTTTTGTAATAAATAAACTGGTGTTTAGGACTTTGGGGGAGTGGGAGTGCTTTGGTTGGATTTGATTAACAAAATAAAGTAAAACTAAACTATTAAAGGTAAATCAAATCAAACAGTACAAAATTGCTAAAATTAATTAATGGGTTTGGTATCAAGTTCGCAGTTCAATCTCAACCATCACTTGGATGTGCACAATCAATCTTCATATTATTGTTGTACCTCTATTTGAAACTATTAATCGCAGATTAACAACAACCTTTGTTAATCCTAATTTACTCTTAGATTGTATCTAATTAAGACAAGCTATTTAATTAGGCCAAGCTATTCGACAACCTAGAACACATTACTTAATAAGAAAACAAGTTAATCTATGCAACGACCACATAAGCTCGAACTGTTTAACCTATGTTATGTTATCCCTAATTATTTTCAACCATTAGTTTACATAAGTGAATCAGATGTACAATGATTATGTATTGCAATCTAGACTCGGGCATTAAGTTTATACATGAATAATTTATTTGTAATATCTAAATCATTTATATATAAATCTCAAAACATTAATCATAAAATAACATAATCAATTTCAAAAGAGAGTTAAGAATAACATCACTAGATTAATCAATGCCCAAACATGTTCATTGGCCTTGATATCCCCATTGAACTAGAAAGATAAAGTTTAGCTCCTCATAGCTCTCCAAAAGGGAAAAAATCAACCTCCTTTCGAGTCTTTAATATCTTTATGCCCTTTTTGACCTCTTAAATGTCCTTTTATACTTAAAATTAAAGTTGAATAATAATATAAGGTCAACTACGTAGATGTATAAGTGACTGTGTATGTCAATTTTGCCTAAAATCATGACTATACATATTCACAGTGCGTCATACAACTAATTTACATGATCATGTTAGTCCCCATATAGTCATGTAGGTTATAGGACCAGTTGAAACTGCATCTTTGAGATCCTACATGCTTTCAGTGATTCACACAGTCCCATACACAATTTTGTGTATCATATACAGGGCATGTGCACCTCTATATGGGTGTGTAAGTTACTGTGACTCAATTTCTTGCATTTCTTATCCCTTTTTCATCTTAACTCATCTCTTTTTTACTTCCAGTAAGGCAAGTAAGATTAAACATCATTAGAACTACACCAAGGATATGTTTTTAACTCATTTTGGTTTTCTTCCAACTTATTCCTAAAACAAAATATGAACTAAACTAATTATCTTAATCATAACATAACATTAATCACTAGGTATTAGGGAATAAGTATATAGTCAATCAAGCACTTATTATGTAGTGTGATTTGATGAAAAAAAACAATGGTTAGATGTTGAAAGAATTAGGACTGGGATTTGATACCATGAAAGCGTAAAGTAGTGAACTTGAATTTCTTGTTTTCCATATTTTACAAAAAGGCGATGACCCCTTATAGTGAAACTAGTAGACATGCTACTCTTAGCATCTCGGTTCGAGTCCAAGTGGCAACATAAGCGTCTTTTATTTTTCAAAAAGATAGAATAAGTCCTATAATAAATTCAATTATTGATTTCAATTATATAGAATTGCCCTTTCTTTTTCAATTCTTTTTAAGTTCAAAATTTTTAAGATATTTTCAAATTTAGAACATATATTAACTCATATAACTTTTTCGATCATATTAGTTTCAATTACAGTTAACTTTATTATTCGATGAATTTGTTAGATTTTATGATTCATTAGAAAAAGGTATGATAACTACTTTTTTTCTAGATAACAAGATTATTAGCTACTTCTTAGATTTATTCAATACATTTACCATTAAGTAACTTATATTAATCATTAATCTTTCTTCAATGGAGTTTCTCCGTTATTCATATAATTCAATATTTTCAAAAGCGTAAAAAAAAATTAAGCATATTAATTCTACAAGCAATTTTCTTACCCAATGCTTTGCGACTTCAAGTCTTATAATTGATAGACATTAACCCGGTGGTTAATGATGCATGTAAGTATGATGATATTGGGTTGTGTCCTTTTATGTGGATCATTATTATCGATAGCACTTCTAGTAATTACATTTTGAAAAGTCGTACAAATTTTTGATAACCCAGTGGTTAATGATGCATGTAAGTATGATGATATTGGGCTATGCCCTTTTATGTGGATCATTATTATCGGTAGCACTTCTAGTAATTATATTTTGAAAAGTCATACAAATTTTTGATAAAGTACTAATTTATTAAATGATTCATTTTCCTTTGGTAAGGTTCAATACATGATGGAAAGAAGTTATCTTTTAAGCAATACTTCCTTTTTGTTTTAGGAATTATTATAGGTTTTAGTTGATTCAACTATTAGACTAGTGGGGTTATCATATTCTTAGTATAGGTTTTATCTTATTAACTCTAGGTATTCTTTCGGAAGCAATTTAGGTTAATAAAGTATGGAGATCATATTAGAATTGGGACCCAAAAGAAACTTGGACATTTATTACTTGGATCATATTCATGATTAATTTTCATACTCGAACAAAAACAAATAAAAATTGGAACAATTTCAATTATGCAATTGTTGCCTCTTTTGACTTTCTTATAATTTGGATATGCTATTTTGGAGTTAATTTTTTGGGAATAGGGTTACATAGTTATGGTCATCTAATTGAATTGAAACAAGATTCTAATGAATAGAAGGGTATGATAACATAACGCATACATATAATAAGCTTTGCTTTTTGACTCATATAACAAACTTTTGGCAAAACATTGAGAACCTTTTGAATAATGATTATTTGAAAAAATGAAGTTTTTAAACATATCTTGTTCCAATTCCTTTTTTAACTTAAATTTTAAAAAAGGAATTTTTTATTGTATAAAAGTTGTTTTTTAAAATATAGGATTTTATTTTTGTTTCATAATTACCCATAAAATTAAAAAAAATACTTATAAAAATAATTGGATAGAATAGCTTTGACCTTGTCAATGGATAATGAAAGCAAGAAATCTAGGTAAATACCAATCGCTATTATAGGAAAAAGGATAACAATAGAAATAAATAACTCCCGAGGTCCTGAATCAAACCAATAAGAACTTGAGGCATGTAACAACATCTAGCATAACATAGATAAAAAAATAAAATGGAGTTAATATCATTCTAGCTGCTATTACAAAGGTAATTAGTACTTTTTGTATTAAAAGAAAATTTTTGGTCAATAATTATTCACAAAAACTATAAATTTCGCGACAAACTGCCCATGCCTTGCAATGCAAAGAAGGCTATTGATAAGATACTAAAAATCATGAAAATTTTTGGCATTGGGGTTGCCATTCCACCCATCAAAATAAGCAAAACATATTCCTGCCAAGAAAAACAATGCAACATTAATAAATCCACATGATGTTATTTGTAAAATAGCTCCGTTGAGCCTCATATCGCTTATAGAACAAATTCCTATAATTATAAAAAACCCATATGAGATATATGAGAGTAAGCTATTACAAAAATATACACGAGTACAAGTATAAGATAAGATAAAATAATGAAAAGATAACGATACATAGGATAACAACAAAAATTTATATAGTTAAGATTGAGTTTAAACACATATGATTAACACATATTATTAAATTACTCATTTGAGTCAACAATCTTTAGTAAATTTATAAGTGGAGTCAAAAAAAAATTAATAATCAAGCAAGCATCCTAAATTTTATTATCTAAAATAATAGTATAAACCTCTTTTCCTTTCACACCCAGTGATAGTTTATGACTTGAAACGTGTTTACTTGTTACTAAATTTCAAAGTACTTGTTTACAATTATATATATTTTTCAAAGTTATAAATGAAGTTGCAAACCTCATAGCAGCTAGAGGCACAAT
>JANITW010000236.1:34071917-34097197 GCA_027564335.1 Erythroxylum williamsii | reverse complement strand
CAAATTTTAATTTTAATTTAATATTTTTAATAAATAATGTATTTATAAAAATAAGTCTGTTGTATATTGTTTTTATTGCAAAACACATTAAGTAGTAATGACAAATGCTATTTGTATAAATTTTATAAAAAACGAATTATATGATTTCCAATATTTAGAGCATGGGTAGAGCTACCCCCACCTTTAACACCTTACTCCGTTCTTGACCAAAGAGTAGTGCATACCCCAAAATAATGAATTTAGGCCTAATGCAGATATTATAGTTGAAGTTTACGAAGAAAGAATTGACTTTAATTTAAATCAATCACAAAATCTCCAAACCATTGAGAAAACAAAACTTCCTCAAATAGAGGAGCTTCACCCTCTCTATAGAGGCTCCACAATGTCATACTTAAGATGAATCACATTTGGCATTATGTTAGATTATGGCTCCAACAAATTTGTCATCTTATTTTGTCTAAAGCTTTCTTTAGTTAACTTGGAATTGTCACGACCTTCATTATTTTGGTTGCACTTTTTATGTCTTTTTACTCACGAACCTACCTTTTAAGGCTAGTTTCTCTTTGTAACTACGAATTGTATATCCATTCCAATAGTAAGAAATTACGAATAATATACAACCAATTAATAGATAAAAATCTGTGATTTTATTCACCCAAAACTCTAACCTCCAAAAACAACTTTCTAGTGAAACCTAAACCCTATGTTAAGGTGAAAGTTAACATCCCTAAATACAGGCTTCAAATAACACTCATTATCATTTTCCGAAAACAGAAGAGTTCAAACTCGCTTATAATCATATGTACCTTTGGGAGGTTTACCTTCCCTTATATCCATGCTAGGTCTAACTTCGAGTTTATTAAAACATAACCTTTTATGGGTTTATGGTTGCCCATTATAATCTAACCTCACTTTTTTAGATTTATTACAAACATAAAAGCATACTTTTCAAACTTAAAGCATTTCATAAGATGAGGTACAAAATCAAGAGCTGCTATTACTTCATCATTACTGTTAGGCTCTTAATCATCTATGAATATAAATTTACATCTTAAAATAACCTTGATTCAATGTTATATAAAGGGACGGATCCAGAAAGTTTTTTGAGTAGGGGCAAAATTTTAATGGAGACAAAATTTTATTTTTAGTGGGAGCAAAATTTTAATGGAATCAAAATTTTAATTTTTATGAAAAAAAATTTGGAGGCAGTAGGGGCAAGTGGGAGGATCCGTTCATGGTTATATTTACTCTTAAACTTGGTGTTAAAGCTTTCACCACTTAGTGAACATCTATATGCAAGCATTATCTTCAAGGAAAGAAAACTAAAAGAATCATACCATATGAAAATGATTGGCTTGCACTGAATGACAATTGTTTTTGAGCTAGATTGCTCAAGATCTCATGCATAAATTAAAGCAAAATACAACATGAGTGCACAAACATAAAGGATAGTGGTATTTATAGAAAGTGAGCATACAATATTACTTGGGATATGGGACATATTGTTCTTACAACTTAAGACCTTATTTTTCACCAAACATCTCATAGCCCAAGAAAAGACTACTTGTGCCAAATATAAATCAAAAGATGGATTACATGTGGTTTCATTTCCCATCCTTAAGACATTTATTTCAAGTTCTTCACTACGGGCCTAGTGGATGGCATAATAAGCTAAGGATATCTCAGTGTTTGATTAGATGGAGATAAGTGGCATTAACGTATATATATCATCAAGTCACTATGTAAGTATTTACTATTTTCAAGAATGAGATCATTCTCAAATACACACTCTTTATACTATTATATTTTCTCTTTCAAAATTTATTAGTTTGATTGTTATAGGCCAAACTCTAGAAAATACTCCAACATTTAGTTTTTCCGGTCTAAAGAGAGGAAGCCCATAAACTAGAGTCAAACTATGTTCTAATTCCATTACAGTTGACCTAATTTCAGACATAAGAGGTTAGCCTCATATTCACAGTATTCAAATACATCAAAATCGCTCTTTATCATCTGGGAACGTATTTGAAGTCGTTGAGAATGGTAGTATGATTCTTTCAAACTATATAGAGAGTTATTGTTAAATACATTGTTGCTTTACATAAGGAAGATGAAGCACCTTTTAGACTTCAAAGATAAGGAGGACTTGAGTTTTTCATATAAGATGGATGTAGATTTATGAAAGAGGATTGAAGGCTTAATACTTTCTTTAGTGATGGCATTATCATCTAATGACTAGGTCTACATTCTCATAAAATAAATAAAATTTGACTAGATTAGATGCTCTAACCTGAATGAAGCATTTGAGGTTTTGTGTTATAAAAGAAAGTCAAACAAAAGAAGATTGATGGAAGGGTTGGACTAAGTAAAAAAAAAGTCAGTAAAAACTTCATATTGATATTAGTTATAACAATAATTTATTTTTTTTGAATTAAGTGTAACAATTTAATTCATATGTTTTTCCAAGTTGGTGGATGTGGCAAATTAGTCAAGGGGTTAAGGACATTTGCAATAGGAGGTAAAAAAGTAAAAATAGTCATAGGTGGAGGAGGGGGAGTGGATCCTCTATTTCAATAAATCTATTCCAACTCCATTCCGCCACAATATGACGGCGTTTTAATAAAACTCAACTTTTACATTAAATATAGTGTCAACTTGGCTTTCGCCTAAGCCAAGTCGATGCATTCTTTCCTTTGTTTTTTTGCTTTCAACCTTTACTTCCCCTTCTCAACCCTTAATTTTCTTCGATCTTGTGCTAGAGAGAAAGATGATGAAAAGAAAGGTTGGTTATTTTAAGTTCCTCCCCACGTCTTTCTAAAAATATGAAATCATTCTTCATGCTATTCTTTTTCTTTGTTCTAATCTTTTCTTCTTCTTCTTTTCAAATTCTCTTGGGTTTTTCTTCATCGAAGAAAACAAATGGGATTAAAAGACCGAAAAAAAATAAAAGATTAGATTTTTTAAAAAAAGATTGAAGTTTCGGTGAGAGGAAATGGAGATTTGCATCAAAAGGGGTTGACGATGAAGAAATTTATAAAAGATCTATGTCCTAGTATCTTGGTATCCTATAAATGAAGATGAAGGAATTTAACTGCATAAATTTCACCACCTTTTATCATGTTTAATTTTTGTTGATATTTTGCAGGGCGTGTTTACGGAAGTCTATGTCCTCTTATCGTAAGTCTGCAAGTCTGTATACTTTGCTATATTTTTCTTTCATTCCATTATTTCAGAGTTGCGATTAATTTTAGATGGTGGTTTGGGAAGTTAGTTTTGCAAGTTATATATAAAAATTAAAATTTGATTGAATCTTGAAGCAATAGTTTGAAGATTTAAAAGTGATTTTGATTGGTGAGCAGTCATGTTATGTATCTACAATCTCTCCTTCCTTTGATGTTCTTATTTTTCAAAATAAAAATAAAAAATATATATTTTTGCTTCACTCCCTCCTTTTGATTATGAGAAGATTGCTTAATGTCATTTTTTGAAGTGAAGGTGTGGGCACTGTGACGCCATTTTGGTGCTCACAAATCCCCAAATCAGAGATGGGCATAAGAATTCAATAAATTCCTCTGTAGTTTCCATAATTTCTTACCCCTGATTACTCCAACTTCAAGCCCATGAGTTGGAAAAGCAAATGTGGAGACCTCATTTTCAACCCGTGGTCATTTCTTTTCTTTTTGTCTTTTATTTTTCTTCCAAAGTTCTAGCTAGTTCGTGGAAATCATATTCTTGAATGAATAGTTTCGATTTTTATAACCATCTCTGGCGCTGCTTCTTATCCTTCTAATTTAATCAATTTCTAATGGTACTAGGACGTTTTGTTCAAGGGATTCTTACAACATAAGATTTCTACACAATCTCATAATAAAAAACTATTATGATAGTGAAAATTTAGGACTTTGCTTGAGTATGCATATCTAATGTATCTTCCCTATTAAACAAGATGAAACTTGTATGAATTTTCTAAGTGTATATTAGCCCAATAATTTTTCATTTTTTACTTGAAAAAACAATGCCAAATTGCCCTGTGTAGGTTTAAGATATTGACTTTTTCCATTTATTTGATGTTTGGAACGAAACAATAATATGAGCTTAAGAAACAAGAATTATTTCTTCACAAAATATTCCCTTTCTTGAATGAGTTGAAGCCAGTTGGTCAAGATAAAGGTATGCATATAGACTTATGTTTTACTGTAATCTAAAATATGCGTAACTTTTTGGATGCTAAAAACATGTGATTGTTTAATGCATAGGAGGTAAAACTTTCTTGATGGGTTTTGCTCAAGAAGAGTAATTTTGTGTTCATGTTGTTTGTTTTTCTTCCTAATGAAGGTGCCCATTTTTTCGGATGTAATTGGTTCAATTTCTTGCTTCTCTTTTCTCTCTTTGACACATATTCAAGGAAAGTTGGAGTTAAAGTCAATACTTGTATTAGAATTGTTTACCTTATGAATTCAAAAATCCTTTGCAATGATTATACTTGTAGACTGTGACTTATTATCAAAACTGACTAGTGTTGATTTGTTTTCAAAAATGGTACTTTCAAGATTGTAACCTATGAAGACACATTTGTATACAAGCTGGTTTTTTTTTTTCATTTTCACCATGAGTTTCTCACGACTTCATTTACATTTTCGCTTTTGCTAATATTTTCCGCCACAATGTCATCCCTAAAAAAATTAGAAGTTTGGTGTTTGTTTTTTTTAATCTATACCATTGTTAGAAGTTTCATGACAATTCTCTCAAGAATTAAACATTTCGCACTTTGACACAAATATTTTTTAACATAAGGATTCATCATTTATAGACAATACATAATAATAAGTATACAAAAAATTACATAATAATGAGAGTATAAGAAAGAAATTGCCAATTTTCAGTAGGAAACAAAACATGCACCTCATCAATAAAGATGCACAAATTAACTTAAACACTCAACTTTCTTTTCACTTTATATTTACAAAACATGCCTCATGGACATGGAAGTAGATAATCACATGTCTCGACAAAACCACCTATATCCACACTATCGTAGTTAACATTACTATTTTATTGTGAGTTATTTATCATCACATCGCTTACACCATGCGGTTGTTATGCCTATAAGATTCATAAAAAATAGTATCATTAGTAAATTGTGAATAAGTTACTAAATAGAATGTCATTATTAATAGTATTCTAGAAAAAGATAAATGCCAATTAGAGTTAATCATGTCCATAGAAAATGGAACACCTTCAACGAAATTTGTTTGACTTGAATTGGCAGAAACAAGATATTATCAAAAAAGTTAAAGTGTATATAATCAAAATAATTAGACTTATTATTAAAACATTAAATCTTTTTTATTAGAAAGTAAACATGTACCTAGAGAAATTGTTTAGACAAATAATTGGTGAATTTGAACCAAATTTAAGTTATCAATACGAATCTTAGTTCCTTGCATTTAATTTGCATACTGAAAAAAATTAATGAAAAATTAAATAACACATGACTGGTGCAATTTAAAATACTAATCAAACATCAGCTTGATTGTTTCGTTGATAGGGAATTGTATATTGATTTGATGTAGTTTGAAACTTTTCTCTCATACTCTGTCTCACCCAAAAAAAAGGAAAAAAAGCATTATATAAGGGATATAAAATTAAAGAATATAAAAACTCTTTCAATGAAACCTCAAGATTTAATGATAATGTTGGTTCTAAGGCTGTGATATTTGTTGGAGCAATTTGAACATTTTCTGTTGTACCTTGTCTCACCTATAAAATAAAAAAATTAATATCATTATATCAGGGAAATGGAATTCAATAATTAAAAATTTACAAATAAAACCTCATGATTAAATAGGTGCTACAATTGTAAGATTTACTGGAGTCTTAACTTTTTTTGGTTGATTTCCTTTTTTTTTGAAAGCCTTCTCCATGCCAACCCTTAATCTCTTACCTGAAATAATTTTCTTCTTGATTTTGATTCCTTTAATTCCAATACCACTCTTTTCACAAATTTCAATCTCATTTTGGTTCAAGTGATTTGTTATAACACTTGAATATTGAATCATCACTTCTCATACTAAAACTTTCAAAACATGAATATATAAAATTCCATCAAACATGAATTTTCTACGGCTACAATCAACTTTTCCATTTGATGAATCATAAGTAACTATATGGTAATAGCTCTTCTTATGAGGAGTAATTTGATATTTTACGATTGATCCAAACTCCCTAAAACTTTCAATACAAGAATCATGAGACTTACACCACTCATTTTGAAAGCACTTGAATACCTCAAAAGTATAAACAATTGGTGCATGTTTCAAAATTTCAATTGGATACAATAATAAGAGAATATTAGATTTAAAATCAGTAAAAGAGTCTTTCAAAGTGATGAAAAAACTCTAAGAATTTGTGTTAATAAGTAACATACCTCGTTACAATACTATTCATGCTCTCACTTCTTTGTGTTGTCGTCATGTCTGCACAAAACATTTGTCTTCCTTATACTAAATCCCATTTTTCCTTTGTCCCAAACACGCGCCTCAACCAATTATTATCTTCAATTCTGTATTTGCGCAACATCTCATTCCATACATTTACAAAATCTTCATCTTCTTCAAAATCATGTATGCATGAGCTAAAATCTCTAGCAAAATCATTGATTGTGAGAAAACACGACTTAAATGAATGACGACATTTTGATAAATGTGCCAAATACATAAGCAATGATGGGTTTCAAGCCATCTTAGTGCTAGAGCCTTTGTTGTTGTTGCATCTTAGTCTGTAAGAATAATTTTAGGTCTTTTATCACACATAGCTTTTGCAAAAGTATCAAATAACCATTCAAACATAAGGGATTTTTCATCATATAACAATGCAACACCAAAAAGTGTAGTCTGCTTATGATGATTTACACCTACAAATAATGCAAGTGGATGACCTTTATTATTCTTCCTGTAAGTTGTGTCAAAGCAAACCACATCACCAAAATTTAAGTAATCTGCTCTCATCTTTGCATTTGACTAGAAAATATTGGTTATTAAATCATGTTCATCAACTTGGATAGCAAAAAAAATTTCGAAGAATCAAATTGTGTTTTATGCAAATATTCCAAAACACCTCTTATATCCTCTCTTTTCGCATTTCTTTTTCTTTTAGATCGTAAGTAATTTTTATAGTCCTCTAGATAGTATGAAACCTAAATTCTCTCGACCACTTACTTGCCTAACCATGAGATCTTGAGATGCCTTTGGTGGGATTCCTACATCATTTGTCATTTCAATTTGCATTGTTGCAGACAAATTTATCTTTCAGCAAGACCTGTGTAAGTGGTTCTTGTTTGGACTCGAGAGGTAGTGATTATACTCCTCAATAAACTGAACCAAACAGAGTATTCCGCTTCTTCGATGAATGACTTGCATTTTTGCTCCACAACCAAAATTTATACTCCTTAATAGTCTTATAGTCCTTATTTTGATAAATGTAGGCCTTATGAATGGATTTACCTTTAATTTCATATGATAGTAAAACTATTTATATTAAGATTAACTTAAAATAATCTGAAAGTTAACTTGACAATTAAAGTTGAAAGTCTTTCAATAATTTATTCTGTATTAAAGTTTTTATCAGTGCTTTAAAAACTAAACCAGGAGTTAGACCGTAAGACAAGAGATTTAAGATCTAAAAGGTTCATTAAAGATTAAATAAAATTAAAGAATTTATAATATAATTAAAGGAGATTGTCCTTACCTATCAAATAATTTGAAGTTTAATATAAAAAAGAAATTATTAAATGAAGATTAATTTATTTATTTTAGTTCATAAGAACTTATTAATTTATAAAAATTGATCAATTAATTAATTAAGGTTTTTAACAACAAGAGTTATTCGATAGGTTTTGAAAGTTTGGGCTTTTTTGGTAATTAGCCCTTATTATTATTTTTTATAGCTAAGTAATTATGTGGATTTCTTGAGGATATTTTTGTTCAACAAGTCCCTATTTTTATTCTCAACCCATTTGAAATAAATAAAGATAGGGAAAAGATGAGTTTTACTTATTCCCCAAACTTAAGGAATAAATAAATCATTGGATTATCTATTATGTGTGTTTTCTTCAACCAAACAAAGGAATAATCTATTACCAAGAATAGATCAGGAATGAAATGGTAATTCTAGTTAACCAAACACCCCATTAGTGAGACATCTTTTGTCTTTAATATTCAATGAGACATCTTTTGTCCTTAGTATTCAATGAGACATCTTCTGTATTTAGTATTCAGATTCATCAGGATAAATCTCAAATTTAATTACATCTCATAGATTGAGTATATATTGCAAAAGTTTAATATAGAGGATTGTAAACTTTCTGCATCATTGATTTCTTATACATAGAGATTACTTTGTCACAACGTTCAAATAATAAGATGGAAATAGAAATCATGAAGAATACCCCTTTTTTTTAATGTAGTTGGCACTCATGTCTATACTAGACCATTAGAATACAATAAAGCAGGTTTTAGGATATTTTTCAAAGAACAAAGGATTATATACTAGCATATAGGAAGGTTGAGAAACTAGATATGATTGGATACACAAATTCTAACATTGCTATACGTCCAAATGACAAAAAGTCCATATCAAGTTATATTTTTATGTTGCCAAATAGTGTCATTTCATAGAAGAGTGTCAAGTAGACACTTGTGACCTCTTTGCCTATGCATGTAGAGTTTATTGTAAGCTACAAGATTGCTCCACAGGTAGTTTAGTTAAGAAAATTGATTTATGTGCTATCTGTGGTTGACTCAATTGCTTGACCCATTCAATTGTACTATGATATTCTTTCTATAATGTTATTCAATAACAATAATAAGAATATCATAAGATCTAAGCATTTGAAGGTTAAATATTTGACCATAAAGAAACTTGTATAAAAGGGTGACATCATAATAGAGGATATTTTAACTGAACATATTTTGGTTGATCTTCTACTAAAGGACTTTGTCCAACGATTTTATAGAGACATGATTACAATTTGGGTGTTGTGAATTCTTTTAACACTATTAGCTAGAGATCATTATGCATTTGCTCCTGATATAGTAATGTTTTCATATGCTACGATTGAATCAAATATTTTCTAAGGGTCAACTAATTTAGCGTTGTTAGCCTTTATTGTTTATCCTTATTACAAATGCAGTAATTAATATTTGTTTAAAGGAAGTATGTTGGAATTTTATTTCTATTGAACATTTAATAATTATCTTTTTTAAAATATTAATGCTAAAAATATTAATTAATTTCAGTGAACCTCAGTATTAAAGCACCGGGTTTGACTTGAAACTAGTCTTGCTATCCAGAAGTTTGAACTTGGGAGATTTTGTTATCTTCTCTGTTGAAAGGCCTCATCTTTGTAATTTGCATAGTCTATAGACGAAATGAATGCGACCCAGGCAAGGCATCTTGAATACCTTCGTAGGCCGAAGACTACATCTAGGCCACATCTTTTTCCTAAGAAGTGAAGACCGCTAAGTGTTGGATCGTATGTGAACTAAACTTGTACCCGAATTTGTTGACTAGTAGTTTTACCACCCAAATCTTCTGTTCCATAATCTCTATTCCTTCTGTTTGTAGACTGTTTTACTGCCGTTTCAAGTTAAGACTGGGTGGGCACAAACTGGAAAAAAAAAAAAAGGACAACGTAACGTTAAAAAGTGCAACTGTAGTAGTTTATTTTCAGAGGGCACGTAGGAGGAGTAAGGCTATCAAAAGTTGGTAAGCAACAAAAGTCTGACTAGACGATTAGCACCCCCTACCCCATCGACAACTGCTGGACAGTAACACAAATTTGGGATTTATATTGGCGACAAGCAGAAGCAAAGTCATTTCCTTTGTCCATTATTTTGACAGGTGAAAGGCTGAATATATTAAATCTTGGAATCTGAAAAGAAGCCAAGCACATGGCTTCACATGATAATGGAAGTTACTGCCAACTTGGTAGATTAGGAGTTGCCCCCATTTCAATTTGGGGGAAAGTTGAAATATGTCTAAATTGTATGTTTGAGCTTTGAAATGGTTATCTAATTGAACAAACACGTAACCAAGTTGGCGAGTTCTCGCCAAGTCCACGCTGAAAAGCTGCCGGATTTTTATACCGCCCTACCTTGTAGATCTAAACGGTCACAATTGGTCTTCTACTTTCAGTTTACCAGCAACTCCTGTAATTAATTTATTTCATTAAACAATTTATTTATTTTAGTTTTAGTTTTATTATTTTATTTTTATTATTTACGAAACTATAAAATTTATTTTTATTTTCGTTTTTAGTCATAATCTTATG
Organism: Erythroxylum williamsii; assembly: GCA_027564335.1. Lineage (NCBI taxonomy): Eukaryota > Viridiplantae > Streptophyta > Magnoliopsida > Malpighiales > Erythroxylaceae > Erythroxylum > Erythroxylum williamsii. Next base: position 34,086,867 of record JANITW010000236.1, on the reverse strand, counting down.
TATTATCAAATAAATACACTATTTAACTTTTTAATATTAATTATTAATTTTATAATTACTTTAGGTTTTAAAAAAATAACAAATCTACAATCTAAAAATACATAAATTTCAAATATAATTATTTTTAAAAATATATATTAACAAATAAATATTATTTTTAAATAAAAATTTTATTATTTGAAATACTTATTTTAATAAAAAATTATAATTTTTTTCTAATGTTAACAAGAGGCCAACTTAATTTATGATAGTTTACCAAGTCATACGTACTTTATGATAGTTTACCAAGTCATCCATGTGCGATCTTATGACCGTTGGGAATGGAGATTACGTTTGGATGACACAGATTTTCCAAAAAGAAGAATTACCCTAGTTTATGGGAGCATAGAACAGATTTATGTATAAAAATGTGAAATAGAACAGATATGGAATCTTCATTGCGTGATTTAGGTATTCTCTTTTGTTAAAAAGACACGAGAAAAAATGATTCACTTGACCAAATTTAGTAGAAACCAGGAACTAGGGGCTTTAATTTGGTTTGGATAAGCTACAACATTGGTTGATAGATTTTTGGATCCAATGCCTTGGACAAATGAGAAGCATCTTTGGCCGCCAAAAGCTTGGCCTTAATTAAAAAAAATTGATAAAACATTCCTCAATCAACTATTTTTTTTTAACTTTTTAAAAAACAATCCAAAGTCCAAACAGTAAGTTGGTGTCCCTCTAGATTCCATGTTTTCTTCTTTTCTACACAAGTAAGTTGGGCACTCCTACAGCATGGGATAAAGTAGGTGGCCAGAGTTGTTCTAGAGATAGGTGTTAAATTTTTACCAATATGGTTGATGATATGAGTAAAATCTGGCACTGAAATATTGGATAGGTAGCTGTTTTAATTTTTAAACCTCCAAGGTATGGTCGTTCTTTGCCTGCATGAAAATGACAATGACTTTGGAGGAAAGTAAAGAAAGAAGAAAAGAAAAGGAAATGCTACCAATAATACCATGAAAAAAATCTCTAGAGTTCAATGGAGTTTTCTTTTCTGACTTTTACGTGTCAGTAAAAAATATGTTCCCCTCCCCGTCTCACAGAGAATAATTATCGGAAAATCCGCAGGAAAAAGTCACAGCGAGTCAGTGAGGTCAGCTCAGCTGGGGTTTATAAAATATCTTAGGTAAAACGGCGGGAGTATAGGAGAAATAATTTAAAAGAACGGGGGTGGAGAATAAATACCACGAAAATCAGGGATACAAACGACAAATTAAAACAAATAAATGAAACCACGCCCCTGCAAACAAAATTACAACTAACGCACCGCTACTATTCTCAGTCTCTCTCTCTCGTCTGCTATGCCAAACACCGAAACAATGAAGTGTGGATCGAAACGAAACTGAAAGAACACAAAGAATTGATATAGACGAAGAAGAAGAAGAAGAAATGTTCAGGTTGAGCAAGCACAAAGCAAAGGTCGGAGAGAAATTTGATTTCCATTTCTCTAACTTTCAAGCTCTTCAGGTCTCACCTTCCTCCACACGCATACTTACACGTTGCCTCCACAAATGTACTCATGTCTGTATAGGTTGTAGACATTTTGATTATTATAAATTCTTCATATTCGATTTCTTGATTTCACTGTAACGCTTCTGAACCTGCTGTTGAAATTTGTCTTGCAGTATTATATTATTCTGTATTTCTGCCGACTTTTCTTTTTCTTGCTCCTTCTGTTTAGTCTAATTGTAATGTGATTATGTACGTGTATTACGATGCTGCATTTTCATCTTTCCGTGCTTTTCGCTTTGGAGACAAGTGAAGTGATGATAAACCGCGTCGGATTATTGGTTCCTTTTTAACTCTTCATTCGATCCGAAATTGTGCGGTAGTAGACCTGTTATGTGACATATTTATTTTATAAATGTTAAATGGGAAGAGGTGGAACTTTTTATAAATGCTTTCGCTATATTTTAGCGACGAGAAATGTAATTAGATGTTAAATTGAACATTGTGAATCATATATGTTCATTGCTCTTTGGTAACTGCAGGTACCGAAAGGATGGGACAAGCTCTTTGTATCTATAATTTCTGTGGAAACGGGGAAAGCTCTCGTCAAGTCGGGGAAAGCGATAGTGAAGAATGGAAGTTGTCGATGGACTGAAACTTTGTCAGAGTCTATATGGATGCCTCAACATGATGCTCCCAAAGAGAATGAAGAATACCTCCAAAAGCTTGTTGTTGCCATGGTATTGATCGCCTATTCATTTAATTGTTGTTGTTTCAGATCTAATTAACTTGGAATGAATGATATTATTGATGTAGGGATCAACTAAATCTGGTGCCCTTGGAGAAGCTATAGTCAATTTAGCAAGCTACAAGGCATCAAAAACTGCTCTTCCTGTTTCATTGCCATTGAAGAAGTGTTCTCATGGGACCATCTTAAAAGTAAGAATGTAGTCATTTCGATAATCCAACACAATATCCACCTGTTCAAGTATTTAGCTATTATAGTGACCACGGACTCCCAATGAGTTAAACGTTATTCCTCGTCAAACCTGCTTGGGCATAAAACATTTTAACTATACCTCTGTTTTTCAGCTTAAAATTCAGTGCCTATCACCAACAGATGATTGCCCAACAACTGAAGCAGAACTCAGGTTTGCAATTCAATGCAAGACCTTAAACTGTTGTGGAACTATTTCATTCTGTGTTCTTAGAGATTTTGGAATATATTTTGAAGGGAGGAACAGTCTGAAGACAAAGCTTCCAGTATTGAGGATCTAAATATTGGCTATGGTGAGACAGAAAATAAATCTGAAGATTCTAATAGCTCATCCAAAAGAAGCTTTGGATCCTCATCTAGTAACCCTCTCCATAGTACATCTTTTACAGGAGACCTACAAAGGGTATGTTTAAATTGAAATCAAAATTTTATGATTTATGTTTGGATTTCTGTCATATGAACTCCATTTGCATCAGAGGTCTGCTTAGTAACCCGCTACCATTGTACCTCTCTTATAAGAGATTTACAAGGGCTTGCCTATGTAGAAATGAGCTTTTTACAAGTTATGTTTTGATTTCATTCATATGAACTCCATTTGCATCAGAAGGTTCTGCCTAGTAATAAGATGTCTTTATGTCACTCCACATTATAGTTCCATTTAAGATATTTGTGATTTCATCTTATAAACACTATAAGGTGCTATTGGACACTATACGTTCGAATTAGGATGAGATATTTCTTTATCTAGTTGGTAACGCTTAAAATTTCTACACTTTTATTGTTCTGTGTTCCTTAATGCAGTTAACAAAGAAGTTACTTGTTGATACAGGACTTGTATGTATCAGCATCCCCTTTTAGCTTTGACTCGACGGATGGTTCTTTGAGCAGAGAAACCTGTTCCCCGCGTAATGACTTCAACATCATTGCTAAGACTCATATTGCAAGACAAGATTCAACTGGCTCCAACTCCCAAGATAGTACTGTTGCAGGATCTTATTCTTTCAATGGCTCTTCTAGGTCAAATCTCTCATCTTTTAATTCAAAGTTTTCAATCGCTCCAAGCAATCTTCGGAATCAGAAAGATGACATCAATTGGGTATCACGTACTGTTGCTTCATCACCCTTGCAGAATTCTAATTCATATAAAGATTTGGAAGCAGCACAAGTTACAATAGAGGAGCTACGGGCAGAAGTTAGTATGTGGGAACAAAATGCTCAAAAGCTAATGATTGATCTGGAAAGGTTGAAGAAGGATTTATCAGACCAATCAGAGCGTCAGACAAGTCTTGAAATGAAGCTTTCAGAGTCATGCTTAGAATGTGATCACCTGAAGCTAGAAAATAAGCGACTGAATGTCTTGTTGGAGGGTGTAGCAGGGAAGCGATCAGCCACAGACGATAAGAAGGTCCAAGAGAAAGAAATGGATAATCTTCTAAAGGAAATGGAAAGTGAATTAAAGTTTCAGAAAGAGTGCAACGCAAACTTGGATTTACAGCTTCAGAGAACCCAAGAGTCAAACATTGAACTTGTTTCCATACTTCAAGAACTTGAAGATACCATAGAGAAACAGAAAAAGGAAATTGTTGATTTGTTAAACACGCATTCCAAATATGAAGATGCTGGAAATAAAGGCCATCAAATTGAAAATAATGAGGAGACAATACTAAACAAGGAAGTATTCGGAGATAATCTCACAAGTGCCACTTTTGATCCAAACATAGAGAATACCCCTGTTGAGCATCTAGAAAAAGAATCATCCTTATACTTTGAACCAGAGGAGACGCAATTACAAGAATTACAAAATGATCCTGAGTATCGGATGAAGTTTCTGGAAAAATCTCTTCAGGACAAAATTTTTGAGTTGGAATTTGATCGAAACTTGAAAGCTCAGACTCTAATGAAGTTGGAATCAGAATGGAAAAATAAGTTAATAGCAAAAGAGGAAGAAATTATCAATTTGGAAGCAAAATTATCCGCAGGTCTTAATGCCTCTGTAGAAAGTGGAGCTTGTAATCCCATTAAAGATATTGAAGTCTTGAAGCAGAAGATAGAGGAGCTTGAAAGAGAATGCAACGAGCTAACAGAAGAGAATCTGCAGCTTCTTGTTAAGCTCAAGGAATCAACGTTGAATCTTCCATCACGTAACTCTTCTGAATCTTCAATCAATGGGATTCGGAGGATTGGTTCTCTTTCTACTGCTGAATCTGAAGTGAGCAAACTTTCCCAAATTTGCATGCTTGAAGATGATCTGAACCAAAAGAAAATCCTGATTGAGGATCTTTCTGCCGATCATTTGCAGGTTAAATGCATTGATCTGGAGAAAAGGTGTACTGATCTGGAGCTTCAGTTGCAGGCATCCAAGGAAGAAGCAAGTTACCTTGACAGTGAACTCTGTCAATATCGCATCCTAACAAAGCAACTAGAAATGGAGAGTACACTGAAGCAAGTAGAACGCTTCCAAGTAAAGGAAACTAAAACTGACAGCGACCATGAAGGAACCTGCAGCAAACCCAACATTTCTGAATCAAATGCATTTGTTGGGATGACTGAACTGTTGTCGAATATAGATGAGCAGATACAGTTATGCATAGCCTGTGTAAAGATGCAACAATACAGTGGTTGTTTGCCTACAGATTCTGAAAATAAGTATCGTTTCAGCAAGTCACAGATTGCTTTGCTTGGTCAGAGAGAGCAGGGTGAGGCTATTTTGGACAGCGTTCTTCAACTAAAGGATTTGCTTGAAGTGAAAAATACTGCATCCGCTGACGAGCTTGATCAAAGTGCAGATATCAGGGAAGTAGTGTCAAAGGCTGAAACTAACCTCAGGAAACATGAGGATTATGATTTAACGGAGAAACCTCTCAGCACTTCTTATCCTGAATTAGAAAATCAGCAAACAGAACCAAAACCTGAAGCTTCATGTTTCGGTCACGAGCCAGTGGAAATTATTTACGAGACAGACAAGCTTAGATCTGATATTCTTTTGAAGGAAGAAGAGGAGGATTGCCATAGGAAGTTGAAGAGTCATGTTTCCAGTCTTCAGAATGAGATGAAGTTGGAGGAAAAGATGGAGGCCATGGCAATAGAAAGCAAAATGGCCTTTAAATGCTTCGATGATTTTCACAGTGAAATGATGGTACTCAATAGCAGCTTGGATTCCCATGTTTCATCCAAAAATAATCTTATAATGAAGTCGTCAGAGTTGGAAATCAGTGAAGAGGAGGTTGAGAATCACCTCTCTGAACTAGAGAAGGAAAATGTACAGTTGGCGGAGCGCATCTGTGGCTTGGAATCACAATTAAGATATTTAACTGATGTGAAGGAGTCAAGCCGTTTGGACTTAGAGAATTCAGAATCTTGTGTTGCAAGTTTCAAGGAGGACGTAATGAGACTGGAGGGTGAGTTGGAGGCTCAGAAGGCTGATATGAAGTACAAGTTGCAGGAGATACAAATGCGATGGCTAGAAGCTCAAGAAGAGTGCGAGTATCTGAAGATCGCAAATGTCAAATTACAATCTACAGCTGCAAGTTTAATTGAAGAATGTAGTTTGCTTCAAAAGTCAAACATAGAGTTCAAAAATCAAAATGTTGAGCTATATGAACGTTGCACTGTCTTGGAAGCTGAACTGAAAGAATCAGAGAAGGTCTTTTCTAATATGGTTAAGGGAGTTGAAGCTCTAGAAGAAAAATACACCACCATGCTGGAAGAAGTTGCTTCAAAAGAGAAAGCCCTTAACATAGAATTAGACACACTTCTTGATGAGAACAGGCGATACAAGGAGAAAATGGTTACGGAGGAGAACCTATTGAATCAGATGCACTTGGAGAAGATTGTTGAAGTCGAGAAACTTCAAAGACAGATTGCAGATCTCACTGAACAGATATCTGCCAGCCATGATGAAGAGAGAAGAACAACTTCAGATGCTGTACTAGAAATGTCCAGTTTATGTGCAGAAAAAGCTTTGCTTGAAGCTTCGCTGAATGAAGTCAGAGGAAAACTTAAGGTATCTGAGATCAACTTCAGTACCATCCAAATCGAATCAGAAGCAAAGCTGAAAGCACTTGGAGATGAGCTGGCAGTTTCCAAACAAAACCAAGAAGTTCTCATGGCTGACCATGAAAAGCTATTGGAATTGTTGGAAGATGTGAAATCCAGCGAGGAGAAGTATAAAGGCATCGTTAGGGTGCTAAAATTAAAACTTAAAACTTCTGAATATCAGAGGCTAAAACTAACAGACGAAATATCCAACCTTAAGCTGCAGTTGGAGAAAACAGTGGTTCTTCAAGATGAAATTTTGGCTCTCAAGGGATCACTTAGTGAGGCCAAATTTGAAACTAAAAAACTTGAAGGTTCACTCCAGAGTTTATCAGGAGACTATGAAGCCCAAAAAACTCAGAAATTTCAGTTAGAACTGAAGCTTATCGACATGCAGAAGGCTTTGTCTGAGTTAGAGGACTGCAAACGTAGTAAAGTTGTGCTTGAGGAAAAGGTTTTGCGGCTGGAAGGAGATCTAACTGCAAGAGAAGCATTAGGTGCTGCAGATGCTGAACTGAAAAATGAGCTTGCACGTGTCAAAAGAGCAAATAATGAACTCCAAAGGAGGATAAGACACCTAGAGGAGGAGAAGCAAGAGAGTCGGAAGAGAGCTCAAGCCTTTGCAGAGGAACCAACCGATAGGAAAGAAGTGAAACAAGATCAGAATAGGACCACTGTTTCAAGCATTTCTATTTGCTTTGAAACTAATTCCACGAGTACGCCTACCTCTGGTGATTCAAATCAGGTCAATATCCACTGTTTATCTTGCAATTTAAACCAGAGTATTAGCTTAGTCTGCCTTTACTTCAATAACTTGTTTTCTAGTCCACTAATTAATGATGTGGAGATTAATTTTCAAGCAAAAAAGAAGATGAAATCAAGTAACACTTTTGGAAATGGTTCTTTTTCTGATACATAACAAGAGTGGTAAGTGGGATTTATTCTGCTTTTTTTTTGGTTGTGTTTCAGGTTGATTCCAGATCTAATCATTGTACTGGGAGCTTGCTAGCTAGCGGAACTGAGCCCTTGTCAAAGATCCAGCAACTTGAAATTGAACTTGCCGAGGCATTGGAGGCAAATGATCTGTATAAAACTCAGCTTAGAAGGTGGGTAGTACAAGTACATTGTTTCTGTGACCAATAGATATCTGTTTCTTCGCTACAACAGTTTTAACATTTTTCACCACGATTGCTTGTATAAATACCTCATCCAATACTTTTTATGTGTGTTGGTTTCCTAAAACCGCTTTTAACTTATCTAACATAAGCATCAGTATAACTAGTACGTGGAAAGGTGTTAGTAATGCTACAATGTTATGTTTCAGTTTGTTGTCTGAGGGAGGCAGTCAGTCAACTGATCTCAAAGTGTTGTCGACAGAAGATGGATTGCAAAGAAATGGTTATCACGGCGACATATCATCACTTCAGCTAGAGTTGAAGGATATTCGTGAGCGCTATTTCCACATGAGCCTTAAATACGCAGAAGTTGAAGCTGAACGCGAGCAACTGGTCCTCAAGCTGAAGTCCACTAGTAATGGAAGAAGGTGGTTTCGTTAATCGGGATCCCAAAATTTTGCGAGTCCTTTAAAATTGGATAACTAGTACTCAAAAGACAAAGGCATGAAGCAGACGATGTATATGTTTTGTAACATAAAAAGAAAATTAAAATAACTGCCTCTGCCTCTGCCAAGTAGAAAGTAGAAACTTTAATCTTTTTTCTTTTGTTTCATTTCATGTTAAGAGGATCCACGGTGTGTCCAATGCCCCCCACTGAGACAAAATAAACTATAATAAATGCTTAACAAGAGGCTGGTAATTTCAAATGCCACTGGATCAAGAAATTAGATGTATTATACGTAAGGTGTGTTGGAACAAATAAATTTCAATCCTTTGGCTCATGCATAAGATCAGAGGATTTGGAATTGAATTTTAGATTTTTAATTTTTATATAGCTCCTATACACTTGATAATTTATATACCTTTTTATCCACCCCAGATTCTTATTTATCAATAATTCAGTTGAACTAAAGATTTTTAACATGACAGTAAACCCAATTTGTTTCCAAATTGGCCGCATGTGAACAAATATTAGTGTGATACATTAGGAAAGAAAAGTATCATCTACATCTACGAATGCAGATGCCACAATGTTGCAGTTTAAAGACAAATGAGTTGGCAGTTGATATTGTCATGTAAAATGGAAGTTGTTTTATATGTCTGTCTATTTTTTTGTGGTTTTTAGTAAGTGTTTCTATTTCACGTAGCTTCTTCCACTATAAGAAAATTGTAAATTACCGATGAAAAAACTTTCGTAGTAAATTAGCGATGGAAACTACTTTCTGCAGGTAAAGTTGTCAAAAAAAATAGTAATTTGCGACGGAAAAAAATCCTCAATAAAGAAGGAGACAAAACTTTGCCAACAGAAATTAGTGAAAGATTAGTAAAAGTCGTCGTAAAATAGGCACTAATGATTCCCAACAAAAAATGCTTACAAAATTTACTGGAATAAATGAATTTTGTTGATAATATATCGACGGAACTTTGTTCCGTCAGTAGATTCAATGATGTCGGGTTGTTCTTTAATCAGAAGAAAAATGACGTCGTTCGTAGTTGATGTCGTTTGTCGTTTGTTCAACCACAAACGATGTCATTTCCTTATCACATTTAAGTAAGGGTGTCAAACCCTTCTCCCCACCTGTCGAGGTGTCTGAAAATGTTGCGATTTTTTTTCCTCCAACCTCGTCATCGTCGTCTTCTGTTATTTCCTAGTTATACACCATCGTCGTCGTCTCTTATTTCAGTTAGCCATCCATCGTGGTTAGTTATTCCTCCTTTCCACATGGTTTTTTATTTTTCTTCTTTTTGTTAGTAGGGAAGCTTTTGTTTGGATCGGTTTTGGTAGATGTCCTTTGTGTTTTCTGCGTTTATTTTACTTGTTAGTGGTTCATTGTGCGTCTGAGTGTGTTCTTGTTGGTGAAGAATGTCAGGTACCAGTGTTTTGTTAATAGTTAAGGATGAATTTGTTATGCCTATAAAGTATTCGATGAAAGGATTAAAGGATAAATTTATTTTTTAATAAGTAAGTTAAATGAATTCAGATGCATTGTGGATAATCCAGAGACAATGTTTATGCTTTTATAATAAAAAAGCAGTGTAGTAACACGTAAAATTGTTATTTTAGTGAAAATATATAATTAAACTAGTGTATGGTTTCCTGAATCTTAATTATTAACAATAACAGGAGATCAAAACATGTATTAGGAAAAAAATCCTAATGATGATGGTGAATTAAGTAAAATAAGTTTTAGAACTAATAGCAATTATTTCATGGCATGACATTGGTGGGGATAGACACAAATTTGGCATGTCTTTTGCACCTTTAGAATTAGTTTATACTGTACGTTAATTATAGTCTTACCTAGAGGCTAGGGATTGAAAATAAAAAATGCAATGCCTATAATAGATATTAGGTCTTAAAATTAAATTGAAATGTCAAAGTTATATCTTAGGGTTGAAAAATAAAATAAAATATAAATGCCTAGAATGAATACTAGCTGTGGGAATCTAAAGAAAATGACTATAGTAGTTCCATAAGGCTTGAAGTCAAAAATGAAATGCCTATAGATAATTCCTAAGGCTTAAAACTAAACTAAAATGAAATGGAATCCCTAGAATGAATATTTGGGCTTTAAAATGGAGAAAATGTTTAAAGTTATATCATAGGACTTGAAATAAAATGAAACGCTTAAAGGTGGATCTCGGGCTTAAAAATAAAATATTTAGATGAATTCTAGAGCTTAAAAATAAGATAAAATAAAATAATTAGAATGAATATTAGGGCTTTGAAATGGGAAAAAAATGTTAAAAGTGGTGCCATAGAATTTGAAACGAAATTGATACATCTAGAGCTAGGTTATAAGGCTTAAGAAATAAAATGAAATAAGAGATGACTAAACTAAATTATTAGATGACTAAACTAAAATTTGAAACATGCTTGTTCATTTGTGAATATTATATTAGTTTGATGTTTTATTTCTTTGAGGCATGATTACAAGTGTTATATTTAACATAGTCAAAATAGGATTATTAATCCTATGTTGTGAATTAGAGCTATGCTTTTAATAATGAAGTGGATGTTCATTTCTATATGTCTTATAGTTGATTAAAGTGAAACTTGTAAACTTAACTTATTAAAAACTTGGATTACTTTTGTTGAGGTTTAAAATTGAACATAATGATTGATTCACAATAAAATGCAGAGTTGAAATGAAGAATGATCAAGTAGATGTTGATTTTGTACATTACTAGAGATTTTATCCAAGTTGTCCAAGTTTTTATTTTCCCTTAGAGATGCTTCATTATGTATGTTTAATCTCTTCTAAACTTGAAAAATAGCATAGCTTAATGTATTATGCTGAAAAGAACTATGTTTTGGATATTTCATATGAAAATGATGATTAATATGCTTATGACAGTTCTGAATGTTTCTTTTAGTGGTTCATTAGTTTATAGAAAGGTTGTTTTATTAGTTGAATTATGTAAAGATATATATCTTGATTGAACTAGATGTATAATTGCCAACTGAAGATTACTTTTAAAGTATTATAAGATGAAATAGGGTCTATTGAAGTATATGAAGAAATGTTCAGATAGGCTATGCTAATTATGAGCTTTTCTTCATACAAATTTGATGACAAAGAAGCTTATATGAATGTAGAAATGCTTTATGCTCTTTTGATGTGTCCTTACATGAAAATTTTGCATATTTTTACCATAGGAACCATGTCTTTTAGGTTTAGGTTATAAACCATACATATATTGTAGGAAAATTCCGGTGCGTGCATCATATACACGAGGTGCAGAAAATTTTAAAAAAATTATTCTGGGACTTTTTCGAAGTCCAGGATCTATGTGCATATAGAAGGAGATACTATAAAACCTAGCTAAATGTTCCCAATTCACATACATGTTCATAACATATATATAGGAATTCATGGCATTTACATAAATCAATCATTCATATGATAACCATGTACCTTATGTATAGTCTTCTTCGTTCTTTGATCTTCTACTGATCAGGTTGTGGTAAATCACAACGACCAAAGCAGACTGTGTCAAACGGTATCCATACAGAGATTGGAGAAACTAATCGAATCAAACTCTTTGATCTGAAAATGGCTAGAACAAAGACAAAAGTGTTAGCTTTCACCTTCGTTCTATAGAGAGTAATGTGAAGGAGAGGAAGAAGATGAACAAGGTAAGAAAGATGTGAGAGAATCGCGAAGAAGGGTTTCCTAAAACTTGTTTTTCACGATTCACTCATCTTTGTTCTATTGCCTTTTTGTCATTTATTGTTTTTTGTCTTTTGTCAATTAAAGACAATGAATGCAATATTAAAAAGCCTCTTATATATATATATATATATGGTATAGTCACATTAATGTCGGTTCTATCGGGTTTCGAGTGTGGAACAATATTGGAGACCTGTTTTAGCAATATCGATGTCGCGATCTCATTGGGGCATATCCCGATCTCACAGGATCCATTTGGTTCTATTGCTCTCCATATAATGGATCTCTATCCAAAACTATTTTATGAATCCTCTGAGTCACTCTTATTCGTATGACCCATTAGGTTTCTGGTTATATTGATCGCTTAGATTAACACTTAATCCAAGCAAGTCATGAGCGATTTAAATTAACACTTAATCCAAGCAAGTAACGAGAGACATCTAGCAATATATTACAACCCCCAATTGACCGAAAAGTAAGCGGTTGGACGAATCACGAACCATCTCACGAATCCTTCCATAGACAATTGCTGTGCAATTCATCCTTTCACCATGTTATTCCCCACTTGGTTATGAGTATGGGCAAAGTGTCAACTCTCACTAGACTGACTACGTCAAATCTAGTCCAAGTGATATCAGTTCTCATCTTGGGACTCATTGCTCTATATTTCAATAAAGATATTCTTCATAACACATGTACTCTGGCTAGAGATTTCCAAGTAATGACCTCAACAAGAGGTCGTGGATATCATCTTCTGCTATCATAGAAGTGGTGAATCCTCTACTGGCTACTCAATTACCTTCAAATATCTCAAACTGCACTTAATCACCACCCTATGAGCGACCTCTGTAAGCCAACCAAAAATGGAGTCAAAACATAGAATCAATATCCAAGATATCCTTAAGTACCTCAAGTCTAAGGACACTTACACTATTGCTATGATGAGATTATCATACAAGTTTACCATTTAAGGTTTTTTGGAACCCAAGATGCATTATAGTTTTTCACCTACTAAATTGAAATTATAAAATGATGCTTTAAAAATATTTGTCCTTTTTTAATACCTCATTCTCATGCAATAAACATGCTCATTTTCATTGCTAGCAACCACACTCTTAAATTATATAAGGTCATACACATAACATTTCAATTGCTCATCTCAATCAATATGCATCAAAGAGTTTTTGAGCTTCTTTTTACTTAGAAGATATTTTCTTCATTTTTATGCTTATAGCCTCTATGTATTAATAGCTCATCATATGAAAGATTAATATCATAATTATTATTCTCAGCACAAGAGATTTAGTAATGGGGTGGCTTATTATTATTGGATATAAAGCACAAACTTTGCATAATATTTTTTGCTCCATGACTTTAGGAAATAATAATGTCATCTTATTAAGCCTTTAAATGCTTTCTTCTTCTTATTTAATTACATTTTTCTCTTAATTTTTAACAATTTATTAAATTTTTTTGTGGCTATATTTATATCATCCTCGTCACTGTCACTTATATGGGTTTTATATATAATTTTCCTCCTCCTTAGAGACTTTAAAAATCACACCTCTTTTTGTTGAAGTAAGCTCCTTTTCATGTAATTCATTCATCCACATCTCATAGGTTAGTGATTAGATTAGCTTTTCCAGTGGTATGGTCTTTAATTTTTATATTTTTGTTTATTGTCTTTGTTACAAGTCGTGCTCTGTGTTGAAGAGCGTTGATAATTGTTCAACCTCAATCGTCTTCTTTGTAGTTTGCAATTGTGCAATTGTCCTTCTATCAAGATAAGTTGTTCAATTAAGTAATGTGTACAATGTGATCAATTTTGTGTTGTTCTTTGCAATTTCACCTATAACAATGATTGACGAGATTTTAGACTAGGGTGTAATAGTCTAAGTATTTATGTTTAGGATTTGTTTAAATTGAAACATAGAGACTTAAACTTGTAGGTGATTAATTCAAACTTAGCATTAATATAAGAAATTCACGTAATTAAGAAGGCAATTCTTTGCATAATAAACCTTTAGGATGGTATATAGACTGAAAATTTGCGATGCAACTCTATGAGGCTAATCGGTGAAAAATTCCACAAGCCTAAGAGTCACAGTGAGAACTTACTTTCTCGATTCATCTGGTGTAACAATGTCACGTATCATAATGATTATTTAAAATCAAACTTTGCAAATGAACTTGTAGGTGATTAAATCAAACTTAGTATTAAGATAAGAAATTCATGTAATTGATAAGACAATTCTTTGCATAATAACCCCTATAATGCTATATAGGCTGGAAACCCATGATGCAACTCCCATGAGGCTTATCGGTAAAAAATTTCATGAGCCTAGGAATCTCAACTTATAAGTATCAAATCCTTACACTTTTATTTAGAATGAAAATATATGTATATTATAAAGAATAATAATGTTATCAATGTTTGGTGTCATTAATGGTTGTATTATTAAGTTAATTTTTTGTCTACTAAAGGATAAATATCATAAAATATAGGAAATTCTGTCAAAATTTTTGTAAATTATAGTTCAATTGTAACAATTTATTCTGATGTAGGAAAAGTGTAGGGCAAGTAGCTTATACTATGCCAGTTTTTTTTGCATACTCACATCATGAAACATGATGGTGTAACCTTCGTCAACACCAGATGCAGACAACTTCATGCATGTAAAATATATACTTCATTATTAATTCTTAAAAATTATCATTTATTAATACAAATAATTATAATGATAGGACTAAATACAAGAAAGCATTGGATTACATTCTTAAAACTTTGAAATTGTTGATGAGAGTCAGTCATATCTTGATGTAGCGGATGGTAGGAATTATCGTGGAAGGATATTCAACTTAGATTCATTTGCAAATACATGCTATTCGCAATCCCCCGCATCCTCTACAGTTGGATCTAGTAGGTTGTTTGTATCAAATGAGAAAGTCATTTAGCTTGAGAACATTGTAAAGAGGTTAATGGACTGCATAACCCAGCTCCATAATGATGTGGATGATTCACTTTTGAGCTCGAAGCTCATTTTCACTCGTTGAACTTTAAGCTCTGATCGGTGGCTACTCTAGTCACAACAACCATTATGTTTCATGCATTCATGAAATGAAATGCATCAGTC
>JANITW010000236.1:34007759-34031204 GCA_027564335.1 Erythroxylum williamsii | reverse complement strand
CCAATTGTTTAAGTCATTAGGATGAGTGAGGAAAATGATGATATGTTAGAAAGTGATAAAAGGAAGTTGTGTATATCATTGAATCAGAAAAAGAGTATGATTCGATTTGATAAATTAAGATTGAGTGCATTAGTATTAGTGGATATTTTATGAAATACAACATCAGAGTTACCCCAATTATATCCACGAATGTGGGATAAATATGAATTTATATAGCTGTGGATTGATAGAAGAAATATAGAGATATGTTAGAAATGGCAAGATTGAAAGTGTATAAGTAAAGTGGTTGAAAATAAAATATTTTATGGTTTAGAGAGGCTACAATTGGGTTTGATTATTGGGATGAGAGGTTATGAATATGGATTTATGACTTGGAGTCAGAAGATATTAGTGAGAAATCAAGAATGATTATACATCTGTGATAGTGATTTGAGTGCGAAAATATATGGGTATGATGCAATGATGAAAAGAGTGAAATGTAAGACAATGAAACCAACAGATGAAATGGTTGCTAGGGTTCAATTGACTTTCACACTTGATAATGGGAATACACTATGGCTAGTGAAATTATTAAGCTTATATGTATTATAAGTGTAGAGATGATATCGGAAGTCATTGATGATTTAGTGAATAATTGTCAGTTATAATTCTTATAGTTCGAAATTCTATAAGAGTTAGAATAAGAAGTGAAAGTGTTTATAGTGATCATTTGGGAAAGAAGTGAGACTGTTAATGATGTTAGCATAGGTAATGAGCTTGAGGGAATAAAGAGGGACGTAAGTACAGCAAAGTCCCCATGATAGAGAACTGGTACCAAAAAGAGAAAGGTTATTTAGTAGTATGAGCTACTAATGGGTAAATTGATGTGAATACATTTTCAGATAAGATGTGATGATTATAGCGAGGTTTTAAAGTTTGAAAAGAAAAGAAAATCATTTCTCTCTTAGGGCTTGCGATTTTCTCCTCCCTCTTTGTTGGTGATCTTCGATTCTTCCTCCGAGATTCTTGTTGTTCCTTCTCTTTGGTTGAAGATCAACTTGAAACCTTGGAGAATGATGTTTTTTAGAGAGCTAAAGGTTTATCATGGATGGTAGAGGAAGGAGGAAGGAGTGGAAGATTTTCGAAAAATTTAAGATTTAGGCGTGATTGGTAAGTGAAATGGTTTTAATGTGTTTTTATGGTTGTTTAATGTATTCATGGGTTAATTGTGAAAGATTGGGGTAATTTAAGTGAATTGTAACTGGTTTTAGAGAGAGAAATGGCGAAAAAAATCAGTCAGAGAAGACGACTGTGCGACTCGCACGTCGCGGCGAGCAGGCAGGCGGACGTCTCGGCGAGCTCCAAATGAGTTCCACGTCGTGGCGAGCCCGTTCTATGCGTCGCGGCGAGCTTCGTTTTGATTTTCCGCGGCGAGCTCGGTTGGACGTCGCGGCGAACTGAAAGAAAGGTGTTCGTCGCGGCGAACATTCTTCACGCCGCGGCGAGCGACCCTCTTACGCCGCGGCGAGAGATCTTAGGCCGCGGCGAGCGACAAAATTTTGAATGAATATGTTTTAATTTATGGGGCATAACTTATGGTGTAGACCTCCAATTGAGGTGATGTTTAATTCGTTATGATCTAGAGAAAGAGGTCTACAATTGAGGAAAAGAATGAGAGTTTGAATTCAGGTTTTTGAGGATCTTAATTATATAAAGAAAGTTAAAAATGCGATTGTATTGAACCTTAGGATTGTTCTCGATAATTGGGGTATAATGTGAGACTTTGAAAATAAATTCAATGCTACTGGGAATTTTAGGAACTGAGCATAAGGGATGAATTTCGATCCAGAGAATAGTGATATTGATTTTGAGGTAATACCTTAGCGTGAATGACTTGATAAAATGACTGAATATTAGAAATGGAATTGGTGGACTTCTATAACATGTTATTGAATTGGATGTGAGTTATTATTGAGCAATTAAGTGGAAAGTTAGAATTTGACAAATGAAAGTGGAAAATGGGAAATAGCCCCGGGAAAGTCATGAATAGGCATTGTACATCTTTTCTTTAAGGCATGTGCATCATTAAATTATTTTGACAGTGCATTAGTAATCGAAAATTATTTTGACTGTTATAGAGGCTCCGATGGATCGATATTTCACGGATATTGCTGGGACTTCCAGGCTGTAGCTCGGTAGTATAAGTGAGTAACCTAGTTGGCTCCTCAATCTATGTGTGTTTAATATTATAAGCATTGATGCCATGTGGAGATAATGGATGGATATGTGTGTTTGATTTTGATTGATTTCAGACCATGGGTGTCCAAAATACTAGAAACTTGATATTGAAGTGCTATTGTGCGTAAATGACTATGAATGCATCAATGAAATAAATTGTAAATGCATATGACTGAAATACCGGACCGAAGGTCCGAAGGAATGGGAAATGGCATTGAAATGTAGATGGCTGTAAATGTAAATTGGGACATGTGCATTCATGCATAAAGGCATGATCAGATAATGACAGTTGTGATCGGAGCAGCCAACGTATTACAGAGCTTTAAGCTCAACGCATTAGGGTTTCGAGCCCAATGTATTTCAGAGCCGCAGGCTCAACGCATTAGGGCTTCAAGCCCAACGACATTCAGAGCCACTGGCTCAACGTTATCGAGCTCAGGCGCACGATCACAACAACGTAATAAAATGGAAAGAGTCACATGTGCATCACATATATGAATGATTAAATGCAAATTGTGTGAAAGGTGAAACGCCTTTTAAAAGTGTGAAATAATAATGCATATGGTATTCTGTGAATTATGTGTATATGCATGAGTTGAGTGAACTATCGATGATAGTTTCTCACTGAGTTCGCAAACTCACCCAACATTGCAATTATTTTTCAGGAATCGACGAGTACCCCGTTTGACAAACGGGAGTATGATTACTGCAAGAGAGTATAGTTTGAAGTCGGGATCAGTTTCACCTCTGCATTAGAGTCATTCGGTATTATTATAAATTAGTAATTCTGCAAATTCTGTAGTAAAGTGTTGTCTTGTTTGAGGGCCCTAATTGGATATTGTTATAATTGTAATATGATTTCTGAAAGTGTTCAGGAATAGTCTTGGGCCCAATTAGATTACGGATTTTTTGCATGTAATTGATTAAAGACTGTTGACTGTCTTTAAATTATTGAAATTGTGTTTTGATCGTAACTGGTTTTAAATTAAAATGAGCTCAAATTGTTTATTGATTTCCGCACATTTGATTGTTTTTCAGAAAGAAAAATGTATTACCGAGTTTTTAAACTGTTTTGACTGCTCTAGCCTACCACCCTCGTGAGGCACGGGCTCAGATATCACCCTCGATATCGGGTTTGGGTCTTGCGAGAGTGGGATGCTACACCCCGGCTATTAAGAAATCAATGCAAGAAACAAACTATTAATCGTGCACACGAAAAAAAATAAAAATAAAAATCCAGCGAATCTTGACCTCCCCGACTATTAAATACAAAACCTATAGCTAGAAAACTCAATGCTTACCCCAGCAAGCGCAAGAGGGATGAAAAGACGAAATTAAAAAAGTACCTGAAAAATCTTAAGAGAGGAAAATCAGAAGAGGACGATATCTTACTTGCCCCATCTCGTGCCAGTCTGATTGCCATACTTATCAACCCAATACATTACATGCAACAATCAAGATCCTGTATTCTAAACTGCTAAAATAAAGCAAGCATTTCACAAATGTGGTTTTCTTATTGCTCAGATGAGCATATGTGACCCATATGCTAGTAATATATATAAATTATAAGCCTAAACCATATTCAAAATTAATTCTTCTTTAATTTAAAATTCATTTCCTTATATTAAGATTGATGTCTAGCTATGTCTTATGGACATATAAATATTTCAGAATATCAAAGTGGTTTTGACTAATCTTTCTATGCATGATTTTTCATATAATTCAATCATTTCATCATATAATATTTTAATTAAAAATAGACTATAGAATTAATTTTTACTTTATTTGAGTCCAATTATGTTAGTTCTCTAACATTAATAATTGATTTACTAATGATATGTAAAAGTTATTCTCAAAGTATTATTCTACCTTAACTAAGGATTTTTTGAATCAATACTAATTCAAAACAACATAACATTCTCCTTAATCACTTTAGAGTGATAAATCATGTATTGATCACTTAACAACCTTCATATAGTTCATGCTATATTTAATGACTACCAACTGAGCTACCTTTGACTAGAATAGGTCATAAATAATATCAAAATATAGCAATTCCTGTATGAGATATTTTGGAGATTTCAAGTCAAAAAATTACTTATACAATCATCATAATAAGAGTGTTTAAAAATATACAAGTAATAATCTAAATGGAATTCTCATGTGGGTCACTCGTGTGAATATATTCTTTAGCAAGCACTCAAATGTTTATTTAAATATCTTTATACTTTAATTTATTAGATTGAGTATTTCTTTAACAAGAAAGAAACATAATGTGTGCTAATTTTTTTACTCTATTAATGTCCAATCTCAATAAAACAATGACTAGAAATAATTTAAGGATAGTATGTAAGTACAATATGAATGTCATAATTATGATCCCATCATAATTTCATTTGCGATATTTATTAACCTCATGGACTTTATCACATACATCTGAATTGGTATAAGATAAAGAATGTATTTAAATATTTATGTCATTAAACTATAATCAACTGATTAGTTATAGGGCATAAACTAACAATTTCTTAATTGCATTAGGCCAATTGATTAAGTATCCTATACTATATTACTATATCATGATTAAGCTATTGTTACCAAAGTGATTTAGTGAGAAAATTCTACAAGAATCTCTAGTAAACAATTGCTTAAATCTTACCATTTTTATCTCAATTATCATTGTAATTAAGAGAAGTTGCTTAAATACATACTTGAATCTTTGAGGAGACCTTAGCTCCTTTTGTATGCCCAATAACTCTTAACTTCTACATCACATTATTGTCTAAATAATGTAAGGAATTATACCAAGTTTAGAAGAACTTCTTTGATCCAAGTAATCATTTTTACTAAATAGTAATTAGTGCTACATTGAAACTTTTTTCCAATTTAAAAATAATATTGTCCTAAGTAAAATATACCTTAACAATGATTTACTTCTAAAGTTAATATTCATATAATTTTAAACTTAAATATCAACCCACGTATAGAATAATGAATATCTTTAATACTTCATAACTATGAGATATCTTAAATACTAAACACCTTTAGCACATTTCTTATGTGCTTAGACTTAAAATAGGTAAACAACTTCTGTATCTATCTCTATAGATCTAATTTCTATAATCAAGTTGTTACCTTTTCATATCAAATAAGAGTTATTCTTAGACTATCATATATTTAACAATTGAAAATATAAATTTTTTGTTTTCAATGAGTAGTATACCTCTACAAACTACCACTGAAGAGGACAATTATGCTCCCATTATCCTTCTTGTAAACATAATAAATTCACAATCATCTTTAAAATAAAATATCTGAATTTATCATGAAAATGAATCTTTCAACATTTTGTAGCTCAATTATACATCAAATATATCAATAAAGGCATTAATTTTAATTACTTGTATTGTCATGAGATTTGAACTTATTCAAATTTCATCTTACTCGAACTACTTATATTGAGATCCATTTTCTTATAAATGTTTATTGAAACAAACACTTTATTCATTAGAAGATTATATCCCAATCATTTAGTCTTGTTGTTAAGCTTGAAATGCTATACTTGGTCCTGAATCTTACAATATTATTTGGTTAGACAACTCGTCAACTTGATATAAATAACACATTTTTGCATGATGATTTGAATAAATGTGGTTATATGTCGTATCATCATCCTCAGTTTTTGAGCCATGTTTGTCATCTTTGCAAAGCTTTTTATGGGCTCAAATAAGCTCCCGATGCATGGTTTATGAAGCTAAGCTCATTCTTACTTGGTTATGATTTTAAGAGTTGCTTTTGAGATTGTTTACTCTTAATTACACATCAAGGAGACTCAATCACATATTTATTGGCCTATGTTGATGTCTCGGGGAAATGACCATGATTTCATTCACCATTTTATGAACAGTTTGAATGATTCGTTTGCACTTAACTATTTTGGTGATACAATAGCCAGCACAAACTCAATCGGCACAGCCAACTTCTATTGAATCTGATTATATCTCATCTTTTGATGGTTGAAGAAATGGGCATGTTTGTATAGTAAAGGTGCTTCCGTAAAAGACTGAATGTCTCAAATCGTGTCTAAATAAACATATGAGCAATAGCATCCACAATTTAAGGACGTGGCGTCATGTCATGTTCTTGAGAAAGATGATGAGATTTATGGCCTCGGACACTACTGTAGATAAAGTTGTGCTCGTAATAAATATTATATTCCTTGTAGAGAGAGCTAGACAGTCAATACCTGTCAAAATCTCAAAAAACAAGTAGTATCTGAAACAAAAACTATACAAGATGAAGATGCAAGAGTGGACAGATCTAGAACAGATGCATTCAACCAAATAGTTTGTGACCTGATGAGATTCCAGGTGGCTATTGTAGTAATGATTCTACTTTGTCCTTTACCTCTTTCTTATAAACATCTTATGACCATGCTCATATTAGGTAAGGAGATGGTTAGTGTGGAAGACATAGCCACTATGCACACTACCAACATAGACTCAACACTGATGAAATCTCACCAGTCGAAGGGTTGTATGTAAGAAGAAATTAAGAGCCTAGAAGAAAGCACGAAAAAGATGGCTTATTTAAGTGGTATCGTAGATGTAAACTCGACGTTGAAAAGATAGTTTAGTGCTACAAATGCGAGTAAACTGGACATATTAGGAGGAATTATCCAAAAAAAAAGGAGGACAGAGATGAACAAAATTGATGATTTAAGGTCTATTATAGCTATGGATGCATACTCTATGTTTCAACTATCCAATTTCATGACTCATAAATTTTGAATACATGATTTTCATATTACATAATACTAAATAAGGATTAATTGTATAATATATCTACTTGGGAATACCAAAACTTACAAAATCATCAGAACATAACAGGTCAGGATTAAGATGGACAGTGAATGGTATCTAGTATGTATGAAATTTGAGGAAGAACTTGATCTCTTTGAACACCTTACATGTGAACAATTTTGAATATAAAACCAACAGGGACAATATTATGCTGGTTTCAGGGTGTGATAACTAGAATGAAAGGGCTAAAATTGACCATAAAAAATACTTATAGACTGATAGGGAGCATAATTATAGATAAGGAAGCTGTAAAAGTAAAGGTAAAGGAAGATGATAAGAGCATAATTCCTTCTTGCCCATGAAGTCTTCCAATATCAGCAATGATAAAGAGTCTTTGTTGTCCTACGTCTTCACAACCTTAGGAAAATACACAATTACTCACAATTTCCAATTTAATTCGTTTGTAACAATGTTCTAGTCTTTATCAAATCCAAATTTAAATATTAGGTTCTCGGTAAGCCTTATCTCGTACAGAGATATCAATTGCCTCCGTCCATTTCACGTCACAGGAATGCATAATCAAACAACAAATGTTACCCATTGATTATTTTAGTGCCTTCCTCCTGTTATTTTCCTTTTAAATTCGAAATGTTCCACAAGGCAAACTGCAAGCATAGAGTTGGTTCGGACCCAAAATGGGAATTGAAATCGCATTTCTACTCCTAATTCTACCTAAACTCAGAAGAAAACAATCCTAAATTTGCATCTCCAAGAGCAATAAGCAAAATAATGGTTGGAATGAGGAAAAAGGAGAACATCATGGAACTATTTTCAAAGGATAACTAGAAATGGTCAAAATACAAGTTGAGGATATCTTGGATTAATTAACATGCATGCCAATAAACCCAGTTATAGGATGAAATGGGCAATCAGCTTACAACGCAACAAGGGAAATGGGTGTAAATTACTTAATGTACATACAATCTTGAAGACAAGTATATATAGTTTTCCTACAATTGATTACTCAGTATGATCTTCTAAGCATGTAAATCACAAAGTTTGAAGATGATTCGACTAAAATACAGCAGTCACAACTTCTACAACCTAAATCTCAAATCTGACCAGTTCCAAGAGGCTGCCTTGATGCATCACCAGAAGCCCAAGCTTGATAATCCTTTACAAGCTGCAGAAGAAGACGATTCATGCATATATCAATTACAATTAATGTTATGTTCAAAATTCAAAACAAGTTCGAGAGGATTCCTCTCCAGAAATCCAGCGAGAAAAGAGAGAAATACAGTAGAAAGAGACAGAAATTGTTGGATGCTCAAGTGGTTGCGAGTTGTGACTACTTGTAACAAAAAGAAGTTGGTGGTCAATAATCTCTAGCCAAGCATACCATCTGTTTAAAAAGGTGTTGAATTTATAGGTATATGGTAGGTTGTGTTGTCCCACCAATCAACTAAGAGAATCCAATCTGCTCATTTGCTAGGGGAATCACCACATAAGCACGTCAAATAGGTCTTCAATATCTGTTCACAACCTTTGTTTGACCACCAAATTGAAGGTGGTATGCTGTGGACAATTGTAAACTCATCCCCTGAACCTTGAACGCCACCAACCAAACTATACCAAGAACAATGGATTCCTATCACTCATAATTGCTTTGGAATCCTGTGCCATCTAAAGATATTTCTGGTGCCGAATAAAGATGTTTGAGTGAATAAAATGTGAATATTTACTAATCTATAACCACCAATATAACTTTATTCCTTCTAGAAATAGGCAGTCCTTCAATAAGGTACATACTTTCTCTGTCCAACATCCTTCAAACATGAACAACAATTGCAGTAATCCAAGATAGGTTAAGGAATTGTATTTGTTCGTTTAACATATCACGCACTGCTTAATAATTCCTAACATCCTTAGCAAACCCCTTCTAATAAAACAAGTTTTATAATCTCTTAACAGTAGCCAACAATTCTGAATGACCTCCATGAGCTCCATTATCGCCCCTGGAAATAAGTTTGTTCCTTCAATAAAGTCAACGTCCACAATGAACCTCCCTTTCCATCTAAGCAATTTACCTTCCATTTATTAGGTATTAAATGCAACATTCCCTTTTTCAGCGTTTCAATGAGATCTTATGAAGGATCTTTGAGCCAACTCTCCTTTATTTCATCTATTACACTAGTATACACTTAAAGGATAGTTAAGTTTAGTAGCTCAATGATATGGTCACGAGCGTAGTCACGAGACGATCCACCAGGGGATCCTCTTGATTTTCCTTGTTGGAGTTCTTCCCTTTTTTAGAAGACCCTATGTTTCTACGCAAGAGGAAGACTTGTCCGTGACAAGGTCTCGTCCTCCAAGCAATATTTCTCTGATAATTTGTCTGATACTTTATTCATAAATAACATAGCCTTATATAGAGGCTGATTACATCAAATTATTAGGATAAGACTTCTAACAAGAATTTATTAGGATAAGACTTCTAACAAGAATAGACCTACTAGTTTATTTAGGATCAAACTTCTGACAAGAATAGACCTACTAGTTATGATACTAAATATTTAAATAGACTTCTTCTAAGGTAAGATCTACTATTTTAAAGGGATGTTATAAATCTCCTATCATTACTCCCCTCCTCAACAAGAAACTTGTCCTCAAGCTCGAAGCGGTTCATCTTCCTCCTTTGGGTCCGCCACTTCAAGCCAAATCAGCTGCTTACACTTGCGTTACCTAGTGTATGGCTCATCACAATTAAAACAAAGTCCCTTTACTCGGTTTTCAGCCATCTCCTCCCTTGACAAACGCTTGAAAAATGAGGCTGGGTTACTTCCCATGCTGAAGAACAATGTTGGAGAACCTCCTAGGAGTTTGTTGTCTCGGTTGTTAGCAGCCACAACGTTGGCCCGAGAGCATTTGGCTGTCACCCAAGCTGAAGCGTTGCTTATGGCTGCTGCCCAGGTAGAAGTATGCAAAGCTCCCCCTCCCTGATCCACCAACTACTTCCTTTCAAAAGCCCTTGCCATGTTCATGGCTGTCCCTAGCGTGTTTAGCCCCTAGAGCTCCACATCTATCCATATCCTATCAACTAATCCAACTATAAAGACGCCCACCTGTTCTTCGGGTCGGAGACCAGTGGTGCATGCTAATAAGGTTTAAAATTAACGTTGGTACTCCTCAACAGTTCTTGTCTGTTTAAGATCGGCTAATTCTCCTAACGGATTAGTGCTTAGGGGGGACCAAATCTTGTGTTACATTGTGACTTGAAGTCCTCCCATGACATTTATGGTATCTCTAGTTCTAATTGGTAATACCAGAGTTGGGCCTCCCCTGTCAAGTGAAATGCAGCCAAGCCTACTCAGTCCTCTTCTGCCGTTCGTTGGTTCTGAAAAAACTGATCACAGCAGTGCAACCAAACCAGAGGATCCTCTGAACCATAGTAGGTGAGGAATTCCAACTAACACAGCACCATCCGGGCCTCGGGATACCCTTCGCTCGGCCTCTCCTCCTCTCAGCTAGTGGAAGCATTGCTGCTGCTCCCCCACCTCCATACCCCCCACAATTCGCTTCCTTTCCTAGATCCCTCAACTGGCGATTCATCTCTTCGAATTGGGCAGTCGAGTTCCTTTATAGGAGCTCCTCCATCTGCTAGAAACGTTGCTCAAACCTTTGCATAAACTCCCTCAGCTCATTATGGATATTACCTGAGTTGTCCATCATGTTTGGCTCTAATACCAAATTGATATGGTCTCAGGCGTAGGATCTAGTCACGGGACGATCCACCAGGGAATCCTCTTGATTTTCCTTATTAGAGTTTTTCTCATTTTAGAAAATCCTATGTTTCTACGCAAGAGGGAGACGTTGGTTATATCAGTTTATTGGGATAAGACTTCTAACAAGAATAGACCTACTAGTTTATTTAGGATAAGACTTCTACAAGAATAGATCTACTAGTTATGATACTAAATATTTAAATAGACTCCTTCTAAGGTAAGATCTAATATTTTAAAGGGAAGATGTAAATCTCCTATTACTCAACACTAAAACTCCCTAACAAGGAGTCAAACACTACATTCTCCTTACCACTCCTATATAACACCTTAAAATCATACCAAAAACAACTAAGGTAGCCAAGTTTTCAAGAAGGCTATCGTCACATTCTATTCCAATAAGTGGTAATTTCAAGAGGGAGAGCCTTGGAGCAACTGGTAAAAGTTGCTCTTTTGTAACCATAAGGTCACAGGTTTAAATTAAAAAAACAGCCTTATTGCAAGTTTTTCTTCATTTTAGGCTGTAAATTAGTTTATTATGCCCAAAATAGGTGTGTAAATAGCTGTCAATTAGGCTGTAAATCAGTCTCTTATTTTTAGGATACTTACCATATTTAGTTTTTTTTGTACAGCTTTAAATTGTAACAATTCTGATCAATGTACTTCATTTAGTCAATTTACGTCAATATGGTATCACAGCAGAAATATTTTTTCTGGTAAACCTACGCATCTTATACCTCTTCTACAATCCGAAAGGTAAAAAACACCCTAGCCACCCTAACCGAACCTCTTTACATCTTTTCCTACTTCACCAAATCATGTCAGACATCTCCAAAACTATGAGTGCTGCTGAGAATATTCCTACATGCCTGGCTACTACTCACCCTTCAATTCCCGCCGCTACAGCCTTTTCTTTAGAGTCTCATTCCATTCAAATCATGACTATAAAGCTAAATGGAGAGAACTTCCTGCGTTGGTCTTAGTCTGTGCGAATGTACATCTGAGGTAGAGGCAAAATCGGCTATTTAATAGGAGAAAAGAAGGAGCCTGGGACCAGTGATGCTGCTTATTCAACTTAGGATGCAAGAACTCAATGGTAATGACTTGGTTGGTGAATTCAATGGAGGGGGACATCAATTTCAACTACAAGTGCTACCAGACAGTGAAGAAGCTTTGAGACAACATCAACCAAATGTACTCGAACTTGGGAAATCAATCTCAGGTATATGAGTTGACTCTGAAATTCGAAGAAATTCGCCAAAGTGAGGATAGCATCACTAAGTATTTTAATTCTTTAAAGAGTCTTTGGTATGACCTGGATCTTTTTAATGATTATGAGTGGAAGTATTCTCGTGATTGTAATCACTATAAGAAAACTTTGGAGGATAATTGTATTTATAAATTTCTTATTGGCCGTAATGTTCAGTTTGATGAGGTTAGAGGCAAGATTATTGGTAGGCAACCACTTCCATCACTTGGAGAAGTTTTTTCTGAAGTCCTCCGTGAAGAGAGCCATCGCATAGTCATTCTTGGAAAAAAGGGGCTCGGGAATCTTGTTGAAAACTCGTCCCTAGCTACTGGTTTGGGTTCTAGTCGAGGTATGGGAAGGAAACCGGGTGACAAAGACCATGTTTGTGTGACTACTATAACTAACCACACCACACACGTGAGACATGCTGGAAAATACATGGAAAACCAAAAAATTGGAAGGACTCTCACGAAGGAAAATCTAAGAAAAACCCACCGCACATGAGGCTAGTTCAGCCCCCTTCAACAATGAGCAGATTGATCAACTCCGAAAACTGTTGAAGCCTAGTTTGGGTTCATCTAGTGCTCCTACTGCTTCCATGGCACAAGCAGGTAGTGATTTTAAGGTTCTATCGCATCATTCATTTAATCATTCCGCTCCTTAGATCATAGATTCAAGAGCTTCTGATCATATGACTAGCTTATCTAGTTTGTTTCATTCTTATTACCCTTGTTTTGGCCATGAAAAAATTTGTATAGCAGATGGATCCTATTCACCAATAGCCGGAAAAGGTGTGGTTAATCTTTCACAAAATGTTTCCTTACGAAATGTCTTACATATTCCTAAATTGACCTATAATCTGCTATCAGTCAACAAATTATCCAGAGATTTTAATTGTCGTGTCACTTTCTTTGATTCCTATTGTGTCTTTCAGGAACTGAATTAGAGGAAGACAATTGGTCCCTATTTCTTTGAAGATCAAGAATACAAGAATAAGGAAGCTTGTGGTTTAATTAGTATGTGTTCTTCCTCTGTTAGAGATAAGATTATGCTTTGGCATTATAGACTTGGCTATCCTAGTTTTCCTTATCTTAAAAAACTATTTCCTACTTTATTTAAGGGGTTGGATTGTTCTAAATTTTATTGTGAAAATTGCATTTTCTTTTAAGAGTCATAGAACTTTTTATCCTCCTAAAATGTATCAATCCTCAAGGCATTTTTACTTAATTCATAGCAATATTTGAGGTCCATCAAGGATTAATTCGCTTTCGAATAAAAAATAGTTTGTAACTTTTATCGACAATCATACTTGTTTATGTTGGGTTTATTTAATGTCAGAAAAATCAGAGGTTGATAAATTATTTAAAATGTTTTACTCTATGGTTGAAAACCTTTTTGGAACCAAAATTGGAATTCTCCACTCTAACAACGGAGCAGAATATTTCAAAGGTATTCTCCATAATTTTTTCACTGAAAAAGGAATTCAACATCAAACTTCCTGTTTTGATACACCAAAGCAAAATGGCGTTGTTGAATGAAAAAATGAGCATCTTCTGGAAGTTGCTCGTGCAATCATGTTTTCTATGAATGTCCCTAAGTACTTATAGGAAGAAGCAGTTTTAACTGCATCATATCCTGTTAATAGGACGCCTACACATGTTTTAAACTATATAACTCCTCTTGATTGCCTTAAAAAAATTTCCTAAGAGATGTATTCCATCCAACCTTCCGCTTAAAATATTTGGTTGTACTACTGTCCATATTGATAAAGGGAGATCAAAACTTGATCCTAGAGTAGAAAAATGTATTTTTATTGGCTATGCCCCAAATAAAGAAGGGTATAAGTGTTTTAATCCTCAAACAAATAGGGTTCTTGTTTCTATGGATGTTACATTCCTTGAGAATGAACCTTCCTTTCAAAAATTTTCTCTTCAGAGGGAGAATGAAAAAGACGAAGGAAATTTTTGGGATACTCTTACTTTACCCATATTTGATGATACTATTGATTTTATAACTAATGGAACTATTATTGATTCCACAACTAGTGATGAACTCTTAAATAAAAATCTTGAGTCAGAGACTATTTTGCCAAATGTACATGATTCTTCTACAGGGGGAGAAATACCACCGAAAGTTCATACTAAACATGAAGAGCTTCTCACTTATTCAAGGAGGAAAGGTTATCAAAGAAATAAGATGGCAATGATTCCCTTAAAACCTAAATCGCCTACTTCGATGATAGAACCTGAGATTGTCCTAGGTATTGATTTTAGCCTTCCTACCAATTCACCGTGTTCCCTTGATGATTCCAATATTGATTCCATTCCTCATTATGTACCTAATAATGAACCCAGTGACTTGGATATTCCTATAGCTATTAGAAAACCAAAGCGTTCGTGCACTTCTCATCCCATATCTCATTACTTGACCTATGGAAACCTATCAAAGACACATAATGCCTTTATATCTAAAATATCTAACTTGTTTGTTTTAAGAAACATACAAGAAGCACTAGGTGAACCTAATTGGAAATCAGCAATCATGGAGGAGATAAATGCTCTAAGGAGAAGTGGGACCTGGGAAGTTGTTGACATGCGTAGGGGTCAGAAGATAGTTGGCTATAAATGGGTGTTCACAATAAAATGTAAGGCAGATGGGAGTGTTGAAAGATACAAGGCGAGATTAGTAGCTAAAGGTTCACCCAAACATACGAAATTGATTATCGGGAAACTTTCGCTCCTATTGCAAAAATCAACTCCATACGAGTACTATTATCATTAGCTACTAATCAAGACTAGCCATTACACAAGTTAGACGTCAAGAATGCGTTTCTGAATGGGGATCTAGAGGAAGAAGTAATCATGGCTCTACCTCGTGGATTTGAGGAGAGAATGGGAAAAGATAAGGTTTGTAAACTCAAGAAATCAATGTATGGTCTTAAACAATCTTCGAGAGCTTGGTTTGAACGCTTTCGAAAAGTTGGGAAAAGTCATGGTTATCATCAAAGCTAGGCTGATCACACAATGTTTCTTAAGCGAAAAAGGAGAGGTAAGATCTCAATCTTAATTGTCTATGTAGATGATAGAATCTTAATAGGTGATGATCTTGAAGAAATAGCATATTTGAAGAAGTTGGCACAGGACTTTGAAATCAAAGATCTGGGATTATTAAAATATTTTCTAGGTATGGAATTTTCCAGGTCAAAGAAGGGTATCTTTGTGAACCAGAGGAAGTACACTCTTGATCTCCTCAATGAGAGAGGACTACTAAGTTGTAAAGCTGCCGATACCCCACTGGATGCCAACCTAATGCTTGACCCTGCCAAAGCTAAAGAGGTGATTGACATGGAGAAATTTCAAAGGCTTGTGGAAAAATTAATCTATCTGTCACACTCGTCCTGATATCGCCTTTGCAGTGAGCATGATAAGCCAGTATATGCACTCACCAATGTGAGAACATTTTGATGCAACCCATAGAATATTAAGGTACCTTAAAGGAACTCCCATAAAGGGCCTTATATTTCGAAAGAATAACAACCTATAGATAGAAGTCTATGCAAATGCAAACTAGGCGGGTTGTACTACCGACAGACAGCTACTTCTGGCTATTGCACTTTTGTTGGAGGTAATCTTGTTACATGGAAAAGCAAGAAGCAAAGTGTTGTGGCTCGAAGTAGTGTTGAGGCCAAATTTAGGTCTCTTGCTTATGGGATAAGTGAGGCAATATGGTTAAAGAGAATATTTGAAGATTCCAATATTGTGTCCTATAATAGTTTACTGTGACAAAAAGGCAACAATCTCAATTGCTCACAACCCAGTGTTACACGACAGAATGAAGTGCATTGATGTAGACAAGCATTTCATTAAAGAAAAGATTGAGAGGGGTTAATCTGTCTTTTCTATGTTCCAACCACGAACCAGTTAGCTAACATTCTCACCAAAGGACTTCACAAGGGTCAATTTGAACTTTTAGTTAGCAAGCTAGCTATAGAAGACATTTTCAAGCCAACTTGAGGGGGAGGTTTGCAAGTTTTTCTTCTTTTTAGGCTATAAATTAGTTTATTATTTCCTTGTAAATTATGCCCAAAATAGGTGTGTAAACAGCTGTAAATTAGGCTATAAATTAGTTATAAACCAGTCCCTTATTTTTAGGATACTTACCATATTTAGCTTTTTTGTACAACTTTAAATTGTAACAATTCTGATCAATGTAATTCATTCAGTCAATTTACGTCAATAAGCCTCTTTGTAAAAATTACAAAGGGAAGACTGCATACATTGATAACCCTCCTCCAACTTTCGCAAAGCGAAAAACCTTGTGCATGGAGTACGCTGATTCCTTCATTTAGGTCATTTAAAAATAGTTTCTTTACTAGTTAAGAGTAAGGCTACGTACTACTAGACCTCTCCAGATAAAGGTTGCATAAGACCTCCCCAAACCCCATGCCTTATAAAAAATTTTATTAGGTGTTGTTGTTATTCCAATAAGTATTTTGGACTCTTATAATCATTTCTTACCTAAAATTGCCTCTCACTCAAATAATGATGCAAGTGTTTAATTGCCTTGATAATAGTTACACATCTTTCTCATAATTGGACAATCCCAAATACTTAAGTGCTAAAGCCTTACTAAAAAATGTAATGGGATAGTTTTGTTAAAGTATTGTTTCAATTCCAACCCTATTGGCATCTACTTCAAATGTTAACGTTTATGTGAAGTTAGGTGAAGCCAACATAGTTGCAACTACGATTTCTCTTTTCTTGTTGCTCCATTTTATGCCACTCCCAATTTCGTGAAATATTTTTCTTGTTAGTTTAGTTTAGGGTAAGCAGTTCCTCCACAATGCTTAAAGGATCTTCTGTAGTTCCCAATAAGACCAAGGAACCCACTTAATCCTTTATTGATTTAGGTGTTGGCACTCCTAGTCTTGAAATGGAGACCCACTTGGCTCCAAAAAATGCACTTACACCCCTCCACCAATAACCGATTCTCCTAATCTACAAAGTATTTAGGAGATATCCCAAATGTTGCTAGAAGGATGCATTGTATATAAGAATATCAACAAAGGATACACTAATGAATTCCCTGAGAAAGAGCTTAAAGATTTCATTCATGATACTTTAGAAGGTTGAGGGAGCATTGGTTAAGCCAAAAGGCATAACTAAGAAATCATAATAGCCCTTATAAGTTTTAATTCAGGAGGGAAATGGGAATTTTTTTTGTTACTGGATGCTCTAGTAGTTACAAAGACTACCTATAACAAACATAAGTTGGTTGCCAATGATCTCTAGCCATGTATAGAGTCTATTTAAAAAAGAAAATGCCACGATGCTCTGCATCTCATTTCTTCCTATGACATCATTCTAGTTTTTAATTTGTTGTTACTTTTAATTTCTCTGCTTCTCACTCTTCTGCAACAATTAACAAATCCAAAAATTTAAAGTGATTGAAATAAGAACGCTTTTGACTAGTCATAGCAACACAAGATCCATCAAGAAGTGAATTGAATGCTCATCTCAGGTTTATTAAGAGACTAAATCCCATCATCATGCCCAAATTAGCATGAGGATGTTTTATGCTGACATTCAAATATAGATAACACCCTTAAGGAATTTTGACGTTAAGATTGCACCTTTAGCAGAAGAATTGGCTATGCAACAACCACAAATGGCTAGAATGCAAGACTCGATTGAACAAGGAAGTAAGCACTAAAATGAATTGATTTTTCTAATCAATATAAGATAAAGAGAAGTGTATCTTTCAAGATTGCTCTCTAAATACTACCAAAGACTTATTTTCTAATCAATATAAGATAAAAAGAAGCGTATCTTTCAAGATTGCTCTCTAAATACTACCAAAGACTTATGCTATCAAAATCCCCCTCCTGCCCACTTTCGTATATCATCTTTTGTTCTTCAAATGATAGCAGTTAATTAAGAAAGCCTCTTTAACATTTTCTTATTGCATTTCTTTTCAAAGTGGAGAGCCAACATAGGAATCTCATAAATTTCCTAGACACTCCTTAAAAAGGGGGCCTTTTAAACAATAAGGGTTAAAAAAATGCAAAAGAAGGAAAAGGGTAAATCGTAAGTGACAATAAGAAACAATAAAATGAGATTAGAGTATGGGACAATCT
This sequence comes from Erythroxylum williamsii, assembly GCA_027564335.1. NCBI lineage: Eukaryota > Viridiplantae > Streptophyta > Magnoliopsida > Malpighiales > Erythroxylaceae > Erythroxylum > Erythroxylum williamsii. Next base: position 34,013,021 of record JANITW010000236.1, on the reverse strand, counting down.
ACTCCTAAACATGCAAAAAGCAATATTCAACAAAGAATAACATGTCTATATTTGGAAAAACAAATGAAGTGTCTGATTCTAAAAGTATAAGTGGATGTAGGAGCTAGTTGCTAACAACAAGAACAGAAAACTGGTAACTTATATGTAAAATATGATTACAACTGGACAAGATATGGTCCATGCGGATAAAAAAACCAAAGTTGCATATTTGATTTGTTCCAACACAAAGATTTCCACAAACCTGGGCCATAAAGCGGGGAAGCATAAGGCCAAGTATTTGTTCGAGTATTCTAGTCCCAGTTGATTCTATTGCTTCAACTGGAATGGGTCGAAATGCAAAAGGAACATCAACGCTAACCTGGTTTCATATAGAAAAATGAAAATGAATGCAAAGATAGTGGGCCATTTTAAACAATAATTATGTGATGATTGTTGGTTAAATGACATCAACAAAGTCTAGCAAGTACTTCAATGATTGCATCTGAGGTAAGTTGTTGAACTGATGAGTTCACTTGGTTGCCACTGCAAGATATTCGATTTACCATAGAAGCTGCATTTCCATACAAATTCAGTGTCAAAGCATGACGCATAGCATCTGGCATACTAAAAAACCATATTCAATAGCTCACATCTTTCATGACAGGAAGTACTTGATTTCATCCTTTTCATCACAAATAAGCAGTTCTGTACGCAACTCTTAACATTTTTGTTTCCACAAGATCCAAGCCAAGCTCAAGTATTATGGCATGTGTTGTGAGGAAGTGAAATCAACATGCCATAAAACAAAGTACTTGAAGTCCTAAACTCACAATTATATAAATTGATATCCTAATATACGGACTATAGAAACCAAACAATCCCAAATGTCTAGTGCAGAATATCAAGATTTATTACAGAACCTAGTAAGGACCTTACCATCAAATTTGTCATTCTGTGCCGACACAATTGGCGAACCCTCAAGCTGCCAGGTGGCCCACAGTCAACAAAATGGAACAGATAATCTTTAAAGGTAAGTTTGCCTAGATGGAAATTACCTTGCAAGACAAGAGCTTAATGCAACAACCATTGGGTTGCTCTTCAACTTTAACAAGCAAAACAGGGCAAATCTCAAAGGCAAAGAACTTGAACCTGTAAACGTAACACCTAAACGTGTTTTCGTCCACTCGCTCTATCCTTTCCGCATCTAACACAGAGTATTGGCTGGCTGGCAAGCTCATGTACTCAGCTACAACCAAAACACCCTATAAAAACCTCAAAACACCAACCCCACACAATAATTTCTTTAAAAAACTATAAAAAGAAGCAACTTTATATTGCTAACATTACTTAGAGGGCGTCCGAGTTGCCTGACGGAAACAGTCTCCTGACGACGCGCTACGAATCGCGCTTTGTGAGGCGACGCCACGGAAGCTCGAAGCGAAGGCTTTGGGGTTGGAGATTGATAGAAGGCAGATTGAAGGCCGAGCGTATTGAAGCATCCGATAGTATTAGAAGTAGAGCAGTTGAATAGCATGTTACCGGCAATAATAAAAGAGATCTAAGCAGCGCTGTTGATCGTGTCCTCCAGGATAATAGATAATATGTAAGGCTAAGAGGGAAATTGGACTCATTTCTAGGCGGTGGGCCCGTTTCAGTGCTCTAAGGCGCATTTTAGACATTAGATATATTAAATGAATTAAGTACACTCGTAACGACAGCCATTAGGATTGCTGAACAAGTGCAAATGCTTTCCTATTTGATTTCATAAGTACCTTACACTACGGTCCACGCATCGCGCTTAGGCTTAGCAACACCAAACATCGGAAAACAAAGAATAGAAAATCCAAATTTAAGCCACATCTGTATCTACAGCCCCCATAAGTTCACCTAGTCCAACCCACCTAAAGAACAAACACGATCACAAGCCCCAACTCTAAGAACTCGTAAACTTCGTAACCGCCTTTGTACCCTCGGAGACAGCGTGCTTAGCAAGCTCGCCGGGCAGCACAAGCCTGACCGCGGTCTGAATCTCCCGGGAGGTGATGGTGGGCTTCTTGTTGTACCTGGCAAGTCTAGAAGCTTCCTGAGCGAGCTTCTCAAAGATGTCGTTGATGAAGCTGTTCATGATCCCCATGGCTTTGCTGGAAATGCCAATATCAGGGTGCACCTGCTTCAATACCTTGAATATGTATATCTTGTAAGTCTCAACGCTCTTCTTCGCCTTCTTCTTCTTCTTATCCACGCCGCCTTCTTTAGGGAGCTTTTTCTCCGCTCGCGGCTTCTTCTCCGCTGGAGCCTTTTCCGCCGCCGCTGGCTTCTTCTCCGCTGGCTTTTTCTCTGCTGCCTTTGGCGCCATAGGGATTTTTTTTTTTTCTGACAAGGGGAGCGCAAGATTTAGAATGCACCTAAAGATTGTGAGTAAGGCTCTTGTTTGAGGAATAGGCTTTGATTTGTTTATATGGACTATAGGTGTGATAGGTGATTGGCCAATTCAGAGTGGCGCGGATTGATGACTTGGACGGTTAGATGTGCGATGATGGGAATGGACGGCGTGGTGTGAGTGTCATGGGGAAGGGATTTCGAAATTTAAGATCTGTTTTCCTGTGTTTTTATTTTTTTCCATTTTGAATGAGTTTAGTAGCGACAGTGGGTCGACTCTTCGACCTATTACAGACCTGGGCCCAATGACAGACCTATTACTCAAGGCGGAAGAAGAAAATCAGGAAATTGTTGGGCGATGAAAACACGATCCTCCAAGGTAGCCTCTTCAAGATCTCTGACTTTCCATTTAATCAAGACTTAAGGGATCAAATTCCCTTTAAGATGAAGAATTCCGGTGTCCAGCCACGCCTCAGGTTTTATAACTCCATTATTAATAGCTGTAAAATCTGGAAATTGAGAAACTGGAAAATTAACCTCTCCTTTTGCAAGCTTGAGTTGGGTCACTTGAAATGTTGGGTGAATCTTAGCAGCAGAGGGCAAGGCAAGTCCTTTTCGTGTTAGAAAATCGGTTTTGCATCTGATCTTACTGCAGCGGAATAATCACGAAATTTTTTCGTGACTTTTGATTTTTCGAAAATCAAGATCTATTTAATTCTATAAAATGATTAACACAAATCATAATAAATCCGAATTTAATTCGTACCTTATTTCGAAATTCGATCTTTGTCTTGATGCATTCCTCAAACTGTTTCCGAAATCAATCCGTCTCAACCACCGCAGTCGCACAAGTGTCCGGCCTCTAATAGTATCTACAGAATAGGTTGAAAGAACTTTGTAACTTTTAGAGAGAGGGTTAAGCATGAAGTGTTAGTTCCATAGAGCTTAAGCATATTTATAATAAGCTTAGGATGTTTTAGTAATTTAACTAAAATTAAATATTAATGTTAATTAAACTTTAATTAAAATCACAAATAACTCGAATTAAATACCAATATGTTCATATAAGAATCAATATCTCATATTGATCCTTATTTACTAAATATCTAATATTTAATCATAAAGTTTCTCAAACTTTACAAATAAATCCAACTTGATTAAATTAACTTTACTCTCTCTAACCCATTCTATATATGTGACCCATTAGGTTCGAAAATATGTTGACAATTATTATAAATTATAATTCTAATTCATAATTAGAATTAGATAAATTAAAACTCCTTTTAATTTATCTTTTTAATTTATCTTTAATTATCTAATTAAACAATTTATAATCATAGATCACGATTGGTGTCTAGCAACGCATTATTGTAGCGCCCCCTACACGATTGGTGTCTAGCAACGCATCATTGTGGCGCCCCCTTACCGTAGGGTATATACCGGAACGCCCGTAGGTCATTCCGATACATATCCTACAATAAAGGAGAGCTACGAACAGTCAGTCACTACAATAGTACTCTCATGGCATCATACTTATAAAACCGTAATATAAAGATCACCAAACTTTTGAAACCAAATTTGCTTTTCCATATCATTTCATCCAAACATAAATTTACAAACCATCAGTTTTTTACTGTCTAAAAGTACAATATTCCAGAAGAAGACTGATACAAAGATCTAACTAGGTCATCCCCAAAAATAATCCCAGCTGACCGACCTGTGTGCCATGACTTTTCTCGCCAAATCGATCACACGGCAGGAAAAGTTTCTCTATTTGGAGCTAGGAGTCTCCTGAAAAATAAAATGCAATTTTGGGTGAGTTTGCGAACTCAATGAGAAACCATCATCGATGGTTCACTCAATTCATGCATTACGCAAATAGCGTACAGATCATCACACTAGCACATTCAGAAAATCACATAGCAATTTACAGATCATTTCACAATTGTAGAAATCAGAATTTCACAAAACAGTTTTCACAGAAATATCGGCATTTAACCATTTTTCCAAATCACAGTACAATCAGATGCATACATAACATTTTCCATTATTTTTTCTTTTTATTTATGTGTTGTGACTGAACGCCTGTACTGTCCCGATTTGGGCGCATTGAACAGTGAGCCTATGGCTCTAATCTGTCTCAAAATAGGCGCATTAACATTGAACTTATAGCTCTGTACTGTCCCTTTCCGGGCTCATTAATCATTGAGTATATCGCTCTGAACTGTCCCTTTTCGGGTGCATTATACATTGAGCATATAGTTCTGAACTATCCCTTTTCGGGCGCATTATACGTTGAGCATATAGCTCTGACTATACGTTGAGCATATAGTTCTGAACTGTCCCTTTTCAGGTGCATTATACGTTGAGCATATAGCTCTGACTGTCCCTTTTCGGGCTCATTAAACATTAAACGCGTCTTAGGGGTAGGAGAGCCCTCTGGGTATGGACTACTTCTCACGCGTATTAGGGATAGGAGAGCCCTTTAGGTATGCACCATCCCCTTTCGAGCTCGAGGCACTTTTCCAGTAGTCGAGCTTGTAGCTCTCGGTGGTAGCTCCAGTTGCAACCGTTATTAATCAATCGTTCATGGAATTCATTTATCACAATGCAATCAGATCGAATTTATCGAAAACAGTCATATCGTTTTCAATTACACAATTCCACACATTCACAATTTATCACATTGAAGCATGAACATTTCACATTCACAAACAATTTACACTTCAATTTCAAATTCCCATTCCCTCGGACCTTCGGTCCTGTATTTCAGTCATAAACATTCGCATATATTCATCATTTTTCTCTACAGAACTATCAGTACAACATTTTAAACAATCAAAGATTGAGGAACCAACTAGGTTACTCACCTGTAACTTCCGAGCTACTGCCTGGAAGTCCCAG
>JANITW010000236.1:33984335-34004758 GCA_027564335.1 Erythroxylum williamsii | reverse complement strand
TTCCACGACACATTGGCTTACTTCAAACAAATTTGCTATTCATTAGACTAAGAACACCTTTAGTTTATACCCACTGACCAGTTTTCATTACTCAAAGCGCAGTTTTCGTTAATTACTTCACAAATCTTATAGTCTTATTACATGTATAATTTTTCCTTTGTTGTTTTGCAAGTTGTTGATTTTGTTCTTATCTTCTCTTTTCCAACTTTTTTCAATCTTCGGTTATGAAGGCGATATCTTTTTAAAGCTTACAAATAAACAAGATGAACTCAATCTCGATCATAAAATCCTTGAATTAATTTGGATAATTTGGACGATACAATTGAAGACGTGAACGACGAATCAAGGAAAGTTGACTCTTGAAGCTTATCAAAGTCCATATATTGATACGGTTTAACAATCGAGAGAACTATGTTAATGGAAGCAAGTCCAGGTGTCCGGTTAAGAGCTACATCTAAGTTTTGGTTTGGAAATTGTTAATGTTGCACATGCAGAACGTTGTAATTACGAGTCATAAAGCATATTCCTCAAATTCTATTTCCATTTCTTTCTTCTTCTTTGGTTCCCTTTTTCATTTTTCTTTTTATGTTTGTCTTGTTTCTTCTCTTTTGTTACTTTCACTTATCATTTCAATACGAAAGAAGAATTTTAGCATAATAAGCAAGACAATTATTCAATCTGTTAGATATTTTCTTATGAAGTGGACAATAATTAATTACATTTTAATGGATTTAATAAATTTATGGTTAAGCAAATCATATTTGATCCGGATAAAATTAATAAAGTAGCCCAATAAAGTATCTGAATTAATATGCTAAAGTCTAGTTAAAAATGGACTCGATCATTTTGAACTGAACCCATATTGAGTCTATAATGAGGGGATTTGATATGGATGCTATATATAGAAGATTAAGGTCTCTTGTAACTGCTGTAGCAAATTGTAAACGTAAAAAGCTACAGAGAGGCTTTAACGCATTACGGTAAGCAACTCTTGTAAAGGTGCCAAATGATGGGCTCGTTTCGATCTCGAAAAGCTCCTTCGAATATTATGGAATTGAAATTAGGTATTTCCGCATTTATTTGTTATTTCCCTTTCATGTTCGATTTGGGATACGTAACTAAGGCTTCTGTTACATGTTACATGTAGTATCAAAACGGTTATATAATCGAGTGGTTAAAAACAAAGTTTTTTTTTTCAGTTTTTTTCCATAAGTGTTTTTGGAGAATAACGATCCATTTTTCCTATTTTTTCTTGTGTATGATTGCTTGAAAATGAGCTATGGTTAGCTTGAAAAAACGAGTTGAAACTTTAAAACGAGAAAAATTGGCCCGAAGCTCACCAAAAATTGTTTGCACAATAGCCCTTGATGGAGACCACGACAAATGAATGGGCAACACACAATACAACGGATGGAGGATGCATTTGGCGTGTGTGACATAGGGGAACAATAATCAAACAGCGATGGTGGGACATCACATGCTAACATCAGAGCTACAGTGACTACTAATGTCAGCACAGGAAAAAACTAAAAAATTTTAAAATTCCCATAATGGTGCCTCGTGTCATTTCGAGTCAGTTTTCGAGCCTAAGAAATTCATAAAGTGAGTTCTTTAATTTTTCTAGATTTATTACATTAGTAATTTAATTCCAGAAAAAGGATTTAAGGCTTTTTAAAACCATTTTTGAGTGAATTTTCTTATTAAAAACTAGATATGAGGGTGTTAAGTGTTCGGTAATGCATGATAGTCACTATGATTGATATTTTTTGCAACAAAAGTCTCAAATAAAGTTGATTGATAATGTTTTCGACACTAGTATGTGATAATTAGAATGTGCATTCAACTTTTGGATTTATTGATAATACATTTTCTCATATTCTATACCTATATAGAATGTGAGGATCACATAAAAGTATAGCCTTTTTGTTTGTGAATTTTTTGAGTGCCAATGAGATTGCAGTCATCACAGTGATCTTTCAAGTTAGTATTTGAGTTATTCTGCTTACATGTTGGAGGATATCCGAGCGAGAAATCGAAAAGAAGAAGAGAGAAAAAAAGCAAAAGGAGAAAGAGAGAATTTGAGAGAATAAATATAATTCCTTTTTTTTTGGTGTCCTTTTTCTTTTAATTCAGCCAACTCACAACAATCATACCAACTGACATTTAAGAGAGATAATTGCTCTGCTCCATCTTACTTCATTATTTATTTACTTTAACCAAACGACAATAATTTACCAAACAATTAAAAAATCTTTTTTTCGTATACAAAATGAAATAGTGGTTAGTGGTCCAATACATACCTATACTCAATATATTTGCGTAATATGTGAAGGAACAAAGTAACATGAAAACCATACTATCAAGAAAAACAAGGAACTACAAGGGTAATAAATTTCTTCTACGTGAATAAAAGTTAGTATGGAAGATGATATATTTTAGCATGAATTATATGATCATTGCTATACATATTTTAGGGTTAAATACATCAAACCATTTTGTAGTATCGCAACTTTTCAAGTTAAAACTTCAAAATTTACACCTTATATTCTGGCCTTTAACTTTTGTTGGGCTTGGCAGGTGCTGTCTCTTTACACCTGTTAATTACGAATATTTGATCTTACAGGTGGTGAATCCTACATCAATGGTTTTTTAGAGACAAGTATTTTTAAGTAACCGTTTCATCACAATTGATTAAGTTATTGGATGAGGCTAATTTAATTGTCTTTATATATTCATTAACATACCTTTTTAAATAAAGGTTCTTTAAGCTTGAAACTTGCAATGACTCATTCTACCTTATGCTAAATAATAGGTAAGTAGTAAGATTTAAAATCACAACCAATTGGTCACAAAAGTTCTAACATCATCTTAAGTGAACATTTTCGCCATAATAATGTAAGCTATTGTACGAAGCCAATTTAATTAGTTTTATATATTTACTAGCAAACGGATCACTCGCATTTTACATAGATATGCAGCTATGGTGCGTTCTAGTTTTGGAACAGTTAGTGTGGTTGAGTGGGGAAAGAAGCTACAGCATAGTGTAATAAAACCACCTCTTTCCCATTACTATGGCATGTTCCTTGCAGTGTACACAAACTGTGTTAGACCAATGGAGGTTGACAAATCTATGTTTTGATAATAATAAAACTTACAAAATTGGTTAAGAAATAATTTCAGGTATTTGGATTAAAATGGTGGTACACTTGTTGAATTATGATGGCACATGTTCATTGTCCAAATCAGATGAAATTTAAATCAAGATTGCAATAATGAGTATCAAGGGATAGATCGTGTATGAAGAATTCAAATCAGCATCTCAACAAACAAAGATTGAAGATTATGTGAGATCTGTCAGTTGGAACCAGTACTAGTCGACCATTGTGTTACAAGTCAACTAATAATAATTAGATCTGTCAGTTGGAGCTTGAGACAAGTCGACCAGCACGTTGCAAGTCGACTATTAACAAAAAATCTGTAAGTTGGATAAATAGATTAGTCGACTATCATCATATTAGTCGACTATTCGAAGAGCGGAGATGAAATTTTCATAAAAATGTTGGTACTAGTCTGCTATTCCTTGAAGACAAGTTGACTATAATACATTAGTCGACTATTACGTACTGATTAGTCGACTATCATTTGCAGCTGAACATAATTGACTGTGTCAATTGATTTCAAACGGGAGAAAAATCTTCATACAACGGCTAGGAGCATTCTACAACGACTAGGAGAGTTCTACAACGTCTAAATACATCTTAAAGCCTGCATATAAAAGGATGGAACTCCAGAAGATTGGTAGTACAAGTAAAAAAGTGAAGCATACTTGCTATAGTTCAAATTATCTTCATATTACTCTCATTTTGCTCTTAGCATGTTCTAATTGTATTCAGCTGTATTGAGTTTTACTACTTATCAATGTTATTATTGTGAGCTGAGTGATTAGAGAAAAATCACTTGAGAGGTAGGATTTTTGCCGGGAAAACATATCGTTTGTAAGGTGTAGCTTGAGCCGGAAGTCAAGTTAAGTTGTAAGAGTTCACAGTGAACTAAAAAGTGTGTAGTAAAGAGCTTTGACAAAATCCTAAGTGGGAACTTAGGTAGAGGATGTAGATTTTAGCACCGAACCTCTATAAACGTTGTGTTTGTGTTTCTTCTCTACTCTTTACATTTAAATTTGCTTGTTTGTTTCGTATGTTTTATTTTTTTTGTTTTTGTAGCACTTTGCGAAAAAGATTAAAAGATCTATTCAACCCCCTTCTAGATCGTTTTTAGTTTCCCATGAGCAATCCCTTTTTATTTTTATTGTATTATAAGTTATCATCCCTTTAAGGGCATATAGTGAAATAACAATCTGTTCTCCTTGATCCTCCACCACTACCTCATCATTAACCTCCACTATGTTAGCTTGAGAATGTATCTCCTCATTTTCCTTGATCTGATCCGTCCTCTGAATCTTATGCAAAAATATAGTGAAATTGTCTCTTCAATTATCGGTGACTAGGAAAATATTTATACCCATAACGAAAACACACTCCTGGTTCCTTTTTTATGTTTACTGAATAGTTTGGCCTTTGATTTGCAATAGTTGACTTGGTAGTTGTGGATTTTTTAGGCGTTGGCTTATTCAAAAAAATTGATTGTCCTCTTTGCTTCAATAAAGCCTGTATTGAAATTTTTTGCAAACGAGAAGCTTCACCCAATGATTGCAATTTAAACATATTTACCATCGACCTTAAAGTGTTTAATAAACCACTAAGGGAACTTGAGATGAAATGCACTCATGACAAGGATAGGTTTGCCTGTAGCATAACTGACTTGAGATCTTCGAATTACTCTTGGTATGCTTCTACAGAGCCCACATATTTTAGTTTATAAATTCTTCTACAATATCGACAAACTCTCTAGAGTGGAACCTCTTGCTTACTGCTTCAACAAACACCTCCCGTTGACAGGAACCTTCTTGCCACCCATCCTTAGAACCACACTTCCATTTTCCCTTCCAAATGTATGGAGGCCACCTTAATAGCTCTTTAGCAATCCCAAAAATTTGAAAATACCTTTCACACCTTTTGATCCAGCTCCTCGGATTGGTACCATCAAAGTAAGGAAAATCAAGTAGTGGCATAGGGTTTTGATTTGCTCCTACGAATCTATTAAGACCCATTTGGCTAGAACTGCCTCCTTCTTGCTCCGTTGTTGGAAATCATTTTCCTCTGCCATCGCCACCTCCCCTTTCTCCTAGAGTTGGCAAGATTCCCTTTGCATGTCCTACTCTACTTTTGTCAGGTTCCAACTTAAATATCAGGGACCCTATTCTTTAATTGACCCTTGAAAATTCAGATGTGCTCTTCCATCTTTGAAGATACTGTCAATAACTGATCTTCCATTCCTTCCACGTTTAAGAACCTCCGAGCTAAATTTTCTTGAAGCTCTCTAAAAGGACTTCTCAACTGTTTCTTTGGTATATTAACTCGTTCTTCTAGGTTGGAAGGGTTGGCCACTGCTAGATTGGTTTTCTTTCGCACCATATTACAAGATGTTGAAGCTTTGATACCAGATATGTAATAGTTAGGGATTAAAATAAGAAAAGAAGAATGTGGATAGGTAGAGAAAGATAGCAAAAGTAGAAGAAATTGAGAGAATATTGTTTAATCCATTCATGCCCTTCTTCCGTGCAAGAATCAAAATTATAGGGGAATACAAATTTTCTCTCCTAATCATCCAATAACAAAAATAACAAACTTGACCAATATCAAAATATTCCCTGATAATAACTAGATAGGTTCCTCTGTTCATTATTTATTACTGTATATTATCCTAAAAATTTGGAAAGGAAGTAAAAACTAAAAGATTAATATGGTAAGTCTCATAAGCCCAACTAGTTCAATAATGTTACAAACAAATTTACACAAAGCATCAACAATAATTACTTGTTCCTTGCCATTATAACACTTCCTTTTTTAAACTTCCTAACACACTTTTTGTTTCAATTGATTAGCATAAATGAAGGAAGTCTCGTACTCACCTATAATTATTGCATAAGTTAAGCTTCGATCATTATCAAACAACCTATCAGTAAGATAAGGTAATCAAAACATAATAATGCATTCAAAACACTCATAATAATGTCATAATAGAATGATATACCATAATAACTTAATTAATTTTCTTACGAATTTGCATTAGATGCGTCACATTTTTTCATTATAAGGGCCCATCATAATCAATAAGCTACCACCAACATCAAACACCTGCACATTTGTATCCAAAATAAACAAATTAATTATAAATTTGAGCAGCCTTACCAACCATATTAACAAACAACGGAGCGGTGGGAATATGAAACCCAATATGAAAATTTAAAATATAGAGACAATCAAGCATAGATCTTTGTTCAAGCTTTTTGACTACCCTCAAAATATGGCTTATAGTTAACATAAATTTTTCTTTCTTGCCCAAAATAGACCCAAATGCTTCCTTTTTAACTTAGCTAATGGAGATTAGTTTGCACTATCACTTATTTCCAATTGCTCTTATATTCCTTTATAAGGAATTGGAGTACAATTACTAACGTAAAGGCCAAATGCATAAAGGTAATTTTGTAAGAATTAATAAGATAAGAAAAGGACGGTGTGTAAGATGAATTAGATGAATTGCCAAGGTTGATCACTTTTCTACATGTTCTTGAAGATGGAATATACTTAGCACATGAAGAACAAGGAATGTAAAAGGTTCAATAACCTTGTAAACAAAATGTAATTGACGTGAGTGTCATGTTATTATCAAACATTGATTTACATTGGATGAGATTGTTTGAGAAATAGAAATAAGCTAACATTGGTTAATACTTATGGTCAACATTAAACTTACCATTATTTGTATTCATAAAGTTTTAAAAGCTAATAGGCGTCAATGCAGAAGCTGAGCAAGCACTAAACTTGGGTTATTTAGTTTTAAAATTTTAATTTTTTGTTAGATAAGGATTAATTTTTCAAAGTTATTTAGTTATTCATAATTAGATTATGATAAAGTTAAATGCTCTTTTCCTCTCAAGACTTTAGTTTTTTATGGATTTTATACCTATTGAAGACTATCTTATTGATCTAATATTTTTATACCTATTAAAGACTCTCTTATTGATCTAATTCATTATGATTATATTGGAAAGCAATTTGAGATCTCTCTTCATTTTGGTAAGAACTTCATCTTTGTTCTTTAACAAAAACTTAATATGATCTTATCAAGGCAATTTGTAAGAATCAAAACCTTCATAATTTGGTTTTAATAAGCTAGTTTTAGGGATGGTAATGGGCGGCCCATGGTCTAAATTTAAGTGTTTTCAATGGGTTAGGCCTAGGCCAGCTCGAGACCTAATTGTTATTTTTTTGCTTAGAAGAGTTAGGTACCCAAACTTAGACCCAATTTAAAAAACGTTTTTTTTTTACAATTTTAGTTTAAAAAACATTTGGTAGGACTAGCCTATCAGCCAGCCCATTACCATACCCAGGTAGTTTTATTAGGGTCAAGTTCTCCTTGCTTGATTTTAAATACGAATATAAGGTTCTAATTCCTTATAACATGGGTTTTTAAGTAGTGTTTAGCCTAAGATTCATATTATTCACATTATTTAGAGCTTTGGCTCTTAATATCAAATCTTATATATATCATTTTAATTATTTATTTTTTCTTTCTTTTTATTCTTAATTATGTTGTTCATTTAGTCCTACCCAATTCATTATAGTCACAATCCTTTTTCCATGTAAAATTTACTTTATGTAATCTTCTTCAATCAAAGTTGTTCTTGTTCATTTTTCTCGCATGTTTTTTAGTTAATCTACATCATATATATGTAAAATAAAAAAGGAAAAAAGTCAATAAAAATCATAATTAAAAGTGCGCATAAAAAACTAAATATCATATACTACACAATCTGGTTATAAAGGGTTCTAGTGTGCTATAGAGTGTTTTATTACTTTTCCTACTTTAAAAGGATTCTTATTTTTTTCTTTATCTTTGCTACCTTATTGTTGATTTCACTCTCTTTGTTCCTTCTTGTTAAATTTGTTAACCAAAGTTGTAAAATCCATTGTTACTTATTATTTTGGTTAAACTATTTACAAATTTCTTATTAAAGGGTTTGTAGAAAGAGGTTGAGTAAAAGGTAAAAGTGGTGAGAATATCATCGAGAAAAGCCAAAATTGAGTGAAGTATAAGTGATTAAGTAACCTAATTTCGAGTATAAATATGTAAGAAAATATGTGAGGAAAACCAATATGTTTATTCTTGACATTTTTTGTAGGTTTAAATATAAGATATCTATCACTTACTTTTGTTCTAGGTAATCTATGCAAACATACTATTTCCTTAAATAATAAATAAGTAATATGTGTTACATTATTAGTTTTAGAACATGCAAAAAAAGGCATCATCTTACCAAACTTGTAAAAAAAAAAGTTATCATAAACACTTTGAGATCTAAGTGAATCTAATATAAAATTCACAGATATGTCAATCCAAAGTTGATTAGATATAGGTAAAAGTTTATACGAACCATGTGACACTACTTTAGACTTTGTTGGCTTACATGTTATACTCTTATCATAAATATATTACACATCCTATTTCATATTAGGCTAGAAAAATGTTTAAGCAATACATCTAAAGTCTTTCACACAGTGCCTCTATAAGTCTTTATAAGTAACAACTCACGCAAAGAACATATATAAGCATGCAAAGAATATATATAGGCACACAATGTTTATCTTTCTTAAACAAAAGTCCAGTATGCTTATAATACTCCCTATATGCACACTTAGAACATGTTTTCCACACTTGGTCGAAATCATCATCATTAACATACATGTTTTTAATAAGTTGAAACCAAGTAATTTAGTTTGTAATAATGTAAGCAATGTATAGCTTGTAGATAATACACTAAGTGCTTGCTTGAATGGATTTTTGGGAGGTCAATAAGTAACTTTCTCCCTTTTCTAAGAAAAATAAGAGTTTGACTGTAAAATAAAAAAGTACTTCTTTAATAATTATGATTTTTTGGCCAATAAAATATTGCTTTTTAAGAAGCTCAAATTTAGAGCTTTCCAAAAAAACCTCTCAAATGATTTTTTCTGATAAATTTTTCAGATCAATTAATGAGTCTATTTTTAGTCCCTTTTGTCATTATGTTTTATACATAATTCCCACAATATTCACAAACTCATCTTCACGTTTATTTTAGATTTATATAATATTATTTGGCTTGTTATATGTTTTAATATTTTTTTAATATTAGTTTTACTTATGTTATAATCCATATAAAAGATTTAGATAGATATATTTTCATTTATATTTCATGTGATTTAAAATTATATAATAATTAATATATTGTGCTTTGTATATTGTTTAACATACTCTAAATAATATTTATATGCATAAATAATTTTTATTACAAAATAAAATGTATTTTTTAAAAAATAAAATATAGTTAAAATTAAAAATATATATTTTTTATTTTTATGTTGCTAAATAATTATGAAGCTCTTTCAAAAAAGTTCTTTTTTAAATGATAGCTAAACCATCAATTAGCTTCTTAAAAAAGATCTTCTCATAAAGGATCTATAGAAAAAAAGTTATATTGATAAAAGCTCTACTGATATAAGCTCAACTAAACAGAGACTAATTATAATATTTTTCTTTTCACTCTTGTACTTAATCACATAAGGAAACATCTTAATAAACTCAAATTATTTGGTATATCTCTTATCAAGCTTATCTTAGGATTTCAAAAGTCTTCAAGCTCTCGTATGACCAGAGTGGATTATGAATTCCTTTAGCCATAAATAATGCTATGATAGTTTAATGTTAGCTCATTAAGCTTTTCACTAGCTAGAGTAAGTAAATTGGTTTTGTATCCTACATTAAATAGCCCTTATGCTAATTTCATAAACATCACACTCAAGCTCAAAATCTTTGTTAAAATTAGGCAAATATAACAAAGATGCAAAAGTGCATTACTCAACTTATCTAAATTTACAATAGTCTATATTAAAAATTTAAATATTAAAGCAAAATCCAACGGCTCAAAATTTTTAATTTATATGAATTTTAAAAAACTAATCAATATTTATGTTATTTGTCATACATTACTTATACATAGCAATAATAAAATCATAATTGTTTTAAGAGCCTAGGATTTTTAATTAGTAAAGATTATAAACGGACAGTGATAACCTTAAATGTATGATTCTCTGCAACCTATTTTATCAAATATCATTGTTTATTCATATTTTTAATCTGAAGACTATAAATGAATGGATTTAATAACTTCAAGTGTTAAATGTTAGTTTGAGCACATATAATTCAATTCACTAATTTAAGTTTAAATTTTATTCATTAAATTTAAGAGAATCTTCTTTATTTGTGATAGAAAAGTGAATGCAGAATTTATAAGGCAGAAAACACTTGATTTTTCATGAAAAATTATTATTATAAGGAAATTTTAGTTTTATTCGTATTTTCAAATAAAAAAGAACTCCTACAAATCCGAAGTTTTTTAGTAATTTGATTCTCCAATCAAAACATTCATCCTATAATAAAAATAAAAACTTTCTTTGGTGAAGTGAAATTTGGCAATTAAATTATATTTTCCCTTTTTTCTACAAGGTAGTATAAAATACACAAATTTTTACGATTTAATTGATTTTATTATAATTTTTAATCTTTGAAGAAGTTAATACGTGAATCAATTAAATGTAATATAATGACTTCTTAAATTTGATCTTAACTAATTAAATATGACATAACATTTAATTATACATTTAAGTTATGATATTTTGTGTTTGTTACTTGGAAGCTGTTTGCTTGGGATTTGGTTTGGTCTGCGTCTGCGTATTTGGATAAGGGAAGCAATGGAATCTACGGAGTCGTCTTATGCCTCGTCGCCAGATCCGCCGCGCAACAGATCTCCCACCCCTCCTAAATCTCCTACTTCGGGTATCTCATCTCTCTCGGCCCTTCTTCTATGTGTTGTGCGGCGGTGCAATCTTTAAATTCTGCTCTGTATGTTGAATTTCCATTACATTATGTAATTAATCGGGATGTAATGTGCTGAATGTGTTCTTAGTTGTTTTAGTGACCGGAGAACTGTAGCAATTACTCATCATATCTGTTGGACAGAAAATGGAAAATGTAGGTGCCTTAATTTGATCTCGAGGGTAGCACTTGTTCTTTTTTATACCATTTGATAATGCCGAGTCCAACTATGATCTAGGTAATTAGTACATGATGAATGTGATTTATTCCTTATTCTTTTCAAATTCTTGAGCTCCTCAACAACTTCACTGTCCGGTATAGGTTTTATAGTATTTGAGCTGGAATTGTCATTAACCGATTAGTTGATTGTTATGCACATCAATGTATTTTGTGTTTACCTATCATCCCTATCCCACCATCTCAACACCCAAATTCAAATGTTATTTGGGGAAACAAACATCAGGTATCATGATTTTCTGCGCAGAACATATATTTTGACAGGGATGTGAATTGGGAATGTCAAATTCTGCGGCTTTTAAACTATATGCTAATATCCATGTATTTTTCCTGTTAGATTCCATGGAGAAGCCAACATATATAAGGTTTCTGGTGTCAAATGCTGCAGCTGGTTCTGTTATTGGAAAGGGTGGTGCTACAATTACTGAATTCCAGTCCCAATCTGGAGCGAGAATTCAGTTGTCCCGCAATTATGAATTTTTCCCAGGGACATCTGATAGAATAATTATGGTAACTGGATCAATTGATGATGCATTGAAAGCAGTGGAACTTGTTCTTGCTAAGTTGCTCAGTGAGGTATGCATTTTGAATAGGCTTTGTTGGTAATTGATCTGCACTGGTGAAGTTAATTGTGTATGTGATGTCTTGTTTGTCAGCTTCATACTGAAGATGGTCATGATGCGGAACCAAGGACAAAAGTGAGGTTAATAGTTCCCAATAACTCTTGTGGTAGCATTATTGGAAAGGGAGGGGCCATCATAAAGTATGGATGATTCTTTAACATTCTATTTCTTTAATTTGTCTAATTCTCTTGGCTTGAAAAATTAAAAGATAAGTATTATAAATGCAGTATATTTTGCCTTGAAAGTATTATATGCTTCATCTAACTTGACGATAGTTGCAAGAGTAGGAAGACTATGTTCCATTCACATTAGTCTGACAAGCTTTTCAGTTCTGTTTTGTTTCAAAGTAGTCTTTACTTCTCTCAGACGTTTTGGTAGGCTAGTAGCCCTACTTGGGTTGAAAATTTTAACTTTACAAAATTACTTTTAGGAATGTCTTATGCTACCTTTTTTCTTGAGGACCTTCTCAACTATAAGACCTCGTTTTAACATCTCATAATTTTTGTCATGGTAGCTACTTGTGTTTTTGTATGTTTTACAAATATGAATTTATGTTTGTAGAGTGTCTTGTTCATTCTATAAGCCTATGTGCATAAATGAGAAATGTATTGAATTTGGTGAATGAGTAGGCAACATTATTTATAACATAATACTGTGGAGCCATTATGGGTAGTCAAATGTGCAATAACTTGGAAATGCTGTCTTGACTGGAGATAAGGTAATGTTTAGGTGAGAAATTCGATAAAGTTGATATTCTGTTTTGAAGATCATTTCGTCCCGTTTTTGGAAACCTTTCTGGTCAATTTATCTTTGTGAAAAAATTTGGTGAAATTAGGGCAAAGACTTTATAAGTTAATGGGATCATATTTTTGTCAGGTTGACAACCAAAAGTCATAGTTTTATACTGATTAAAAGATGCCAAAGGTTAACTAAGATTTTTTTGAATGTTTGTGAAGATGTTTATTTGGAACTGTTTAAAGATTTCAGTTAGTGCTGGATATATATTGTGGAATATGTTGACAACTTTCTTTTCTTGTTTTGACAAATCTAGGTGAATTGTCCTGATTTATGTGCATAGCAAGATTACCTGCAAAAGAATAAGAGTTCTTTGAAAGCACAACGTAGGGATGAAAAATAGTTTGCTGATATCTTGTTTGATATTTATTTAGGTCATTTATTGAAGAATCCCAAGCTGGCATCAAGATATCTCCTATGGATAAGAGTTTTTATGGCTTAAATGATAGGCTAGTGACAGTGACAGGAACTTTAGAAGAGCAGCTGCAGGCTATTGATTTGATTTTGTCTAAGCTCAGTGAAGATCCTCATTATGCACAGGCTATGCATGGGCCCCCGTTTTCTTATGCAGGTGCAATTTTGCCACTAGCTTGCAACAAAATATTTTCTATGTTCACCACCATACTTCTATGTGCTTCTTCTGCTTTTGGTCAATTGTTAGCTGTTTATCTTGTCTATTCCACTTCTATTTCAATTTAATTCCTAAAACCTTAATTATGTAATGATATATACACTCTGCCTTTCCTTTTTTTTAAAAAAAATCTTTACTTTATCTGTTTTTAGTAGTTTTTGGTTTTTGTTTTATCATTTATTCAATTGGGGCTTGGGTTTGAACCTGCTATTGGGTCTTTCGTACAAAGTCGGAGTTATTTTTTCTTTTCATCTTTTTTGATGTCACACCTATAGTGAGATGCCTTACATCAAAACCACTTCTGCTCTCATTCCCAGTTGTAAAATTCTTGGTCTTTCTTTGACTTGTACTGTTAGATCCTATAATTGGGCAGGGGTGGATAGAGGGGAAGGTTACTAGCTGTTTGTATCAGTTTACATGGGTTTTGCAATCACAAGTCTCTTTGAAAGTGCTGGTATCTGTTTCTGTACAAAAAATCTTGAAGTATGCTCAATGAGTTTGTTTGAGATCTAGTTGATGGTCCTAGGGTGCAATGCTTTTAGAGAAGGAAGAACTTTCGGAACATTGCTTATAGTATGACGATCATTTCTGACACTGTTATGTTTACTGGAGGAACCACGCTCTTTAAGCATGGGCTCTCAGAACTTCCTTTTCTAGCTGATGCTTTATGATATCTAGAACTTCCCTTCTAATATCTATCTAGAACTTACCGTGTAAGATATATGTCTTACTGAGATTCTTTGACTTGGAACTTTTGGATGTTTACTTCTCTGCTTTTCATGTGCATATTACTTACTTCTTGTTGCAACAACAGCATATAACACAATGGGCTTTGCACCAAATGGGACTGGAGGGAATTTTCAGAATAACAAGGTTTATCCAACTCCTTGCATTTCCACTATTGGCTTTAATTGGTTCACTTGTTTTTGGAAAACATTAGCCTACTGAGTTTGCTGTTAATTGTGGGTAGTTGATGGAAGGTGCTTTAATGTTTCAGGAGGATCGTACCTACTCAGTGACAATTGGTGTTGCAGATGAGCATATTGGCCTAGTTGTTGGTCGTGGTGGGAGGAACATCTTGGAAATTAGTCAGGTATGGAGATGGAATTATGCTATGCATTTAGATGGTTTTTTGTCAAAAACTTCTATTTAAAATTGATATGCCAGTCACTGCTATACGTATGTGAGGCATATATAGTATATAAGTTTGATGAGATTAATTACTCTTGTTTCTCTCGAGCTTTTGGTCTAATATGGAAACTGTGATGGGTTTTGTTCCATATTACCTCACCCCCGTAGCATTATGGCTTTCTGCCATTTTCATCCATCTGCCCTAGAATCAGAAGACTAATTGGCTTCTTCCTCTACAACCTTTTATTTTCATTGTTAGAAAACTTGTCTGGTTTATGATATTGCCTTGCAAGTTGTGGAAAAGATTCAGTAAATCAAATTACAACTATGGTGCTAGATTTTGTGATGTTTATGCAATGAAGTTGGGAACTTTGATTTGGCAGGTTAGTGGAGCCAGGATAAAAATATCAGATAAAGGTGATTTCGTATCTGGAACAAGTGATAGGTATGGATTTAAATGCCTGGCTCATCAATCCGCAGAAGACAAATATGCTGCGACTTTTGAGTGAGTAGCATTTTAACTCTAGTCTCTTGCATCTTTTTTGGCAGGAAAGTTACAATCACAGGGTCACAGAGATCTGTCCGTTCGGCTGAGGGCATGATCATGCAGAAGGTAGCTTATGCAACTGAGAGGGGGACAGATTAGTTTTCAACTCTTCTGATATTTACTTGTTGCAAATTGTTTATTTGTACCTTGCAATTCCCTTGCATATCCACAAAATTTGGAACCTGTACACATAATCCTCAAACAAAAACTGTGATGATCGGGGGCAAAACGAGCGGGAAAGATTTTGGATAGAAAAGAATAGGGAGAGAAGAGACCTTGTTATAGGAAATTCTTGACATGTAAAAGTGTGTTCGTGGGAATAGGGGTTTAAGGCTCTTAAAAACTAGAGTTAGCTTTTATCCATTCTTGATACGGTTGTAACTCCTTTTAAGCTGGAGCATTTCTGGGTGTAATTGGTGAGTTAGTGTGGACATACTGTCGACGTTTTTGAAGATGTGCAAATAATTATCACCGGCTTTAGTTTCTTATTATCGTCGATCACTGGGACCTTCTCGACTATATATCAAAGTTCATTTTCATTTGGTGTCAAATAAGAAAGGACCATTTGCAACTGCCTTTTGTTCTATATTTGGCCATTTTAACATTTAATTAAGAATTGGAAAGCAAATTATTCTTATGATCCGTAAGTATGACGACGGTTGAAGTGATTCTTACGAAGTAATCCAGATGAAGAGGCTGTGTCTGGGTAACCTAAGATTATTTGGAGATTGGCTATGTCCTGGAAGAGTTTATTTACAGATATTAGCAACTATTATATTTAAAGGTATTGTTGCACATGCTCTTCTGAAGCCATGTCGTACGGTGCCCAAAAGTCTATGTGCACTGCATCCGCCTGTCTTCCTAATTATATTTCTCCCAACCAGCTATTGGTAATTCAGAAGCTAAAAAGAAAAGAAAATAGACTCTTTATTGACATATATAATATAAGAGACTGGATTGACTAGGATAAAACATAAGTCATAATAAGAAAGACAATGCAAATGATGACGATGCATGAGGTAGGACGCTACTTTTATTCTACTTCCAACATGCAAATCACTGATTGAATCATATCATGTACTGAAAAGAATTTGGGCACTAGGCGAGGCCTGACTTCATGCAACTTGCTTCTGCCCCTCATGGTTCATTATAGTTTCCTCCATTTCCAGACCCATACCCCGAACCATAGCCAGAGCCACTTCCGTGACCACTACCACCGCCACCGCCACCGCCACCGCCTCCTCCTCCACCTCCGCCACCGCCGCTACCTCCTCCACTCCCATATCCAGAACCATACCCACTGCCATAACCGGAGCCCCCTCCGCTTCCGGACCCGCCACCTCCACCTCCACCACCTCCTCTTCCACCACCACCACCTCCTACCCCGCTACCAGACCCGTAGCCGGAGCCGCTTCCAGACCCGTACCCTGAACCCGATCCACCACCCATTCCTCCTCCACCACCTCCTCCTCCTCCACCACCACCACCACCGCCTCCTTTACCTCCACCGTATCCAGAGCCGCTGCCGGACCCATACCCTGAACCAGAACCAGAACCAAGTCCTGATGCTGAACCGCTTCGTTTGGCGTCAACCGCCTTTGGTGACCTAGCAGCCAAGGAGATGTCCACAAAGATCAGCGCTAAGAATGCAGCTCCTATCACCTTTGAACTTGGCATTTTCCAAACTCTTGTAAAACTCGACGCGGGGAATAAATGTAAGAAGTCTCACTCTCTTATCTCTTACTCTATATATGAAAAACCTGCGGAGCTTGTTGAGATAGAATTGCTTAAGGTGGCAACCCTATATATAGCCTTAGCAAAGGTGGAATCCAGCTTCTGAGAAAGTTTGTCTTGAATTTCTACCAGCTTCCAAGAGATGATGAATAAAAAGGGACGTGTGTGCATTGGTTTAAAGCTTTAGTGGTGTTGGTGGTGGGGGATTGTCGACTTCTGTCGTCATGCAATTTCTGCATACATACAAGAATAGAATATTTAAACCTCTTATCTATCCCACTTTTGACTTTAGTCGTATAAATATGAATAGAGTTTAATTTGGTCTGATATTACTATTCGCGTGCATGCCTAGCCACTTTCTCGGTGTGTTTATACTATGAGCTCACCGAATTTCCCATTCCGCGCACTAACTAGTATGGTGATTCTTTGAAACATTTGTCCCTGGACCAAGTGTTTTGCATTATGGCCTAGATCACATCACATCACATTATCGTAGATTTATGAGAAGTTTTATATGCGTTGCTCGTTCGTAGCCACCTCAAAACTTCGTGCTTTTTAAACTTTGTCTCATTTAGAGTTGTTGCAGATCAATATGGCACTCGTGGAACTGTATGTGTGTGTGACTTTGAGCTTCATTTTCTTAATTCTATGGTGATCAATGAGAGAAGACTATAGTTCTTATTGGGATAGAGGTACATCCAATAGAAGTGTTTATTACACATTACATAGTTTATACTACACAAGTAATCAAGTTTAGATTCTTCCAATATCTTTAATAAGCCTACACAGTTCTTCATCTTCTTGCACGTGTCCATGAAGTTGTTAGTTGCTAGAATGAAACTTTGAGTAGGGGAAACCGGTTTTCTAAAGTCTACACGTACAATACCTTTAGGAGACCCTAAAATGCAGGACCACAAAACCCACTAACTCACCTAACCAAATTCCCTGTCCCAACCACAGAATGGTAGTGGGGTGCATTGGTTTTCTTCATATCTACGCATGTACTGACAATTGGCGCTCTTACTTCCTCTTGGAGAAGATAGATAATTGCCATAGCATGCTTGCTTTCAATCTTAGCAATATCGTCATTACAATGTTGACCACCAAGAGCATGGTCACAAATCAAACACTTGGATTCTGAGTGTGTGAATAGAGATCTGCAGGACAATTTGCAGTACAGCAGGATTATCTTTGTTTTTATGGTGATCAATATCGACAAGGTTTTTATTATAAAAAAAAGGCTAATTTGTCGGCAATTGTATTGGAGTTCAACAACCCATTTAATGAAGAAACGAATCAACGAGTAACTTGCACTCAAAAGGTGGAATCAACCGGTAACTTAGGTCTAAGGGATTGATGTGAACGGATATGCTTAGTGGGAAGCATTACTAGACTGACTAAGCATAAGTGGCACCCATTATTACCACATGTGCTATTAAGTGTACTATATATATAATTTATGTTTCTGCGATTCAAAGTCTTTTTAATTAATTGGATAAGCACTCGTAACAAGTACCGTGATACTTTAAAAGAGTTGACTGATTGAGATGGAAAGGTCCTGCAGCTAAATATAGGTTTATGTAAGCGATCCACGATTAATAGTATCCCAGTCTTTCTGTTCCAGCGACGATTAATAGCATTTTGTTCTCACTTTTTGGTGTCAGGTATTGGAGAGCTTACACTTTAAAACTGAGAGATTTATTTCTAGCATGTTTTACAAGAAGGTAATAAATGTGCCGATAATTTGATAGCCCTTATTGGACTTCTTAGCCCTAGCCTCCATATCTTACAGGAGCCCCCCTAAGCGTCCAGGAGCTCATCCGCAATGATGCTCAAGGAATTCTACATTCCCGCACTCTAAGCTAATTGTGTAATTCTCCCTTGTATTAAAAAAAAAAAAAGTATCCCAAGTGGCTGGTATTGTCTCCTTGCCAATCTTTCTGTTTTCAACTTGAGAGAACAGTCAGTTCTACCATCATCAAAACATTGATAATTAAATATGGTATACATTGAAGTAAGTTAATTGAATTTGCTATTAAGTCAAGTTAAATCGATATGCTTTTCACTTCATTTATAATTCGGTATTTTATTGGTGAAAAAGCAAAAGCAAGACAACGCGTCTTTACTCATAATCACAATGTAGGTGCTTATAATAAATTAGTCTAGAAACAGATCATTTCCATAAGCTTTTGGGTCCATCGAAATATAAATTAAATTACAAACTAATAATCCCAACCACCCTTTTCTCAAATTTCTAAGTCAATTAAGAATTTAAATCCGAAAATCTCTTAACATTGAGAAGAGAGGACCGATCATAAGAAACATAACCTTATTTTTCTATATGAGATAAGAATACACTCTTAATTTATGTCTTTGAAGCCAATCAATTAGTTGCAATTTTATAAATGATATTACTATTTTAATTAATAAAAGTATTCTTTACTTTTAGGTATTTTATCAATTACATTTGATATTTTAATTCAAAAAATAAACTCCTTAGATCCTAATTATGATGATATCATAATTATAAGATTTAATTTGTATTTATGCATTATTCTTAAATTGTTCTTAGTTCTTGTTCATCAAGACGAATATTAATATAATGATAAAATTAGTACATGTTATGTTTCTTTCTTATAAAAAAAGTAATTTTCATAAATTAAAGTATAAAGATATTTAAATAAGCCTGTGAGTACTTATTAGAGAATAAATACCTGATTATTAAGATTCCAAATGAAATACTGCTTATGTTTCTATGGATTTCTTCATTATGATGGTTGTATAGTTGATCTTTAGGCTTAAGATTATTAAAGTATCTCGTGTATGAATTATTATATTTTGATGTAATTTATGACCTATTTTATTTATGGTAGCTTAGTCGATACTACTTAGATATTGTATGGATCATATGGAAATAGTTGAGTAAGACAATACAAAATTCATTACTTTAAATTAATTAGAGAGAATGTTCCACTATTCTTAATTCGTAATAGTTTAAGAATTTCTCTAGTCAAAGTGAATTAACATTTAAAAATATGTTAAAATATAAAATATAAAATAATTATTAATTATTAATTATCAAGAATGGACATGATTGAAATAAAAAAGTAGACACTAATTTTATAGTCTTTGTTTAGTTAGAACATTGGATGACGAAGGGATTAAATTATATATGGTAACTATGTATGGATAAGTTGAGTTAAGCCACTTTAACTGTAACATCCCGTTACTGTTAACAAGGGTATTCTGGTAAATTGGAACTGATTGATAGGTTGTACTGTATTTACTGACTGAGTGTGCTACTGGCCTCTAATTATAGAGGAACAGGTCTACTGCATATGCATACTTATTTATTCATTGGTACATGCATTCATGATTTCCGGTATTTAATTGTGAATTGGAATTGACTGAATTGACTGGTCTGTGAATTGATCGAATTGTGAACTGACTGAACTGACTGGAATTGACTGGATTGAAATCGACTGAGAAATTGAGAGTAATTGGGTTCGAATGACTGATTTAAAATAGTGTAAGAGTGACTGGCAATTGATAGTGGCTTATAGGAAATTTTCGAGAAATTCGGGAGAAAATGCCCGGACCGGAAAGTTTTGAGTGACAGACCGATTGACTGTATAGTACTGAAAGGAGGGTTCAATGGCGATGGAAAAATTAGAGTTATACTGTTAGATGAATT
>JANITW010000236.1:33969603-33983990 GCA_027564335.1 Erythroxylum williamsii | reverse complement strand
ATCCACAGACACACAAGTAATGTTCCATTTGGGATTCTCATAATTGGGTCTGTTCAGTGAACTTATTCTCTAATAAGTACCCACAAATTTGTTTAAGTATCTCCATACTTTAATCTATGAGATCGATTACTTTATTCATAAGAAAGAAACAAATAAGTGCTAGTCTAACCATTTCATCAATACCCTGTCTTGATGAAAGTATGACTAGAAACATTTTAGGAATAATACCAAAATGCAATTTGAATCTTATAATTATAATCATATTATAATTTCTAATTGTATAATAATTATTTTAGGGATTTTATCTTTATGATTAATAATTAAAATACACAAAGATAAAGAATACCTTTTATTGAATAAAATAAAATTTATACAATCAAATGTACAACCATAATTGGCTGCAAGGGCATAAACTAACACAAGCTACAATTAGAGGAGAAGTAGTGACGACACCAAAGAGAAAGAGAAACGGTACAAGAAGAGGAAATCCTAAATCAAAGAAAACGATGATATGTGTGACGTATCTGTAGCATATGTAACACACATTAGTCAACACCATGACATTGATTGAGGCACGTACGCTGCACGTGCCTCATAGAAAAAGTCGAGCACATGCACTGCACTCATTTGATAATCCCTTTCTATATGTTTACTTTTAACTTTCCTTTTAATTAAATTATTTTAAATAAGATTAAATTAGTTTAAATTCTAAATAAATTAAAAAACTTTTTTATAATTGTTTAAAAATTATTTTAAAAGGGTAAAATTTATTATGAATTTTTTGGAATTTAGTTTAATTTTTAAGAGTTGAATTATTAAGTTAACTTAGGGGCCGTTTGGTTTCACTTCTGTTTTTCTGTTTTTGTTTTTAGTTTTTAGTTTTTATTTCTTGTTTTTGGTTTCTATTTTTTCCTAGAAAAAATTGAAAACATGTTTGGTTGAAATTTGTAATATAAAAACTGAAAATAAAAACCTGTTTGATTGAGATTTTTAATAAAAACTAAAAACAACAGTAATTAAGTTCTGTTCTCAAGAACAATAATTAAGAATTACAACTACAGAGACTAAAAGGCAGTAACAAGAAATAAGTGAATAACATACCATGAGGGGACATTGACAGTGAATTGCAAAATCTACTTGATTAATTCTACTGAGGAAGAAGAGGAGTGACCATTAAACTTAACATTCTCCAGTTCATCACTGTTGTATTCAAAGCCACACCCATAAGTGGGACATTCACCAAAATGACTCAAAGGAAAATTGGCACTAGCAATTCTAACAGAGAATTTGAGCTCATCATCATCCTAAGTCACCTTGCCACTCAAGCTCGAGAGAGAGGTTGATTGATCACTTGTTAAGCCAAAAGATTACTGCACCTTCACTTCACTTCTATTTTTCTATTTCCCTCCTACACTTGTTCACTGATCACGTGAAGGAGAAAATCCTTGAGAATACTAACAATAGCATTATGTTTTCACTACAGACAGATATGTTAACTACGAATTGACCCTTGCTTCTCAAGTTCAAAATGTTACTTGCTTTAGTATATAGCAAAATCTTGATTTCATCCAACTAGCACTTTCTATTTTAGAAAACCTTTGGCTAAAACAAATCCCTTCTTTGCAATGCATTTTTGGTTTTCAAGGTAGAGAGATGCAAGTATTTGGTGATGTAAATGTCACCACCTCCCAAGTCTGTTCTGTTTTCAAATTCACTATTAGGTTTGCAGAAAACCACTTTAAACAGAGTAGCCTATCATTCTCACACTTCAATCTCACCACCTCCCAAGTCTTTGTTGTTTTCAAGTTTACTATTATCTTCGAAAATCTCAATTCTCACATCTCATTTTTGCTACAACCTCTTTACCATATATTCCTTCTTCACCAACATGAACAACAACTCCTTATTCATAAACATCTCACTCACGAAAAATAAAAAATGGGTGAAAAACAAGAAACTAAAAATACAACTAACCAGAAAAAGAGATGAAACCAACGAAAGCAAATTTTCAAAAGAATTAGAAGAATACCAAATTAAAAGTTTTTGAAAAATGACCTCTTGAAAAACCCAATATCAATCACTTTTTTTACCAACAGTAATCTAGTATGAAAATGCTTCGTGTTGGCCACCACTGCCATTGACGTTGTTTGCAACTTCTCAACAGCCACTCAAATTACTGAGGTCGCACTTTCTGAAGCAAGAATCCAAAAGAAAAAAAGAACAGATGAGAGGAAAGAAAAGAGTTTGGGAAAAAAATATATATGGAAAAAAGGATGAGTAGTATGTTTCATGATGGGTTTGCCAAAGACGATGATAGAGATAAGAAACAAGAATCAGTTGATTTTCTATCTAGGAAAATGCGTTGCCAAAATATAGAGAAACATTATTTTCTTGTTTCCATAAAACGGTCGCGATTTTTTAATTTTGAGAAACGAGAAATCATAGCAATGATAGACAAATATGTTTTACTGCCTTGTTTTATTTTTTACGAAAACGACAAAAAAATGAAACAAAAAAATAGAAACAAACAACCCCTTAGTTATCAAATCACTAATTAGAATTAACCAAAGTTTAAAGGATTTTTTTTCATAATTTGATTATGTTACATATATTTAGTATAATGAGATTATATTAATATTGATGAGACCTAAATTTTTGAAAATTTAAATCCATCAATTAAATATTATGTACATGTTGTAATTGTCTTCTATTATTTAATAATAAAACTAGATTTCTATTTATTGTAAGACTTGGTGAGCAAACTTAAAGCCCCTTTAATCCAAATATGTTTTAGCTTAAATTAATGAGTCATACTTAACTAAATTTGTATGAGCAAACTCATGATCAAATAAATTAGATGTAGGATTTTGACTAATATATAAGATATATTTTGGTAAAAAGTTGTCACTAATAAGATCTATAAGTCATATAAGATGTGGTTGGTAAAGTTGTTATTTACGTAATTTAAATTCAGTCGGTTTGTTGAGCAAATTTAAGATCAACTTAGTTTGAATGAAATTCAAGTCCACTAAAAAATTATTTGACAATTTCTCGATT
This sequence comes from Erythroxylum williamsii, assembly GCA_027564335.1. NCBI lineage: Eukaryota > Viridiplantae > Streptophyta > Magnoliopsida > Malpighiales > Erythroxylaceae > Erythroxylum > Erythroxylum williamsii. The sequence continues at coordinate 33,980,933 of JANITW010000236.1, read as the reverse complement.
TTTATGTGAGGGCTATTATTTTGAATAAAATAGTGAGAGTAACCAAATATTTATTAAAGTCATTGTTTTATTTGGCTTTGTGACATAAGTTAATACTTGCTCTTTTTATGTGTTTTGGTTGTTAAATAATATGAGTAGAAAACTGTCCCTAAGGATAGATTTATAATTGTTCTCATAAAAGAAAAGAAACTTTATGTTTTTGACAATTTTATTCTACCAGAGACTCGTTCGGATGCAACTGATAAAGTTTGGAAGAGATATATTAATGATGATAAATAAGCTACCTATGTGATGTTGATTAGCATGTCTCTTGAGCTTTACGGACAACATGAGAATATGGATGCTTATGCTATAATTTTACATCTTAGTGAGTTATTTGGTGTATAAAGTAAGGTGGAAAGATATAAGATCTCCAAAGCATTATATCAATGTAAGATGATGGAAGGATTTTTAGCAAAGTTATATGTACTAAAGATGATTAAGTATATTAAAAAATTAGGCAAGTTAGATTTTTTTGTAGACTATGAGTTATATTTGGTGCTACATTTTCTTAATTCGAGCTTTTCAACTATTATAAACTTCCATATGAACTAAAAGGATGTGTTATTGTCAAAAATATTAAATATGCTCAATAATGTAGAGGGATGCCTTCAGAAGGATCTCAGTTCTGTTCTCATTGTAGATTATTATGAGAGTAACAAAAATGGCTCTAAGAAGAATAAGAATAAGAAACGAAAGGCTTCTACTAAAGTGGCAAAGCCAAAAGGTTGTTTCAAGAAGAAAAATAATCAAAATGACATGTTTTCATTGTGAATTCAAGGGATATTGGAAGAGGAACTGTAAAACTTATCTTGCTAACCTAAATGATAAGAAGCTTAAGGAAGTCATATCTTCAGGTATTTATGATTGAGATTAATCTTTCTATTTCCATTTCACATTCTTAAGTATTAGATACTGAATGTGATTCTTGTATTTATATTAATATGCGTATGTTAACAAGGGGTGCATTGTTAAGGAAAGGCAAAGTGGACTTGCAAGATGGCAATAGAGCAAGAGTTGTTGTATTAATTATAGGAACTTATAATTTAGCTTTGCCTTCTAGCCTTATACTAGAAGTAGATAATTTTTATTGTCTTTTAAGCATTACTAAAAAAATTATTTTAATTTCTTATTTAGATTTGAATAGATTAGTCTTTATTGCTAAGAATAAGAGTTGTTCTTTTTATAAAGATGATTTCTAATATGCATCTATATTGCTTACAAATTATTTGTATGAATTAGATCTTAAAAGGTCAATTCTTATAAATAACAATAAAAGAAAGTTAAGTGACTAAAATCCATCATATTTATGGCATCGTAGGTTTGTTCATATCAGCGAAACTAGAATCACAAAGTTATATAAAAAAATGATATTTATAACATTTTGATTATAAATCATATGAAACTTGCGAATCTTATTTGTTGAAAAAAAGACTAAAATACCCTTTCGTGGAAAAGGAGAGCATGCCAGCGAATTACTAGATCTTATAAATTCAGATGTCTATGACCTTACATCTACTTGTGCTAAAGGTGGATACTCATATTTCATCACATTCATAGATAATCATTCTAAATATAGTTATGCGTACTTAATGAAACAAAAGTCTGAATTATTTGAGAAGTTCAAAGAATTTAGACTTTAGTTCGAGAAACAAACTAGCAAAAATATTAATATATTTATATTTGATCGATATGGTGAGTTCTTAGACTATGGGTTTTTTGGTTACTTAAAAGAGAATGTGATTCTCTCATAATTTACTCCTTTTAGAACTCCACAATATAATGGAGTGTTTGAGAGGAAAAATCATACTATATTAGATATGGTATGTTCAATAATAAGTCAAATAGCCTTTCCCATCTTCTTTTTAGGAATTTTCTTTGAAACTGTTGTTTACTAAACAACTGAATAATGTTCCTAACAAGACATTATATGAGATATATAGCGGTAATATACCAAATTCATCACAATACTTGATAATAGATGACAATGTCAAAATAAAAAAAAATTGGAAACTTATGTTGTAGATAAAAGTGGTAATTCCCATGTTCAAAATTTAATAAAATAATAAATGTGGCATATTAAGGTGAAAGGAACAAATAATCTCATTCCTAAGTAATAAATTGACAACTTTTTAGATTAATTGATATATTTTTCTTTATCTTGTCAGTTATTATTTTAGCCATCACCTACTACCGAGCAACATAATAATTTTATCATTTTTTATTAATTTTAATCATAATTGACACTTGTCGGCCAAAGATGGCCACCACCCGAGGGCCATAAGAGGTTTTCCTTAAAATTTCCAATTTAAGAATAGACTTTTAGAACTATTTTTAGATGTTTAAAAGCATATTTGTAGTAAAAGCAAATTTCAAAGTATTCAACACGCTAAATCAAAACCATAAATTTTCTAAAAATAATCATTTATATGTCTTTTTGAAGGATAAATAACTACTTTTAACCTAAGTTGTACATTACCCCTATGGTTACATTACTCGTTTTCATTTGTAACAAGTTATTTACAATTATTATTATTTACTTAATTTGAATTTTTATACATCTATTAATTTGGTTGGAATTTTCTCAAATAACGTTTTTCATGATTAAATTCACCAATTTTTAGCATTACTATCTGACAACTAATTGTTTTTACTTTTAGAAATTCCATCAAAAGTATTTTTAGTTATACTATAAAGTCTTAGTTTTTACCAAGTATGGTTTAATAATTGATATGATAAAAAATTATGATAGTTCATAAAATTACTGTTGATTTAACTAGGCAAAATCTAAGCATGCCATAAATTTTATTAATCCATTTAACAAAATCAGTGGTGATATGCAATGCCAATATATTAATTTGAAACCTGTATAAAATTTCTCTATATTGTATTCAATTCAAGTACCAAGTTGTAATATAAGATTTCAAATTATACCAACCTTATCGATCAATATCGACTGAGTCACTGAAATACCAAATTTATAAATCAACAAAAATTGAAGGACTAAATTAAAAAATATTTTTATATTAATTTTTAATCATAAAAATATTTTAAAATATTTATTTTGCCTAAAATTACTCTTATATTAATTTTATTAAATAGTCAAAATCTGAAATATTTTTTAAATTTATTTAAAATATAAAACAAAATTTTAACAAGGAAATAAATTTCATATAATTAAAACAAATTTCATACCTATTGGCTGCTTTCATCCTTCAAATACTTTTTATATTTTAATTTCTTTTTTGACATTATTTTTGAATAATTATTCTTTATTTTCTAACAATTACATATATGTTTAACTTTTTTAACAAATAAAATAATTTTAGTATTACACAAAAATATTTGACAATTAAATGTTAATTACTAATAAAAATTAGAATTAACTTAGTAAAATTTATAACAGTAGACTAAATTTTGATTATATAAAATTAAGAAGCTATTTTATAATTTAAAAAATTATTTAAAAAATGTCAAAGGTGGCATTAATTTTGAATTTTGTTACGATAATTGTAACATTTATTTGACTTCTCTCTAAAATTATTAGAATCAAGTTTTCCGAATGATCCAATAAAAGCATACACTTGGGCCTCAGTGCAAAGTGCTTTAGGGGGCCCGATACTTGGTTTGATCATTCACCTGCTTCTTTAGGCCTTATCTGGATCAAAGAACAGGCTTCCGCTTTTGGGTTTTTTATTTTACCACTTCCTCACCTCATTATATATTCTTACAGGTATCATCTATTCATCTCATAAATAATAAAATAGACGACTACTAACTTCGTACGTTTCGGTATCTTTTGTCCGTAAGGCTACTGAACATAACCGCCAGCACCATTAAGCAGCTCACATATCTCTACGGTGGTCGGTGGTCGGTGTTCGATAATTCGTTTAGCCACACCATTGACGGAGAAATATCACCGACCATTTCCCCCTTCCTTCTCTCTTTCTTAATCAATTCAAGGGGGATAAACAAAAAACCCTATCTGGTCTTTGTTCCAACTGTCCTGATTTCATCCAATTTCCTGTAAACCAGGTACACTTCCTCTTTTCTCCCACTTCGGATGCGAATCTATAAATCTTCTTACGGTGGTTTGATGTCATCGGAGCTGGGATTTTCCAGTTAAAACAACGGGATCGATATTATAGGATTGTTGACCTGGAGGTGGATAGTAGAAGAAAGTGATAGAACTGGCGGAAATGATTTGAGCTACAGTCGTTGATCGTAAACTGAGTTTGGCTTTGTGACTTTTAATTTCGAATCTTTTGTTGAGTTTCTCCGAACCTGGTTGACTGTTCGATTTGGAGTTTATGTTGACCGATCTAGACAGTCAAGTTACTTTGTTGTTACGTCTCAACTCTTGCTTTGGAGTGGAAATTGTGATTTCCAAATTGACAAAGTTCTTTCAAAATTGACTGTTTGTCCCTCTGTTTTGATTAAATATGAGCAGATTACATGGGAACAGAGGAGACTAAGGACTTGGATGCTGGTTGTTGGTTTTCTCAATTGGTCTATGATCAGTGGATAGCAGCCCCTGTCCGTGGTCCACGACCTTCCGGTCGTTACAAGGTGATCTTTGTTTTTATAATTCACTATTGAATTCTTGAATAGAGAAGGATTCTCAATTGTTATCTAAATTACCTGGTTTCTGTTAGTTTTTTCTTTGTGATCTATGATGATGATTAAGAGAATACTGGTCATGCTGTTTTGTCCTTATTCTAGCATGCAGCAGAGGTCATTTATGACAAATTATATGTCTTTGGTGGAAGTCGTAATGGGCGATATCTATCTGACATCCAGGTATTTCACATGGCCATATGCTTATGCATTTGAAAATTCAATCTTGATTATTCATTTATCTGCATTTGTTGTCTTTACAGGTTTTTGATCTTAGAAGATTGGCTTGGTCTGGTCTAAAGCTCAAAGTTCAACAAACAGATGCTGACATTCAGGAAAATGGTTCACAGAATGTTCTTCCTGCCATCTCGGACCATTGCATGGTAGTAATTAATCACACATTTTCCATTTAGCTACCAGTTTATTCACTGCACATGGGCCTTTATCCTTTTCTTTTCTTTTCTTTTTTTTTTTTGCCAACTCATCTCTATTTTCCTATATCTGAAAAAATATCTCTATTGTTCACCTAGACAGTTTACTTTTATATTGGTAGGTTAAGTGGGAAAACAGACTCCTACTTATTGGTGGGCATTCCAAGAAATCTGCTGATACTTTAACAGGTTTGGGTATTTTAGTTCTAAATAGGTGATTCCTAAGTTTCTTTAAACTATTTGATGACGCATAGGCAAGGAATCTGATTCCTGTCTGAAATTTTGCAGTGTGGTTGATTGACCCAGAAACACTTACATGTGATATCATTGAGACTTCAGGAAAAGCTCCGGTAACATCCTTCTCTATATCTTTTTTATCCCTCCCAGAAACATCTTCCGTACTTAAATTTTGCTTTACATTTGAATTGTTATCAATCTCTAGAAAAGTAAACGCTTTTCTTGCTTCTGGACTCTGGTTTAATGCAAATAGGATTATTTTTCAGGTAGCTCGAGGTGGGCATTCAGCTACCCTGGTTGGTTCTAGACTCATTATTTTTGGGGGAGAAGATAGGAGCAGGAGACTGCTCAATGATGTCCATATCCTTGATTTGGTGACAATGACTTGGGATGTGGCAGAGGCAACGTAAGAGTATGATCAACCTTTCAGCCACTACCTGAATGATTTTGGATGTCAACTTCATCATCTTTTTGTATATTGATAGGCAGACTCCTCCAGCTCCTAGATTTGATCACACAGCTGCAATACATGCAGATCGTTACCTTGTAATATTTGGTGGCTGCTCTCATTCGATCTTCTTCAATGATCTTCATGTACTTGATTTGCAATCAGTAAGTGGTCTCAATAACTTATCGCTGTTGATACACCATTTTCATGTATTGAAATTTTCACTTCAAAACTGTCTGGAGGGATGTGTTGTGGTTTTTACTTTCTACATCAGAAGTGCAATTGTCAATAGGTGGAGTTTATATGCTTTTTTTTTTTTGGGTTGAGAAAAGCGCTGTCAAAACTTAAAATGTAAGCAGTAAATGGTCGTGTTTACCACTGGACTGGTATAAAAAAAAAAGATAAATTAAAGGTTATTGCCATGAATGTTGCTGCCGCTTGTTATTAGGTAGTACCAGTACTGATTGCTTCGCTGAGTTCTGTGAATATGAATCTCTTGCTTTCTTCACTTAAATATGTCTGCCGTGTCACATTATTGAATGGACAACTGGAGCAACAGCCTTCCACTAATTTTCAGATTCTTTGCACTTTTTAGATTTTCAACACAAACTTATCTCTCTCTTGAATGGATATATGTAAATATACTAGTATGTTCATAATTACTGATGTTGATGTTGCAGATGGAGTGGTCGCAACCAGAAATTCAAGGTGATGTAGTGACGCCTAGGGCTGGGCATGCTGGTATAGCCATTGATGAGAACTGGTATATTGTTGGTGGTGGCGATAATAAAAATGGTACAGCAATGTTTTCCCATCTAATTGTCCCAGGATCATATGTACTTAGGCTTCCTACTTGGTTACAAGTTAAATTTTATTCCAGGTTGTGCAGAAACAATTGTCTTAAATATGCCTAAGTTAGTTTGGTCAGCGTTGACAAGTGTAAAGGAAAGAGATCCACTTGCTAGTGAGGTCAGTTGTTTATGCCTGTACTGGGTGCTAGTTTACTTCTGTACCATGAAAGATTTCTGAGCATCAAGTTGAATGCAGGGACTTAGTGTTTGCGTGGCATTAGTGGATGGAGAGAACCATTTGCTCGCCTTTGGTGGCTATAATGGGAGATACAACAACGATGTATGGATTTTATACTTTTGTAACTTGCAGTGTTATGCGATAATTACTTTCTACACTGTCCTTAATGCTTTTTTTTTTTTTCTTTCTAGGTGTTCATTATGAGATTAAAACCAAGAGACTTATCCCGACCCAAGATTTTTCTGTCACCAGCAGCGGCTGCAGCTGCTGCTTCTGTTACTGCTGCATATGCCTTGGCCAAATCTGAAAAGCTGGATTTTTCCAACATAGCTTTACATTCTAAAGATGTACAACATGTTCCATCTGAACAAAATCGGGCATTGGAGATTGATGCAATTAAAGAGGAGAAAAATGCGTTGGAACTGACACTTGCTGAAGTCAGAGCAGAAAATTCAAAGCTCAATGAAAAGATTGATGAAGTAAATGGTACTCGTGCAGACTTGTCCAAGGTACGTCGTACTGGCTGTTTGATACATTAACAACTTCCTTTCTTTATGACTGTTTTAACATCATTGACAACTTTTATTTCAGGAACTCCAATCTGTTCAAGGTCAACTTGTTACTGAGAGATCAAGATGCTTTAAACTGGAGGTTTTCCCATTTTCTCATTTCTTGTTTATTATTATCTTTGTTATTTGCGTAAATATTTTCTTTTTATTGTAATCTGGTCCAACAGTTATTCACGTCTGAGATGATGGTTTCCAGGCACAAATTGCTGAGTTACAAAAGACGTTAGAATCGCTGGAGTCCATAGAGAAGGAAGTACAATTACTTCGAAGACAGAAATCTGCATTCGAACAGGAGATAGAGTTAAATGCGGCAGTCCAGAGACAAGGTGCTGGTGGTGTCTGGGGATGGATTACTGGCTAGCTCACCTTTTGAGAGAAGCTTCATGGTTATTTCGTTAATTTCATTGCAATCGTAGTGGCCATGGCCACTGTCAGGTTACAAGGCTTGACTCAGCCGAGAGCAGAGGAGCATTTTCTTTAAAGAACCTGTGGTTTAACGTCTTATTCAAAATGAGAGAGATATGTTAGTTTTATCCGTAGGTTTTTAAAAAGATGACGCTGAAATGGTGCCGCGTATAGTAAATGCCTTTTCTTTAACAGTAAAGAATGGTCTCTCTCTTTTTTTCATCTTATATTGATTTCATTTGTTTTTGTACAATTCAAGCAGTCGTAACATTCCCCACCAATATAATTTCTTTTTAATAAAAAGATTAGTGTAGTAGAGTGATTTTAATGTATGTTACCTTGAAAGGAGCATGCTTTGGCTGTTATTGACAGGGCTACTGTTAGACAATATTAAAGCCTCAGGGCCTATAGATTACGCCGTGAGCTTTTCTTAATTACTTTTAATACTCCTTGTGACTATTTTCTTTTTCGTCGAGTTTGTGTAAAGCAATTATTGATAAACTTACATTTTGGTAGTCCTCCGTACAACTATGATGTGCTGCACGAGTTAGGACTGCTTGATTCTATTTTTAAATTTCTGTTAATTTTTTTATTTAAATAAAACAAAAATGTTTGGTTGTTAATGTTGGTTATATTTTTTATCATTGTCGATAATTATATATTTGATAAAACTTTAAAATACATTATTTTTAATTAATTAAATTTATTTTAATTTCATATATAATATTTATTAACAAAATATTTATAAATTGTGTATCTTAATTTAATTACAAAAGTTAAATAAATTATTAAATAAAATTTAATTATTCATAATTTTAATCAATTAAATGTAATTTAATATAGCATTCAATTATATTAATCATAATTTTTATTAATAATTAATATATTAATATATTAAATAATATATTTTTAGTTGATAATAAATTAAAACAAAAATTATCTTTTGTGATTTTCATAAATTTTAAAAAAGGAAGAAACTAAAATAAAAAACTGAAACCAAAACGCTCCTAACAAACTTTTTTTGTGAATTTAAAAACAAAAACATAAAAAGGACATAATCAGGCCGTAGTTGTAAACTTATTTATAGAAAAGATTGAGCCAGACATGACGTTTAAATTTATATGGGAGGTAGATTTGAGTTAAATTTCATGTTTTTTAAGCATAATTGAGCTTTTGAAGCATTTGTTTCGTGGATGATGTTGATGTGCCAATAGTTACTAGGTATCTAATACATCAATTGAATATCAATAGAAGAAGTCTTTGGCCTTGAAGTATGAGCTGCTGAATTGGAGTCGGGAAGTTTTTGGTAACATTGAGATTTACACTACTTTTTAAAAGATGAGGTGACCCCGTGGTTATACTGGGCATGCCCGTCAGATCTTCTGTGCTATTTATTCTATCTCTCTTCATCTTAACCATCTATTTATGTGGGGCTGAGCATGAGCCCTTATAGATATACTGATGGTCTTGAGTCTTAACAAAGCCTTTCTCATGGCAATGACAACTTATGGTCAAAAGTTGTTTTTACTAAATACCTTGGCAAGAAAGGGTTTCTCATTGCACCCCAGCCAAATCCTGTTCTCCTCTTTGGAGACATATATTAGAGGATAGAGACACATTTATCAAAGTAGTAAACTGGTGTATGAAAGATGGTGTCACAACAAGATTTTGAATTGCAAATTGGCTATTAATGGGCTACTAATCAATCATATTCTACATCCAATCCCCTTGCCTCTAGTTGAAACCCGTTAGAGAAGTGCTCTAAAGGTAATCGTCTTTAGCACTTATTGTACAAATCTTTATGATTAATAAAAAAAACATTTTCGTTATTTGATGTTCATGTTCTTTATGAATTGATAGTGATCTTAAATCAAATTAATGAAGTCATTGATACATTACATAACCTGAAGGAGATCATGATAATGAGATTTTTATGATATGTAATTATGTTATTATCTAAGTTATCCTTAATTATAGGATTAATGAGACGAGAAATTATTAATTTGGAATAGCACTTGTTATGCTCCTTGATTAGATTAAGCAGTGAATCTCATAAGTTGTAAGTATGAGTTATTTAGAGTTAACATGTGACTGTCCATTGGATGGTCTGCCATGACAACCATAAGGATAATCTATTCTAGTGTCAGTGATAGTCTCATCATGGCAATAGTGCAAATATCTTTAGACTTGAGATACTCAAGGATATCTTGGATACTAATCCTGTATTTTGACTCCATAGCTTGTTGCCTCTGAGAGGTTACTTATAGGGTGTTGATTGGGTATATCTTGAGGTATTTAAAGTTATTGAGCAGCTAATAAAGGATTCATCACTTCTGATAGGAGGAGATGATACCTACGACCTCTTGTTGGGGTTATTACTTGAGAATCTTTAGCTATAGTGGAAATGTCATGAAGATAGTCTTCAGTGACATATCCAATTGAGTAATGAGTCTCGGGGACATGAACTAACATCACTTGGGTTAGATGTAACATAATTAGTCTAATGGGAATTAACACTTTAACCTAGTGTTTTGAAAACCGAACCAAACCGACCGATCGGACCGGAGAATCGACCACCCGGTGCATAAAGCGGTCCGATTTAGCAATTATTTTTTGTGACATTGACCCGTTTATCTTACAGTTGGACTGGTAAAAACCGCTGAACTGATGAAAGAAAGGACCGAACAGTTCAAAAAGTAAAATGCTAAAAATCAAAAGATTCAAAACTCAGGGAATTAAGAAGACAGAGCGCCGCTCTCTCTCAACTGTCTTAGGTCTCACCTCAACAACTATCACTTATCACTTCACTCTTCATCGGCTAAAATCCTTAGCAAGTCTCTCTTTATCTCTCTCTCTCACGTCTCTCTCTATATCTCTCTTAATAATTTTGTGTTTCATACTTTCACTTTTCCTGTGCTTCTTTTGGGAATTTGCAGGTTCATTCTTTTGGACTTCTATGACTTTTTATTTTTATTTTCATTCTTCTTTGGGTGGAAGTTAACATCTTTTTGGGTATGTTTCTGGTTTTGGATATCAACTTTTGCGTCTATTTCACTTTCCAGTTTCCACTTAAAGCATGTGATTAGGGAGAAAAAAATATAAAGCATTGGGAAGAAAAAAAGCAAAGTTAGAATGACGAATGACTAAGAATCCAATTTTCTTTATCCTTCTCTTCAATAAACAAATGATTGGCTAGGCGCAAAGTCAAAATCCAAAACTCAACTTTTGCATCTGTTTCAATTTTCAAGTTTCAACTTTTGCATTTGTTACTTTCCAGTTTCCACTTTTGCGTTAAACTTGTATTGTGCTTTGTAAAATTCAATTTTTTTAAAAATATTTTTAATAACAAGATATTTTTATGTTGTACTGTACTTTATATTAGCAGCACATTTTTAAGTTAAACCATATGCAAACTATATTGGATTTAAAGAATTAATTAATACCTTTGGTATATTTTTAATCAAAAGAAAAATTTAGAGCATGTTTTGTTTTGTTTTTATTTTTAGTTTTCTGTTTAAAAAATGTTTATTTGAGTTTTTTTTTCTGTTTTGATTT
>JANITW010000236.1:33947129-33957215 GCA_027564335.1 Erythroxylum williamsii | reverse complement strand
TACCCAAATAAACATTTAACATCACTAATTCCTCATTTAATAATTCTGACGTCCAATTAAAGTTCGGGGTCCAACAATTATAGATGTCCTCCTTTGGTTGTTGTGGTTTACAACAACCCGAAGAGGTGAAGACAATGAAGAATGAAGGAGATTGTAAGGTATACATCTTAAGTTCATGTTTAGTTTTACTACATCTAATGGCACATGTTTGATTCTGTATTTTTCTAGGTTTCATTTTATTTTCCACTACGTATTTTGATAGTTAATGCATATGATGCATGATAGAAACCCAACAAGGCTTTGAAGGTCCATAAACTAGCAACATCCTTGCTATATACATGAGCTAATATAGCTCAATATTGCCTTGGATGACTCATAAAACACACTTCGTACTAGATTGGCAAGGGTGATGGATATTTTCCTACCAAATCAGGTGCTAACATCCAACTGTAGTAAGAGGAAGTCAATAATAACTTCTTTATTACAAGGTACCAAATATCGAATAACATTTTGTCCTTGCCCAAATGTAAAATAGTATATAACCATCTATGGACTTACAATATGTTCTATGAACGGTGTTGGATATTTTCTCCATGTACTTAGAGATTTCGTTTCTTTTGCTACACTTTGGATATCCATTATCCTTGCAATTATTAGAGTGTACTTTTTTATCCTTAGCTTCTTTTAGGGTTTATAAGAAATTTAACTCCAACCACCTATGTGCAAATGGCATCCCTTAGACTCTAATATTTGTAGAATCTCTAAAGGAACATTTCGTGCTGACAAAACAAGCTTATTTATGGGGAATCTCTAGTCCTTTTAGCCTTCCCAGGGTGAAGCTTTAACCTTCCAAAAAGTTGAAGATATAAATAAAATAATGAGAAAAAGGAAGGAACTACCCTCTCTTGCAGTCCACTTGGAAAGCCCCAACTAAGAATGAAGTAAAACTAAATATTGTATTAAAGACTACTAAAAGACACACTATGGAGGCATAATTCTAGAATTTAAATGCAATTTTATACATGGTTTTGGACTCTATTTGCTGTCTAAATCTGTTACAACCGAATTACTTATAACATGCTCGAAGGATGGAAAATTTGCTAGGAAGTGGGGGTAAATGGAAACATTGTCTATGATCTAGTCAAGCTAGCTCTCTTGGGCTAATAACAAATCACCGATTAGATTTGTTTAACATGTGATGTTGCTGAATCTTTCTCTCCTCTCATTATTACATGAAAAAACCAAATCTTATAAGTGTTGGGAAATTAGTACAAGATTCGATTATGCTTGTAATAAAATAATTGCAAAACTTTTTCACATTTGATTTTTTAAAGCCAAAATCACTTAAAATTTTATAAAATGATTAACGTATAAATCATAATAAAGCAAGAATCATAATTCGTAACTTATTTTGAACCTTAGATTATATTCTTTTCGTATCTTTTATACCGTTTATGAAAATAGTTTATCTCAACCATTGTACCTCTAATAGTATTTACAAAACGAGTTAAAAGAACTCTATAACTATTATAAAGCGAGAGTTAAGAAAGAGTGTTCGTTCCCTTAGAACTTAGGTCTATTTATAATAGATTTTGAATATTATAGTAATTTAACGGAACTTAAATTCTAATTAAATCCCAGTTATATCCAAATAAGATCCAATATCTCATATTGATTCTTATTTATTAAATATATCATATTTAATCATAAATTTTCTTAAACTTTACAATCAAGTCTAACTTGATTGAAACATTTTTCTTTCTTTAACCCGTTATTTATGTGTGACCTATTAGATTCTCAAATATATTAGCAATATATACAAATTATAACCCTAAATTATATTTAGGATTAGATAAATTAAACTCCTTTAGTTTATCTTTAATTCTCTAATTAAACACTTTACATCTATAGATTATTTATGCTTATCAACACATCATAACCACCAAAATGTTTAGAAATGTTAAAATGATTTTTTCAACTAACCTTTTTGTGCATGATTTTTTTGTATAATTCAATCACTTCATTACACAATGTTTTGACTAGATATAGACTATAAAATTAATGTATACTTTATTTGAGTCCAATCATGTTAATTCTCCACCATTAGTATTTGATTCAATTAATTATATTTGTGAATTTTCATAGACATAAAAGTAATGTTCCAAATAGAAATTTCATATAAGATTAACTCATCAAACTTTTTCTCTAATAAGTATCCACACTGTTGTTTAAATATCTCTACACTTTAGCCTATGAGATCAATTACCTTATTCATAAAGAAAAACATAATGTATGCTAGTCTTTTTACATTCTATTGGTGTCCAGTCTCAATAAAATAGTGACTAGAACAATTTAAGGATAATATATAAAGATAACATGAATATCATAATTATAATCTTATCATAATTTCATTTGCAATGCATATTTATCTCTTGTGTAGCTTGTAGATTTTCATTGGCATAATTTTGTTTTCTTGATGAACCATGTGTTTTTCAGTCTTCTCCTCCACTAATTCCATTTGGTTTTTGGTTTCTAAATCATGAAAGCTTTGTTTAGTATTTGGGTTTTTGTGATTTGTTTATTGACTGTTGTATTAGTATGGCTTCTTTCATCTTGAGTACGAAGTGTCTGAAAACTCATGTTTATATTACTTCCGTAAGTTTTGATTTTACCTGTCGATCCCTCCTTCCTAAAACTTGATGTTTTTCGTAACTTTCTGTCGAGTCTTAGTTGGTTCATGGATAAATTACCAAATTTTCTCTTATGGTGTGATTCTTTTCTCAGATCTACTTCTTATATAAACTTTTGAGAACTTATTAGTGCTCTATTCTTTCTTTACTGTTAATATAACCCCTTATTGCCTGCTTCGGATCAATTTGTTTCGTACAATGATTATGCTAAAAGGTCTTAATTCTTACTTAGACAAAGCCTTAAATTTCTTCATGTTTTTTATGATTAGGCTAGTCTGCTATTTAATTAGAATTCCTTCTAATTATTAGTATTAGTAATTTTTTATTACTATTATTTGTATTTCTATCAGTATTATTATTTATTTATTCTTTTTGCATATTGACTATTACTTATTTCATAGTTTATTTACTAACTTTATATTTGTATTTGTATTTTTTACTCTTTAACTTGTATTATTTTTTTATTGTCACATCTGTATGTGGTTCTACTGGAAATAACCTCTTTACTATATAGGGGTAAGGTTGCATACTATCTATTAAGAATATATATATATCGAGATGTCATATATTCTCTGGAATTATAATAATTCTCTAATTTTCATATTTTCAGATAATTTATGCGAATATCGAGATGTCATATATTCTCTGGAATTATATTAATTATCTAGTTTTCATATTTTTCCAGATAATTCATGCGAATATAATGTATATCTATTAAGAATATATGCATCTCGACTAGTGAATCAATTCTTCTATATAATTAGTTTTCTATATCCTAAATCATTTATTGCATCAAAGATAATTTCAATCTTATTATATAAATACTTTGTATTCATATTACCTTTTACATAAACGGGGAACTATTTTGAATACATCTTTATGCAAACTTGAATAGCAAAAAGCACATCTTGATCTATAATATTTTTATTAGAATACAATTTGAATCTTAATATTTTAAAGTGTTCAATTTAAACCCTAACGTTTCTAAAACATACAACGCAGACCCCAAGTAAATAAAATATTTAATTGAATTAATTTTTTATTAGTTAAATATCGTGTTAACATATTATTAGTTTTTAAATATGTTGACAGATCCCACTGCCATGTAGCCGTTATGTGGCACATTGTGTCCCTGCGTGGCATAGTAAATCCTACTAACAAATTTTAGAAATACCAACCTCTTTTAACTCGTCAATCTCTCCAAATGAATGCTCAGTCCCTCTAATGCAACCATCAGAGTAAACCTCAACTTCCTATGCATGATCATCGACAAGACTAAACCCAAGTACATAACTATAAGGCTTTGACAATGAGTTATTACAAACAACCATGTTACCATACAAACCATACACTTTACAACGGTTTTCAGGCTCCGACCAAAACATGTTCCAACTCTCCGTTTGTTATGACCACCAATTGGCCATTAACGTCCATCTTAAATCTCATCAATGGAGGCCTTAGTGCACCATCCAACGCCATCTCAATATACCAAAAGGATGTCACTACAACAATATAAACTTTTTACTATGTTTTTTTTTGTTACGGATTGAAAAATGGTCGTTAAATTTGTTTTAAAAATTAGTATGAAAATCCCAGGCCCAAGCTACTAATAATGACATATTCATACCAAATATATTATGAGGTGCAACCAGATATCAACTTATATAATAAGCACCTTAAGGATGGAAATACAATACTACGAAGACTGTTACTCACTAAAAAAGATGACTTAGACCATTGGGGGCTGAAGAAATAAATTGTAGCTAAACTACATCGTTCACTGCTTTAAAGATAATTATGTATAACAACAACCGGTGAGAGTTTCGTTGCAATGCAAAATTTGAGAAGACTTAATAATACGCAGCTTTACTCTTATTAGGTGGAGAGGCTAAATAGCTAGTCTATTGGAAAATCAAAGCTTTGCCATCAAATTGAGTTGTAATCAATATTAAAACAAAATTTCCTAACGTGAAATGCAAATTCTGCCGTTTTCTTTATGTTTGTGATCTGCCAAATGGCTGTACTCGAATCAAAGATCACTAATCGACCTTTTTCAGTGATTTCCAGGGCACTAGTTGAGATATTGACAATGGGTGTCTTGCGATTCGCTTCCCAAACCTAAGAAGGAATTGGTAATGGCTAAGACTATTCTATTGACAAGGACTTCATTTATGAAGAAACTGATGCACAATATGAATTTCAAATCGGCAATGATGACTGCTTCGCTAATTGGATGACGAATACAAGTTTAAAAGCTGGAAATATGGCCCTATAGGATCACTTTGTTTTTGAGGAGACTGATAAGGCGCCAGTTTCAATAGTAAAGGAGGAGTCGACGACTTTGTGAATTGTCACAGAGCGATAAGCAAAGTTTGGGATATAAAAAAAATTGAATTTTCAGATAGTGATTCTTACATATATTTGGGTTATAAAAAATTAAAAATTCAAGATAATGAGTTCTAAAATACAACGTGACACCTATTATTTTAAATTAAAAATAATAAATAATAACCCATCAATGTTGATGTGATATTTATCAGACAAAAAATTAATTTCATTAAATTTTCCATTCACTTAAAGTTTGTTTTATACGTTTTAAAAACATTATAGTTTAAATTGAACACTTTAAAATGTTAGAGTTAAGCTTGTATTTTTTTTGTAAAGGTTGAAGCTCAAAATGCACTTTTAGTCATACTTAAATTTATAATGATCTTTTTCATTTGTTATTATTTTTAGTCAAATTAACTCACATTTTTAAAATGTACTATTATATTGAATCATTTATGATTTTGGCAATATTTTAAGATAGCAACTATTATTTTAGTTCTTTGGAATTAGATCCTATTGTAACACCCCAACATGTACTCTCGAAGTATTATAGCATGTTTAGGGTGTATTAAGAAGTGAAAATGATGAATTAAGTACATCTAAGTATAGTAAGAGATATAATGGTACTTAATATATATAAAAAAAAGAGAGCAAATGGATAATTTGTTCACTTCAGCATTGACATACATACTTAGACGTGAAATATGTATGGAAAATTTTGATATGTTTGCTTGGATTATGAGCGTGGGGAATTCATAAAAGAAGTATAAGTTCCATACATGTATGAATAGGTTTCGATATCTTGGTTGATATTTTTATTTAAATGAAAGCATCTGAACGTGAATGGAAAAGAGAATGTGTTGAAACATTTTATATGATTGACGTTTATGGCTAAGTTAATTTCATAAAATTTGATGTCAATGTACCATTATTGTATTAATACCTGTCTATGTGTTATGTATTTTTTATTTTGTGGTTTTATTTTTTTTAGGGATAAGTAAAGATTTAAGCGTGTGGATGTTGATAGGTGTTAAACCTAATATGCTTTCTAGGTGTTAGAGTGTTTTTAGTGCTTTCTAAATGATAACCATATGTTTAGAACTTTAATTTGTGTTCTTGTTAGTGTTTTGCGTGTTTTGTTTGATTAATTGTTGTTTAAAGCAAGAGTTTGATCTTAATTATATATTTCAAAGATTATTTGATTTACTTAGTGATCATTGGAGATAGGAAAAAGTGAAGAAAAGATAAACAAAAAGCTAGAGAATCATGCCTAGCACAATAATGTAGTCCTAGGCACGATAGTGCAATAAGGAGCAGAAGGTTGGAAGCCTTTCGGGTGATCTTGGAAGTCCTTGCACAATCATGTTAGATAGTTTGGGCAATGCCATGCAAGATCATGCAGGGGGATGCAAATTTTAGCATACTTTTCATGCTTCTAGACTATTTTTGGAAGGTATACGCGTGGAAAAACCTAGAAAAAGAACCCTAGAAGACTCAAGACTATATAAAGAAATATAAAACACCATTTAAAAATTAATATAATCGTAATTAAAGAAGATCAAAAGAGAAGAACTCTTAAGAACAAGACTGTAGATTTTCCAACTCAAGGCAAAGAAGAAAAGAATTTCATATTTCATTCTCTACTATTTTCTTATTTCCTTGTTGTTATTAGATGTTAATGATGATTAGATTTGGATATTAGTTCCCTGACACTTAGCTTCTAACCATCGTAAGATAAAACAACAAAATCAAAATCACAATCTAAAAAAATTAATCATTTTCCATATTTTGTAAGGATAAATAGTCATAAGAAAAGATAAATAACTTTCAAAACCATAACAAGAATTAAACATTCAATTCCTCTACTCATGACTAATCAATAACCATTCCCTTGAGAAACTAAGCAATCTAGGGGTAAGCTTTGGCAAAATGTGTTTAAATATGATAAATTTATAGGTACACTCAAAAACCATTCCTGATCAAGACATTCCATAACTTTGCGTATTATTTCATTTCTTCACCATTAAGATTCTCATACATAATCATGAATTAAAGGAATTTTCTAAGGTTGTATTATAGGTAAAGGTTAAGGTGAGATGTATTTGGGTAATGTAGCACAAAAGTCATCAAAGCTAGTAAAGCAAAAAAAACACTCAATGTAACATTAAGCGTAAAAACCAACATTCACTTAAAACTAGGCATCATCATCTATAATGAATGCAAAAACTATATTTCGCAATTTAGATTCAAGCTCTCACGCTGCAACCCTTATGAAGCATAAGGAATTAGAAGGATTCACTAATACAACCGATGATAAACAATACATTATAACTATAAGTGGTGATCCTTCAAAACAACATTTACCTCATATGCAACATTCTCAAATCACCCATTCCATACAACTTTAAGAGGATAAGTTGATCATGAATAACTTCTCAAAACAATTACATTTCCTCCAGGATATGTTTATTTAAATACATTTCTCTTTCTTTTATTTTCTTTATTTTATTTTCTTAATTTTCTCCTCTTTTTTTCTTTTCAACAAAAATTGAAAGAAACTACATTAACATTGGAATTCATTGACAAGGCTTAAAATGGCATTATGATAATTATAGCCAACCTACATATATGCACACTCCTATAATTATTAATAATCAACAAGTGCTCCACTAGCATTTAGAATTCGGTAAGACATTTGGTTAGGTTTAAGGCATGTAATGAGGTTAGCATAAAAAGAAAAGGCAAATAAATCTCAAGGGAGCTTAATAAAAAGAAAAACCATATCAATACGTAGGCTATTTGGGTAATATAGCTCATAAAATAAAGAGTGTCTATATCATTTTCATGTTAATGCAAGTGATAAATATACGGTCTCGAATAAAAATTCAAAACAAAGTCATAATGTATATGTCATGAAGGTCACACATGATCAAAAGATGACGAGACTAATATGGATGTGTCAGTCTCTAAAGGCTCAAACTCTCGCTGGCTTGTGTCTACCACTAGTCATTACACTTTTAAAGATAATATATATTAACGAATCAAAAGAGTAAATTTACATGCTCAAGTTTCCATTAATTTTTGTAGTTAATTTATTATCTAATTATGACTATATAGTCCTAGAAGCAATAGAAAAAGAGAAATTATTTGTTTGTTTTGATTTGATTCTCTCTCTCTCTCTCTCTTTTATAATTAAAAACATATAAAAATAGGTAAGCTTAAAAAATACATATGACAATCCCCACCCCTATACTTAAAACTTACATTGTTCCTAATACAACCTTAAATGGAGCATTCAACAAAAACAACAAATGCGAAAATTTAAATGAAAAGAAACAAACTTCCTTTAGGTTGCCTCCCAAGTAGCACCTTTGTTTATTGTCAATGGCTCAATTCCTTGTTTTCCTCATCACGTGACAAAATTATGATCTTTAGGTGTCATAACTTCTGCTTTCTCTACTTGAGATTCTTCAGGATAGTGCCTAAGTTGATGACCACTCACATTCAATGTCTTCTCTATCTTCAAACTCTTAATTTATACTGAGTCCCTGCACTCTTAGAATATCTTGAATATCTCTTCAACCTTTTCTTCTTTGTTTAATTTCTCCAACCTGCTTAGTAAAGGTGAAGGGTTAGTCTTAGAAATAATTAGGGAATCAGTATCCACCTTCGAGCTAAATGATATATCCTTTTCTCCTTCGAGCTCCTTCTTAATTTCTTCTTCACTGGTAATCCCTTGAGTAGTCCTCTCAAGATTCTCAAGCTCCTCTCCACTCCTTAAGGTTACCGCATTAACATTCCTTAGATTTACCTTAGGTTGAGATGGTTGCTTCTCTCCACTTTGTGAGTCTATTTGGCTAATAGTTACTGCCCATTTAACCCATCTGGCTTACCAAGTTTGGGAATTTAAACCTTGCATCTTGTTGGAATTCTTTCACGCCCTGATGAAATTGCTAAGTATTAGTAGCAACAACGTTAAATAAGTCTTCTAGAGATGTAACTAAGTTGGAAAAAGAGGCTTTTAGTCTACGTGGGAATTATTGTGCACCCTAAGGCCTATTTAGGAAGTAGTTTTCCTGGCAATCTCCTCCATAACTGAAGTTCAAATGGTTTCTACAACCTAAGTTATGGGTTATACTAATGGCATTGACATAGGCCAAAATGTTTTAGGCATGTCGAATTCACCAAAAAATAAACCTAACTCTGCACAACTATATTTATAGTAGTGGTGAGTAGGGATCGCATCCATAGAGAGTTTACATGTAGCTTTTCTAATGAAAAGAATCAATGTTTAGGATATGGGGACTTTTGGTTGGAATCGAAAGACAAAATAAAGTAGAATCTAACTAAGAAAAATAATTCAAATTTAATAATATAAAAGTGAGAAAATTGATGAATGAGTTTGGAATCCAGTTTTTGGTTCAATCTCAACCTACACACAAATAAAGATACTTCATTGTATTATTTTTTTCACACCTCTCTTAGAAACTATTCATTGTATATTAACAATAAGCTATGTTAACCTTGGCTTTCCTTCAGGTCTTGCTTAATTAAAATAAGCTCTTTAATTAAACCTAGCTATTGAACAACTTAGAATAAACACTCCAGATTTAATATGACAGTCACAATACGAGCTAGAAAAATAGACTAATCTAGGAAACAACTACACAAGCTCAGGTCATTTAACTTATTTTATGTTATTCCTAATAATTCATCACCATTAGTTTACCACAAATGAATTGAGAATACAACTTTTACATATTGTATTCCATATTATGGCAATGATTTTATACATAAAAAATCTATTAAGAATGTTGGGACCCGATCTGGAAAACCGGATCCCAACCGAAAAATGAAGGAAACAAAGCGGATTCAATTCGAATAAATCGAATCACAACATGCGGAAGCAAATGCAAAACAAATACGAAGGTATCGAATCGAATACAAATCGAATCAAAACCAATTTCTGACACCCGTGAACAAATCTTAGAAAAAACGTCAAAAGGGTCGCGTTGGAAACCTAGACTCTCCAATCTGAAAAATCCGGTATAAATTTTTCCTTTTTCTT
>JANITW010000236.1:33864295-33879726 GCA_027564335.1 Erythroxylum williamsii | reverse complement strand
CTATTTTATTAATTTTTTGGAGGGGGGGATCTATTAGTTTCAGCTTTTGAAAATTTATTATGATAGTACTTGCAAGAAACATAAGAAGCATGAGTTAAGAGAGATACCTTCCGATAGAGCGAATGGATTTAATGTAAGCGAGTCGGTACATGCAACTAACAAGAATAAAGACGGTGATGATTTAATAAGAATAGGCTCTTGGAATGTGAGAACCATCTTGGAAAAGTCTTTGGAATTGGTAGAGATTTTAGTCAAGTATATGATACAAATAACATGCATTCAGAAGACTAAGTAGGCAGGAGGCAAAGGAGATAGGGGGTTCAAACTATAGTACTCGGGTAGTACGAGGAAGCAAAATGAGATAGGTATATTAGTGGATAAGGGGCTAATGTACAGGGTAGTGGAGATCACAAGAGTCAATGATAAGATAATGGTGGCAAAATTTATCCTAAATAGTATGGTTCTCAACGTAATATGTGCGTATGCACCTCAAGTTGGCATAGACGATCAACAAAAAGGTACGTTCTGAGAGGCACTGGATGGAGTGCTTCAACAAATTTCTTATATTGAGCAGATCATCCTAGGAGGAGATTTTAACGGGCATATAGGTGTAGATTCAGACGGATATACAGGGACTCATGATGGCTTTGGATATAGCTCTAGAAATGATAGTGGGGTTGATTTATTGGACATAGCTATCGCATATAAGTTAGTAATAGTAAATTCCTTTTTTAAGAAAAACGAAGCGCATTTGGTAACGTTTTAGAGTAGTACAATTAAGACGCAAGTTGATTATATCCTTATCAGGACAAGAGCCAGATCTTGGTACAAGGATTGCAAAGTACTTTCAGTCGCATGCTTATCAACTCAACATAAATTGTTAGTTTTTGATCTACAAATTAAAGGATGGAGGGTACAATAATTTATTGAGCGATTTTGCAAAATCAGATGGTGGAGACTAAAAAGGGACATGACGGAACATTTTAGGACTTAAGTTAGGTATAATACAACATGGGTAGTGAGTGGGGAGATGAGTCAGATGTGGCAGGGAATAGCCTCGTGGTGAGAGAGATCGCCACAAAACTCCTAGGGGTTTCTAAAAGACATGGGGAGGGTGAATGGAATCTTGGTGGTAATCAGACGAGTAATAAATAGAGTACGGTATAAACTAACAAAATAAAAAACAAAGAAGATTATCTCAGTGGCTAGAGGAGAAGCTTACGAGAATATGTACAGGGAGTTGGATACGGTCAAAGGAGCACAACGAAATTTCAAGTTAACACGAGATAGGGCACGTGAGATGAGAGATTTCAACCAAGTCTGCTATATCCGACACAAAGCAAGATAGGTACTCACAGAAGCCCATGCCATCAAACAGAGGTAGCAGAGATACTTTTATGACCTTTATAACGAAGACATATTGGTCAACATAGAGTTAGGGGAACCCCTTATGTCGGGACAATATCTAAACAGGAACCTATAGGGGAGGATCACAATGGGAGAAATTACAAAGATTCTAAAGGGGATGGGGAGCAAACGGGTCGAAGGGCTGGATGAGATTCCTATAGAGGTATGGAAGTGACTAGGCGTTGTAGGTATTGCATAGTTAGTTCAGCTCTTTAATGTGATCCTCAAGTCAGTCAAGAGGCTGGATGAATGGAGGTTGAGTAGGTTAATCCCCTTGTACAAGGCCAAAGGAGACATCCAACAATGTCACAACTATCGAGGCATCAAATTATTAAGTCATACCATGAAGATGTGGGAGAACATAATTGAAAGGAGAATTTGGAGAGCTGTTTCGATATCAGACAACCAATTCAGATTTATACCTGGTAGGTTTACGATAGAGACAATACATCTACTTCGGAGATTGATGGAATGCTACAAGGAACGAAAACATGATTTGCATATAGTTTTTGTAGATTTGGAGAAAACATATGACAGGATTTCTAGAGAACTCATATGGAGGTATTTGGAGGCAAAGGACATTCCTAGCACTTATATCAAAGTGATTAAGGGTATGTATGAAGGAGCATTGACTAGTGTAAGGACAATCGGAGGCGACACCGAAGCGTTCTTTATTAGCGTTGGACTACACCAAGGCTCGACTTTAAATCCTTTTGTTCACATTAGTGTTAGATGAACTTACTAAACATATTTAAGGAAAGGTATCTTAGTGTACGTTATTTGCGGATGATATCGTCTTGGTGGATGAGACCAAGGAGGGGAGTCAATGCCAAGTTAGAACGTTAGAGAGAAGTGTTGAAATCGAAAGATTTTCGAATAAGCAGGTCCAAGATGGAATATTTAGAATGCATCTTTTCGGGCAACTAGATGGTACACGAGGCGACGGTAGCAATTGGTACTGATATCGTACTACAGAAATCAAGTTTTAAATACCTAGGATCCTTCATTAAGAGAGATGGTAATATTAATAACGATATAGTACATCATATTAGATCTGGATGGGTCAAATAGCGGAGTGCGTCAAGTGTTCTTTGTGATAAAAAGATCCCTATAAGACTCAAAGGGAAATTTTAAAAAATGGTGATTAGGCCAACTATGTTATATGATGTAGAGTGTTGCCCTACTAAGTGTAGACATATGCGACAGTTGTTGGTAGCAGAAATGTGAATGCTTAGGTGGATGCGTGATATTACCAAAAGAAATAGGGTGCGGAATAAGGTAGTGAGAGTCAGGCTACAGGTGATTAGTATTGCTGATAAGTTGAGAGAGAAAAGGCTTAGGTAGTTTGGGCTTATGAACAGGATGTCCTCTGACGCTCTGGTTCGACCCGATGAGAGAATAAACCTTAGTTACTACAAGAGGAAAAAAGAGAGGCCTTACAAGAACTAGAAGGAGGTGATCAAGAGAGATATGTAAGAGTTGACCCTCACCGCTGCAGTGGCTAGAATTAGAAAAGTCTAGCGTGATAGGATAAGGGTAAAGGATATATCATAGAGCCCTCACGCCTCATCCCTATCACCTACGAAGTTTTTTTTTAAGGTATAAGGGAAAGATTCCCGCGATGGACGTATAAACCGTAGGATTGCTGCATTCTCAGGACACTGATCAGGGAAGACTTATAGTGCAACTAGCAACAAGAAAAGCTGGTTTTTACGAGACGAAAAGTAATAGCAGATTATGATCACTATCAAGTATATATATAGATTTATTACCAGTCTTTACGTATTTACTCTTTTTAACCTACATCACTATTATCCTGTTATATATGTATATGGACCTATTGGAAACAACCTCTTTACAATATAAACGTAAGGCTGCATACTATCAGGCTCTCTTAGACCCTGCTTCATTACAGAACTTCGAAGTATGATGATGATGATGATAAATTGAATTCTCCGATTTTGATGATGTCAAATCTCATGAATGACGCTATACTCGTTATTTTCTTTTGAACCCAAACAACAGCAGCTCTGATTCCTAGCATTCAGCATTTCTTATACCAACCGTTTTTCATGGGCATAGCTATTTCCTTTTTTCCGTGCATTGGGTTACAGTCCTCATTTACTGGTTATCAGTTGGTGGCCATAATATAGAATATGCTACTATTCTTAAGCCCACTGCTTACTTAATTTGTAAACAAAAGTTTCAGTCTCTTAACAGACGTATAAAGGGAAAACCAAAAAGGAATAAGACACTGGTAGTTTCAGATGATGTTGAATTCACCGTAAAATGGCATCACCTGCATCAAATGAGTTGTACAATTTCCGAAGGCATGCATGCAAAAGCCTAGAATTGGAACACTTAACTTTCAACAGTTGGCATGGCCTATATAAATGTAAGGTTTCAGCTTACAATGCTGCAGTCTAACTTGCCAACTACAAAATAACAAAATAAAAAGTTTAGATTAGACTTCCAAACAACAAACTATACTATCCTAATTATGATTCGTCCTCAGTCACTTCGACTGACAGGTGAAAAAGTCTGCGTAAGGTCTGAAGATAATATCTGCACATGCTCCTCCATTCCAAATTTTCTGTCAGCCGAATCTTGGATGGTTCTTTTCAACTCCGAATTTTCTTTGCTCAGAAGATCAATATGAGACTGAAGAATGCTTATCATTGCTTGAGCACTCAACATTTCAACCCTCATTGACTCTTTCTCAACAGAAATCTTGTGGATGTGATTCTGCAAATCCTCAATAAATTTCATGCAGCCAGGGGGCACTGTTGAATTAAGCGTAGCAGGACCAATTTTAGGTCTAGGAGTCGTCTGAGGAGCTTTGGGCTCAACTGATTCCGTTAGAGAAAATTTCAACAATGCAGATATTGCTGTTCTTGTTGCTGCAGTTGTTGCAATCATTGCTGCAGCAGCTGCTGCTGTAGCAGTTGAAGACGACCCAAGATCCTGCAATGTCATTATTGAATGCTTTGAAGCATTTGAGCGATTAGACCCTGTATCATTCCCAAATTTTCTCCTCTTATACTGGAGTAGAGGGAATGATGCGTCCGTGTTAAGAACACACTGTGGATGACAATCCTCATCCTTTTCAGTTTTGCGTACATTGGACTCTCTTACAGATTCTTCACCACTATGAAGATCCTTATTAAAGGAATGACTATCCTGTAAAATAAATATCATTGAGAGTGCAAATTTTGGATATGCGAATCCACAACGAATTTAAACTTCAATGACCCTTGGCGTGCATCACTGAAATCCTTTCATATGAAGTAAACAAGGTAATTATGTCTAAACATGTCTAGGATAGCAATATTGATGCAACAATATACTCAACCAGTTAACTGATATTTCTTGACATGTGTATGCTTATGCCCATTATAAAATACATGAAGAAGAAAGCATACCTAAAGTTTCGCTTTCGCAATTAAGCAAACAAGTGCTTTAAAGTAAATTACAATTCTAACGCATATTCCTCCATAAGTGCTAAAAATTACAGTGAACAAAGATTAGCAAAAAAGCAAACCTTTTTTAAACAACCACTGTACTTCAAGTCCGTTTGTAGTTGGTAAGCATTTGTCTGAATCATAAACTTAGGCCTAGCAACCCAGTCCACAAAATGATATGCTACAGTATCACGATGATATTGAAGCACCAGAGCCAGGATACATACACTCATCTTGATGAGGAACAAAAATTAGGTCTACAGATTAGAAGTCAGATATAGGACTAACTACACAAGTAAAAGAGTTTGTCCGGATGGATATTCTCTGTTGGTAAGTTTGGAGGATTATTGTCTATTGCCTTCAGAAGCTGAAATGTAGTTAGACTGCTAATATGTGCATAATAACCCACTTGGACTACTGGACTGCAAATGTTTGTAAATGTTATCTCCCTTTGGAGGCATTCCTTGCATTTAACTGAAGTTATACGATCAGCTATAATTGCACCATTAGCCAGCATACAGAATGTACCAGGTTTGCTAGTTTCGGCAAAATTTATATGCTTCCACAGATTAGCTTAAGCATCGACCATCAAACCCAACAAACTTAAACAAAAATATGGCATCTTATACTTGCTCACAAGTCCCCTTTGCTGCACTTCCATGAAGTGCCGTAACACGGTGTGCACATTATGAAAAGGTACAGCTATCTGTAACATCTTTCTGTCAAGAGAGCCAGTAGAAACTTCCCTTGGTCAATCAATTGGTGGAAGGTTCAGAAAAAAGCTCTTTGAAACCCAACTGGAAGGCATTGTTTCTATTCTGAGATTCCATTCGACACGGATGGAGAAAAGTGTCCTCCAAGGACCTAATCAAGCAATGTGTAGCTTCCCTTCTCCTTCCAACTGACATTTAGACACTCTTAAGTCATATACATCAGTTTTGGTAGATTGCGTCCGTATATTTTTACTATCTTGGCATTGAAGGCATGTCAATTTGATTTCTTCGTCATGGATATAATAGCCTGACCTATTATAGCATCAAAGCTCACCATCTAGCATCTAAGCTTAAGGGCTAGTTTGTTGAAAGTCCAAAGCTGAAAATATACTAAAAAAGTATTTGGGAGATAATCTAAAAGAGTTGCAATAAATCATCAACTACATACCAACATTGATCTTTGAATGTTAGTCTCAGTAAAATTGTAAATTACAATTTACATGCCAGTTTAAAGTTAAAACATTTTTCATAAAAACATATCTAAAAATAAAAAAGAAATTTACAAGCAATTATAAATGGAAATGAAGATATAACAACCTTAACAGCTATTATGAATGTGAATTGCAAGAACCCATTATGTAACGGAGTGTCAATTGCAGTACCCCCTCACGTGCTGAAATATGACATGGTAAATCTTACACAATAGTTATTTTTTAA
The DNA here is from genome assembly GCA_027564335.1 of Erythroxylum williamsii. Lineage (NCBI taxonomy): Eukaryota > Viridiplantae > Streptophyta > Magnoliopsida > Malpighiales > Erythroxylaceae > Erythroxylum > Erythroxylum williamsii. The sequence goes on along the minus strand of JANITW010000236.1, from coordinate 33,873,428 downwards.
GAAAACTAAAATCCAAAAAGAAGACAAAATTTTAACAACATTTTAGGTCCTAATGACCACAATAGCCATTATGTAATGGTAATAGTCAGTAGGATATTTTGTGATGTCCTAATACATAGCAAAGTGTTGCATGAAAGCTTTTAAGTCAGATTTAGTAATTTAGTCTGGTGCACAATCATATATCCATCAAAAAATCACTTCTTTTATTAAATCAAGGGGCATGTACTTAAATCTAACATTTTATTCAATAGAAGGGAACACAAAACAAAGGAAATGGGGTAGTGTGTGGAGTTATTTGAGAGGAGTAAGAGGGTCCTTTCTTCAAAGTAAAGGAGTGCCATCCCCTTGCACAATCACGCCTCAACTACATTTTATCACTCACTTCATTAGTTTTTCAGGGAATCAATGTATAGGCATTCCTCTGATATTTTAAATTGAATTGGAGTCCTCATTAACTTTTATGATTAAAAAAAATGTCAACTTTCTATTTCCATGTTTCAATGAGAAGTCTCCAAACTAAATTTCAAACTACATGAGGAGAAGATAAGATAAGGGAGGCACTGCCAAAGAAAAACTGATGTTTGCAAGGACCACCTGAACAATGAAAATCTGATGAATTTTGAAGATGTTTCTTAGGACATTGATTTGCTCTCTACAAAGATTTGTTAGCTTTTTTCAACTTTCTGTTTGATTTGAGATTTTGATTCCATTGTTGCTAATATCTATTGGAGGCAAAGCCATTATACTGCTCCAAAATTGTCCATTATCTTTGTTTAATAGTCTTCTTTACTGTAGGACTGTTGGTAATTGTTTCTATCAGAGCGATTTATCAATGATATTACAAACTTAGTTTGGAAGTCATTTGTTTCCTATCAACCAAAAAAACTATTGGTTTCAATTTGAAGAAAGAAGACAAATTAATTCTTCCTTAATTTTTCTGTGAATAATACAAGTAATATATAGGATAATATAACCTTAATTACCTTCTTAAGTTAAGAAGAATCTATTTATTCTCTAAGCAATAAAATCTCAAGTAATTAATAGAATATCAACTAATTACCTAAAGAGAATCAGTTAATTATCAACACTCCCCCTCAAGTTGGTACAAAGATATTGATCATACCCAACTTGCCTACAAAGAACTCAAAATTCTGTCTTAGTCGCCCTTTGGTGAAGACATCAGTAACTTGTTATATTGTAGGTACAAATGGTATGCAAATGAGTCCACTTTCAAGTTTATCTTTTATAAAATTTCTCCCAATCTCCACACACTTCATCTGATCATGTTGAACTGGATTGTTTGCAATACTAATAGTTGCTTTGTTATCACAAAACAACTTCATTGAGTACTCCACTAGTTTCTTAAGTTCTTTCATTACTGTTTTAAGCCAAATTATTTCACTGATTCCTTGAGTGATTGCCCTATATTCTGCCTCCCCACTACTTCTAGCTACCACACTTTGTTTTTTACTCTTCCAAGTTACCATATTTCCCCACAAATATGTGCAATACTCAGAAGTTGAACTTCTGTCAATAAAAGACCTTGCGTAGTCAGCATCAGTTTAGACTTCAACTCTCCTTTGATCACTTTTCTTCACAAATAACCCTTTCCTAGGAGTTTCCTTTAAATATCTTAAAATTCTGTACACTGCTTTCAAGTGTTCTTCATAGGGAACTGACAGCAAAGGTAAATATCTAGTGTAGTGTGAGAAAAGTAGATTAGTTTTCTTACTAGTCGTTGATATCGATCTGTATCTACTGAAACTCCTTTAATAACTTCACCTTGCTTTGAGTTGAATTCTATAGGAGTATCTAACGGTTTACATTGAAAACAATCTCTATACTAATTAAAGATAAGGCTACGTACTATTGGATCTCCTCAGATCCCGCGAATCAACCGAATTCAAAGTGGGTGTTGTTGTTGTATCTAATGGTTTGCATCCACTCATCCCAGTTTCTTCCAGAAGGTCCAGGATATACTTCCATTGGGTGACTACTATGCCCTTCTTAGATTGAGCATTTCCATCCCTAGGAAGTATCTAAGATACCCCATGTCTTTGATTTCAAACTCCTTTGAGATATCTATTTTAAGAATTTCAATTTCCTCAAAATCATCGCCAAGGAGGATAATGTCGTCTATATGCACAATTAGAGACGCAACCCTTCATTCTATATAAGTTTTTATGAATAGAGTATAATTAGACTCCCTCTATAAGAAACCTTGAGACTTCACAAATCTTGTGAATCATTCAAACCAAGGCCTTGGTGATTGTTTCAGCCCATATAAAGATTTTTTTAGTTTGCATATCCTTTTTTCGAAGATTTCACTAAATCCTGAGGAGGCTTTATATACGCCTCTTCTTCTAAATCTCCATTTAGGAAGGCATTTTTTAGATCCAACTAATGTAGAATCCAATCTAGATTAACTACAATAGAAAGCAACCCTCACAATATTTAACATAGCAACAGGTGAAAAGTTTTTTGAATAATCTATGTCATAGATTTGTGTAAATCGCTTACCAACGAAGTGAGCCTTACATCTTTCAAGTGATCTATCATAATTGTACTTTATGGTGAACACCCATTTACATCCGACTTGTGGTTTCCCTATCAAAAGATCAACTTCCTCCCATGTTCTATTTTTCTCCAAAGTTTTCATCTCCTCCAAGACTGCATCCCTCCACTCATGAATGGATAACTTAGAAGTAAATGAAGATAGACTTTGATATGATAAGAAGTTATACACAAGAATACTTGGTACAAGTTCTAGAACCTTTCCTAAAAGTATGGGTAAATCTAAGGTTTCATCCATGTCTGGAGTAGATATTGGTTTAGGTGACATTGACTTAATAGAAATAGGCTCAAGCTGAGATTTACCTGGTTGGTCTCCAATTTCTGGATTTGTTTTCGGGTTAGACTCTTGAACATGTTGCAAGTTGTCTGTACTTTTCTGTCGTTTTGGATATTTTCTCGAAAAGACTTTCCATTAAAAACGATTTCCATCTTGTCTTGCACACATTGCATTCTTTTCTTATGATTGAATTTGTAAAGGCATTGAAGATGAATACTTATTTTCATTATTTGAGACAATATCAATGTTTGAATCAAGATTATAGAAAATATCTACATCACTGTCATAAATATCAAAAAACAAATCTTCACTACGTGTCTCCCCCTGAAAATAAGGTGAGAAAAAAAGGTTTATCTTCAAAAAGGTGGCATCCATGGAAATAGAAAACCTTTTGGTTATTGGATCAAAACACTTGTACCCTTTTTGACTGGAAGGATGACCAACAAAACACATTTTCGTGCTTTAGAATCAAGTTTTTCCCGATTGTTGTCATGAATATGAACAAATGCAATACACTCAAAACACTTTAAGAGGAAAATAATGTGATAATCTAGATGAAGGAAAATATTTATAAAAACAATTAAGAGGTGTTTGAAATTTTAAAGCTTTTGAAGATATCCTGTTGATCAAATATGTAGCTATTAGGATAACCTCACACCATAAGTACTTAGGAGTATTAGTTAAAAACACTAGAGATCTTGCAATTTCTAATATGCACTTATTTTTCTTTCTGCTATTTCATTTTGTTGTTGGGTGTTAGTACATGAGCTTTGATGAATAATACCTTTTTTAACCAAAAAATCCCTTAAAACCTTATTGAAGTATTCTTTTCCATTATCGCTTCTAAAAACTTGAATTCTAGTTTGGAACTGTGTTTGGATCATGTTATAAAAATTTTAAAACACCCACTCAACATCTGACTTCTCTTTGAATAAAAATAACCAAGTGATTTTAGTGTGGTCATTAATAAAAGTTACAAACCATCTTTTTCTTGTTATTGTTTTTATTTTCGAAGGTTCTCAAATATCACTATGGATTATAGCAAAGGGTTTTATGGCCTTGTAAGGTTGTGCTGAGAAAGATGTTTGATGTTTAGCAATTTGACAAATTTCACACTAAAATAAAAATAGATCTTTATTTGTAAAAAACTTCGGAAACGAATGTTCAATATAATGAAAACTTGGATGTCTAAATCTAAAATTCCATAACATAATTTTATTCTGAAGAAGTATTGACATAGAATTAAAAACAAGTTTTTTGGAATTGCCTGTTTAAGTCATACCCACTTTCGAAAAAATAAAGACCTCCAACTTCTTTAGCATTGTCAATCATCTTCCTTGTGCTCAAATCCTGGAATTGACAATCACATGAAGAAAAATTAGCTCAACAATTTTGGTCAGTAGTTATTTTACTGACTCACAAGTTGTAGGACAATTTAGGAACATGAAGAACATTGTGGAGTGTAAGATCAAGGGAAAGAACAATTGATCCTTTCCCAACTACTCTTGAGTAGAAACTGTCTACTATTTTAACTCTTTGATTTCCTACGCAAGGATTGTAGGAAGAAAACAATTTATAGGACCAATCATATGATTTGTTGCTTCAAAATCAAATATCCAAGAATGATCTGAACTAACACTGAAACAAGAAGCAATTAGATACTTACCTTTTTGAACTGAAGAACAAGTAGAATTTGAACTAGAGAAATTTTGAGACTGAAGAATTTTATAGATCTGCTATATTTGTTCCTTTATGAAAGGCTACATGTCAGAAGATGTTTTGGGCCCAAATTCAATAGTGTTGGCTTGGAAGGTACGGTTGTCTCTGAATTGTTTTTTCTTCCAATTTTTCAGCTTCCCATGAATTTTTCAGCATGTTTTCTGAGTGTGAATCATATTTACAGTGATCACACCAAGTCTTTTGTTGTTTTCTCTCTCTCCCTCAACCCCTATTCCTTTCGACATGAGGGTAGAAGCTTCATCCTTTGATTTGTTGTCGCCAATCACCACTTTTCTCCTCATCTTCTCTATCCTTACTTCCAAGAAAACCTCTTTGATAGAGGCTAAGGGCTTTCTTCTCAAAATTTAGTCTCTGATTTCATCCAATTCTTGATTCAATCTCGCAAAAAAAAACAAAAACTCTATTGCTTTTCTCCCATTTTTATGTCGAACATTATCATTCGGCAGTCCCAATTATCTTCATAACATAGGTCCGATTCTTGTCACAAAGTTACAAGTTTGTTACAAAAGAATGTAACGTCACGGTCTCTGGCCTTCCAAACCTTTGTTTTTAGTTCAAAAATTTGAGAAGAATTTTCAATATCAAAATACATCTCTTGAACTGCATCTCATACATCTTTAGTAGTTGATAGAAACACATGAGGTTTTTTGATTGCAGGTACCATAGAATTAATCAACAAAGCTGTGATCAAAGAATTTTCAAACCTCCATATGGCCATATTTGGATTATTCGAAGCCGGCCTTGTTGTCTCTCTAGTCAAATACCTAAGTTTTCCTCTACCTTCAATGACCATCTTTATTGTTTGCAACCATTCCAGATAATTCTGATCATTCAACCTGTGATTCATCAATTGGAAAGGCAAATTTGAGCCAAAAAGGTCACAATTATGTTGTACGTTACTTGTCATAACACTGGGATTAGTCACGCTTGAACTGCTGAAATCATCGTTGGAGGATGAGGAGTTTCTTTGTTGGCCAATCATCACTAAGCGATACTCCATTTAGGACTGATTTGAATGAAGAAAGGAAAAAATATTGTAGGAGAGTCGTGGCTCTAATATCATCAAGAAAGAATACAAAGTAATTCTTTCTTAATTTTGTGAATAGTCCAAGGAATATATAGGGCATACAACCCTAATTACCTCCTTAAATTAAGAAGAATCTATTTATTCTCTAAGTAATAAAACCTCAACTAATTAATAGAATATCGACTAATTATCTAAAGAGAATTAGCTAATTATCTCTAGGGATAATTAGCTGACTATTTCTATAATATCAACACAATTCATTACTGCTAATTAGCTGATATTTCTATAATATCAGCACAATTTATTGTTGGATTCTGGACATGAGATTATGTTCAAAATTATCCTACTCCGTAACTAGTAAGGTTTCAATGACACTTTAGTTGGATTACTCGTAGTGATACAAGTCTAGATACAAAAATGTAAATAGTGATTTAATTACATTTCAATACAACAAAGCATTATTCATCATCTTCAATGCTTCACTATGTATACATAAATCAAGAAATATAGAGCACAAACCTGCTCAACATGATTTAGTCCAGCAGAAGCATCGTGACCAACAATCAATTCCTCCATAGCATCTTCACTTGGAACAATAGCGACTTGGCCATCACCCCATTCCTCCTCAATAAATGGAGCATATCGGTTCCCACAAGGTGGTCCTATGTTATTCTTGTGAAACACTCTACAAAGCACGTAGGAGTCGTTCTTCAACAAAACAAAGCAAGAGGGTCAGTCTGGTTGGTTCTTTGCGCCTAGTTTTCTAAACAATAATGTCAAATTTTAGTTAACCGTAAAGGACAACATTTATTTCTAGTGCTGAGACAAAAAAACATCATTTATAGCTAAATACATAGGTTAAGTACATTTGCTTAAAGTAGAATAGAACTAACACATAATAGTTCTGTTGCTTTTGGGTATCTAAAGCATAACACTGGAGTTTTTTCATTTATGTAAGACAAAAACATTATAAGCAATAGCATGCGAGCTTGGAAACTAACTTCACATGCACTATATATCCAAGCAAACAAACAAGAAATCATCAACTATTGTTGTTAAAGCCTCACCTGTGTAGCTCTGAGTCTATCCAATTCTTGATCAACAAGTCGGTACTCATGCATTACCCAATTAGTACGTTGCCCACCAGGTGCACGCCCACTATGAAAAACAAGTGTTTTCTTCATTGCCATGACTTGTGACACCCTGCAAACCTCCCTGTCCTTGCCAGTAGCTTTCCAGTAACCCTTACCTGTTGCCCTATTCATTCTTGCTCCGTTTCCATATTTCTTGTCTAATGCTCCAAAGAAGTACCACTCTTGGTCTCTGGTTTTCAACCTTGACTTATCTAAAAGAAACCCAAACAGGAAAACCTTGTTAAGCAACCAGCATCAATAGTTACTGTCTCTGAGAGACAATTAAGACAGATAACATAAAGAAGAATAATAAGCTCGTAGACGCTTTAAAAAAAGTAAAACGATAAAAGGAAATTTCAATCCCCAACCCCATCACCACCACCACCACCACCACCAAAGGGGGAAAATAAAAAAAGAGGAAACCAAATGAAAGTCCTAGGCAGCCACATATAAGCACATTACGCACAGCAAGAATATAAAAGAAAATTTTAACTGGGGTCACCACAACATACAATTTCATTTGCCATAGAAAGCAAGGCATAAACTACCCAAACATCCATACTACTAGAGAAAACAGTTAGAGACGTCAAAACAAACAAATACTAAAATGCGTTTCTATCTATTTCCTTAAGACTGTAAAAACATAACAAAACGTCTAAGCTAAATGCTGCAGAAAATAAAACAAAAAAAAAGCAGAACAAGAAAGAACTGAGGTAAACGAAGAAATGGGCACAAGATTAGATAAGGTAACCTGATAGGTCCCAAGGTTCATTCTTGTAGATATCGATTTCTGCAATTGCATCAAAACGAACAGGTTTGTTAGAAACCTTCCGTTTCAAGTAATAGCTGACGAGTTCCTCGTCGGTGGGGTGGAACCGGAACCCAGGTGCCAAAGCCGCGGCAGTTGGCTTAGGTGCGGGAGGAGAGGGTGGCGTGACAGCCCCTGGCGGAATAAAAGGCGTTTCAGAAACCATAAGGAGAAACAGAATTTGTTTGGATGTGAGCGCTTTCTAGGGTTTGGAGAGACAGACAAGGGTCTGAATGGACCGATGAAGAAGAAACAGGTGAATGCCTTAGATGACAAGTTTTCAATTTTTGGGACGTTACATTGCAGAGTGCAAACTCAATAGAATACTGTGATTTGTTTCTTTTGCTTGGTGGAGGATAACTTACGCCAGAAGTTTATTAATAGAATAAAATAAAATATTATTTTATTATTTGAAAGGAAAATTAACAATAAAATATAATAGAATAAATTAAAAAATGAGAGTAAAATTTAGAATAAATATAAAATAATAAATAACTTATATTATATTATATCATAAATCTTTCGTCTAAATAATATTTTATAGATACGAACATTCAAGTAACCAGGTAAAGCACGTGTATTAACATTGAAGGAGACTCGGGGGAGTAAGCAACCAATCTAATACGAGATGAGATGTGACCGAATTTCAGATTCTTGTCCCTGGTTCCTGGTGCACGTGACGCGGGCGCTGTTGGTAAGAACTAAGAACAAAAGTACACGTGCATGGACTGAAGCCCGTTTGGCTGTTTCTTTGTCTAAAGTCTAAACAAAAACAAAAAGGTCATCAGACCATAGGCATCTCCCTCATTCGCCTTCATTAAACACATTTCGGTTCAAGATTCTGCAGTCATTCTCATTTCTCATTTCTTCTACCGTATACATACATATTTACGGCGTAGGTATACAGGAAGGATTCCAATTTCAAATAACATGACTAGTAAGGGTGAGTATTATTCAGACCGGTTCGATTATCCAACCAGATCCAAATTAATTCGGGTAAAAAAATGTTAAATTTCGGGTAATTTAGGCCGAGACGGGTATTACCTGAATTATTTTCTAGCCGGAACGTGTAATTCCAAAAAAAATCGGGTCAGTCCGATTATCCGAATTAGGTTTTAAAAAATTATGAAAATACATTTCGTTATTTTTCTTGTAGAATTAACAGATTAATTATGCTAATTAATTAAAATATTTGGTTATATTATTAGTGAATTCAACTATTGGTTGAGATATGAAAATGTAATTCAAGTATTTAGTTATTTTGTATAATTTTTGAAATAGAACCCAATAAAATTTCGGGTAATTCGGGCTTTACCCGAACAAAATTTCGGATAATTCAGTTCGGGTAATGAAATTTTGGGTTCAGACCGGATAAGATGAAAAAAATTTCGGATAATTCAGGTCGGATCCGAACAGTAAAAATTGAGCCTGAATTATCCGAATGCTCACCGCTACTGACTAGTGATTTAATTTAGGGATAGTAATAGGCTGACTTACACTTTAGACTCTATCAAGTTTTCTAAAATATTTTTTAGGATGGTATTACACTCACTCATACATCAGACTCTATCAAT
>JANITW010000236.1:33772451-33782713 GCA_027564335.1 Erythroxylum williamsii | reverse complement strand
TTAAACATCACCTAAGGCATAATCACCAAAATTAACTTCATAATTCACAAACCCATAACATTTCCAAGCTATCCAAAATTAAAAATTCAAAGCTTAAAATTTTCTCTTCCCTTATTTCTTCACCATTTTTGAATTTCTTTGGTTCTTTAGGAAGCTCTCAAGCTCTTCCACCTTTTTCCTTGAACAAACATCAAAAACCCTCTTAAGAAATGAAGAAAAATCAAACCCTAGCTCTCATTTCCCCTTTCTTCTTTTTCCACCGAAATGCTTGCTCTCTTCTCCTTTCTTTCTCTTCTTCTTTTGTTTCTTCTAATTTTTGTGTCTTCAGTTCCCTCTTAAACGACAGCCCAATTTCTTATCTTTAATTGAGTGTAAAAAGAGCATTATGCCCCTCTTTATATGCCTAAAAATTTAACTCTTTAAGTGATCTTCCAAAATTGCCCCTGAACTTTATTTCAATTCATGCTTGCTTTAGGACATTTTTCTCACCATCAAATTGAAGGAATTTGCCAAAACTTCCTTCTAGAGAAATGTTACACATTGTCTTAATTTCATAAAGCTACCAAAATCATTTCATTTGGTGCACTAATCCAAAAGTTATAGTCCAAACATTTCGGACTATCATTATGCTAAAACATTTTCCAGCACTTTAATTCCATCCGAAAATTGACATTCTTAGAGACTGAATTAAAATTCACTTCCTTCAGACAAATTGTATCCTTATCTTTATAGTTTAATCCAAATCAAAAATCACTTCATTTAGATTACTAGAGCAAAAGTTATGGCCAAAATACTTTTAGATTTTTCTAATCTAAGATTGCACACTAAACCCGACTTCCATTTAGAAATTGGAAGTCTTAGAAGCTAAATTGAAATTCAATTCCTTCATAAGACTTGTAGCCTCATGTCTCTATTTAAATTTTCGACAACAACCAACTCAATTGGATCTCCACATATCAAGAATTTCTCAAAAAACTGAACCATGTTCAGAAAAATATCTAACTCATTTTGATTAAATCAATCTCTTTCAATTTAATCTTAAAAATTATAAATTTCCCATTCTGATCAAGATATTTGAAAACTAAATCAATCGAATGTCAGACAGAAAAGTTATAAACATAGCAAAAACAAAAGGATTTTTCATATATATATATATATATAACCAAAATTTCCAAAATTCATAACTCTTGGTCCAGAACTCCAAATTTGACAAATTTGGTATCAATAGAAATCTCCAAGGAAGCTCTACAACTTCCATGAAAAACTAGAAAATCAATTCCATCTTTAAAGGGGTCAAAAATCTAATCAAACATTCTGCCCAAAAAATCAATCCCTAAACAAAGACTCAACTCTGAAAATTTCTATCTTTCAACTCCAAAGTCAAAACATGTCATATTTTATATCAATACAAAAATAAGAAAGCCAACTACAACTTTCATGAAGGACAGAAAAATAAATTTGGCCTATAAAGAATTCAAATTTCCAATCAAAGGTTCTATCCTCTAATAATCATGCTAAAACAGTAATAAAAACTTTCAAAAATCATAACTTTATATTTCCTAGTCCAAAAATTGCATACTTCAAATTAATGGAAAGATCAAAACTAAATATAAAACTTTCATGAAGAACTTGAAAGCAATTTCAAACTCTAATTAAGTCAATTCTTCAGTCAAAGTTTTTGCCATAATAGTGTGTCATCCTATACCACATCCAAACTTCATAAATTCATATCTTCGAATTCTCACATCCACAATTATCATATGATACCTCATTGAAAAGCTAGAAAAATCTTCTATGACTTTCATGAAGACCACTTAACTCAATTCAAAATATATCAATCCAGAATTTGCCTCAAAGCATAACATAAATAATCCTATACTTAAAAGCATTTTCAAAGACAAAGTAAAATAACCTTAACTTCAAAAAATCATAACTTTCAATTTCGATATCAAAAAATATCATACTTTATGGAGACAAAAAGCTTGCAACACTACAAGTTTCATAAAGATCATTTTCTCAAATTCTGCCTAAATCAAAAAGTCAACTCTCTATCCTCAAAAAGTCAACTTTCTTAATTCTTTAAATTCTTACACTTTCACTATTTATTTCATGCTTTTCAACTTCATTTCAATCAACTCATTTACTTTAACTTTCATAACTCATACAACTCTACTCAAATTTCAAAGTCATCAAAACCAATCACTTATTTCTCATCAATTTCCTTTAAGCATAAATACATCTTTAACACAATACATATACTAACACACTCATTCAAGTTCATTTAATATTTCTAAATTCTACTCAAAGATCGGGGTCCAACAATTTAGTTGATGTCCTGATCTCCATTATGTAAGATGATATCGTTGACCTAAATATGGTGTTAAGAGATCCCTCACAATTTCTATATTCAACATCAACAAGATAATATTGACCTATTACATGATGTGTTAAATGTATAAATCAAATGAATTTAATATATAGGAAATTAATTTGAAAATATAACATTGAATATCTCACCTTAAGGAATTTTTAATCCATTTCTTTTAGATAATGCATCTCGAAGCACCCTACCACCAGCTGTTAAACCTTCCCATCCAGGTAGTACATAACACATGCCTAAGACATTTGTGGCAATCTCCTTCTTTCTAGTATGATATCGAGCTTTTCAATTCTTGGTACATGTACCTTAGTATATTTATTGTTTAAAGCTCCGAAGCAATTCTAAAATTAGCAAAATCATATGTAGTCATTATCAACTAAAAGTAAACTTTGTACCAAATAAAACTTCATAAATGAAAATTATTACCTTAAACCACCTCCATCTTTCATCGATGCTATTATCAGGGACAGGTTTAGGGACTTTAGGTATGACTCTCCATAACTTAAGCACTGCTCTCAATAAATTATGAAAATGTTGACTTATCATCTCTCCTAAATGCTAAAAATCATACTTGATTTTTTGGTTTCTATCGTCAAAGGTAAGAAGATGTAAAAAAAATTGCCACCATTTCCTCTACATCTATATTTTTATTATCTTTTAATCCACCAATATTTCACAGCGTTGAGCTTAATATGCAAAAAGTACACGTATCCATATAAAGTTGCTCAATGCATGTAATGTCATTGTCCACAATCATACCATTGAGATGTGTTATTCGAATTAATGGATTATGCCTACTAAGCTTTTTTATCATTCTCAAACTATGCCTCTTTAGTAGATATGATAATAAGCTTAATAATTCACAATAAATCTCATCCTTCTTCTTCTTCATAATATGTACTGTAAATATAGAAAACCGTAATGTCAAGGTGTACAAGCCATGGCTGTCATTAAAATAATAATAATCATGAAGTAAAATAAAAAATCCAAGTATTAATGGTTAAGGAAAAGAATATTATTTTTGGTTTAAAATCAAATTAAAAACTTCAAAGGTCTCTTAATTAACATTAACATCCATAAGGACCTTACAAAGTATTGCTTGAACTTAAACAGAAGTTTCAATATTTAAGATCTTCTATGTAGACATTCAGTGGAGACAAAACTTTAACATATATTTCACACCAAAATGGATATAAGATGACAAGGTGGCATTGGAAGTATGAAAACAAGACAGGCATCGATTAATAGTAGCAAATGGATAATATTGGTAATTTTATTGAAATATGAATGTTTTCCTATTTTCATTGGTAGTATCTAAAGAAGATAATCTTTATTTAACTTAAATTTATGATCTGAAAATCTCTACTCTTTCCTTATCTTCTCCACTGCATACTTTCAATTTTAATTTCGTACCTTATCCCCTCAAAATTTATCCTATCATTTGTTTGTGTAAGTTAAGGACTTTCACTAGACATATACAACATTATAAGAGACCCCTTCCCCATAAAAGTTAAAAATCATTCAAACAATTTAGGTTACAAAGATAATATAAATATAAAACCAAACGAAAACATAGTTATTAACCAAATCAGGAAAATGGGTAACATTTAATAGCAAATGGAAGCATCATTGTTGACAAAAGAAAAAAGAGACAAAAATTAATGGTTTTCAGATCATTTATTCATGATTTTTTCTCCAATGTAAATTGAAATGATTGTATTATTTTATCATACAAACCTAAATCGAAACCCAAGTATGGCTTGTAGTTTCTTCTTTTAATTAATTCAATGACTTCCTAAAAGATGATGAACATGTTTGTGAGAAAATAAAATCACGACTTTATCACAAAAAGAAAAATAAAGAAATTAAAAAGTTTAGAAAAAGAAAAATTAACTTAGAGAGATATGTTGAGAAGCAACCAAAGAGGAAAAGCGAATAAAGAGTTTCAGTTGAGATGAAACACAAAGAATAAAGTGAAATTAAATAAAATAATGTTATTTTAATCAATTGAGTTAAGCTGTTTTAAAATGAGTTCAATTTAATCTTTTAACTATTGAACAAATCAATTGAGCTGACCCATTTTCGAATGAAGTGAACTCTAAAGTTTGAATCTAAATTCAAGATTAACTTCAGCCAAGAGTCTAAAAATTTATACTTTAAATTTCAAACCTGAACTAAATCCTGGTTAATTAGATTTTACATGTTGACTTTATAGTGATTTTAAAATGTTTTACCTATTGGAAAATTAGTACAGGATCTAATCCCAACAATAGAGGAATAATTATGAAACTTTTTGGTATTTGGATTTTTTAAAAACCAAGATCACTTTAATTCTATAAAATGATTAAATCATAAATCATAATAAAGCATTGATTGTAATTGTAACCTTGTTCTGAAGCTTGATCCTTTTCTTGTTGTATCCCACGAACCATTTCCAAAACCAATCAAGTCTAACTTGATTAAAATATCTTTTAATCTTTACTCTCTTCAACCTATTGTTTATGTGAGACTCATTAGGTTATCAAATATGTTGACAATGAAAATAAATTATAATTTTAATATAAAATAAGAATTAGATAAATTAAAAATCCTTTTAATTTATCTTTAATTTTCTAATTAAATCAAGATTGACATCTAGCAATGCATCATTACACCCAAATATTTAAGAATATCAAAGTGATTTTGACTCGTGCATGATTTTTCTATATAATTTAATCATTTCATCATACAATGTTCCAATTAGATAAGCATGGTATTAATGTCTACTATTTTTGTGTCCAATCATATTAATTCTCTGCCATTAGCTATTGATTCAATTAATGATATTTGTAAATTATGTAAAAATCGTCATTCTACTTTATTCAAGGATTTTACGAATCAATACTAATTGAGAATAATAGAATATTCTCTCTAATTACATTAGGATGATGAATACTTTCTTGATTACAAAACTACCTACATATAGTTAATGCTATATCATTGATAAAGCAAACACACGCAAGAGGGAGTGAATTGAGTGTGACTTAAAAAATTTAAGTTACTAACAATTCGTATAAACAGTAGGAACTTTCTAAATTTCAACAGAAAAGTCTGTAAATAGAAGGAGCTTGTTAAAAATGAAAGGATCCTGTTAACTTAAAAAAAAGACAGGAGCATGTTAACATTTAAAAACAAAAGGAGCTTGTTAACGTTAAAAATGAAAGGGGTCTGTTAAATTTAAAAATGAAAGGAGCCTATTAACGCGCAAAATGAAAAGAATATCTTGCGATATTAAAACAGAAGGAGCTTATTAAAAACTAAAGGAGCCTCTTGTAAGTTAAAAAACACAACATGATAATACAAAAATTTAAAAGTTAAGAGGAAGAGTGACACAGTCAATTTATACTGGCTTGGCTTATAATGAAGCCTATGTCTAATCCCTAAGTATTCAACTTTAGTTTTTCACTATAAAATCCAAGTATATTTTCATGACCCTCTCCAAGCTTACAAGTACATATTTTTAAAGGTTCTTTAACCTTCCACATTCATAGTATTTAACAAACCTCTACAAGCTCTCATCAAAAGTGTATAAAGGGTTTAACAATCTCTTTTAATAGAATAATTTCACTTTTTAAGGCACAAAGAGTTTGATATAGATATGACTTTTAAGAATATTGATGCTGCTGAAGTAATTCTCAAGTCTCTGTGTTGTTCGCAAATGCAGTGGCTCTTCCTTAATTAAACATTTTATTCAACTAGTTGTTGATTCAATTTAATTATGAGTTGAATTTGTATCTAATGAATCTTCGATATCATCTTTGCTGGAATCTTCCAAAATTCAAAAATTAAGAGAAGTTTTTTCAATAATTTTGGAAGTAACTATTCAAAATATTAAGATCCTTTTAGATGTTGTAGAATCATTTCTAATAAGGTAAGTTCATTAAAAAGAATTCCTGCAAGAGAGAAGACATTTTCCCTATGATTTTATTTCCTTTTAAGAAGTATGTCATTACTAATAAAATGAAATAATTCTAATTTGAATTTTGATTATATTTTATAGTTATCATCATAATCATTAATAATAAATCTTGAGCTAACAATATCCCCCTTTTTGATGATAACAAGCAATAACAATTTCAAAATTCAAAAAATAATAAAAGATTTCAAAATATACATGTAAACTTTATATTTTCTTATTCATAGTCATGAAGGAGCCTTTCCTTTGTCATTATCAAAAAGTAGAGGGAAAAATAAAAAACAAGTAAAAATATATCATAAGTTTGTAAAGACAAACCAAGCAAAAATAGTGACAAAGTCATTTAGAAGATTAAGAAATTTTTCGAAGAAAAATTTCATGTTAAGAATTTAATTTTGCATGCTGTCTATCTGGCTACACATTTTATCTTGATTGGAGAGAATTTTCTTTAGTTGTTGAAGGATCAAATCATTGGTGCTTTAGAGTGCATTAGGGCTAGTTTTTATGGGGCAAGACCTAAGAGGTCTGCTGCTCTTTTAGTTTTCTTGTCCACCCATACATTAGCTTTCAGCTTGTATCCAAATTGGTAAGGAATGGAGGAATGAAACTTTCCAGGTTCATACCAATCCAAATTAATAAAAGACACTCGATAATAGGCAAAAACTTGGTTAAAAGCATCTTATATGGTAGACTACCAGTTGTATTCTTATAACTTCCCTTGTCGACCATAAATTTTAGGATCACTATTGAGAGATTCATCTTATTTCCCTTTATAAGATTGTACACCATATATGTATTCAGGAGACTGCATCCTTCAACTAAGCCGCTCCTTGGAAAAATTGAAGTAACAGATATTGATGCAAGACATCTTGGTAGTAAATTTAGACGTCTACATCATTGTCTCCTTTTATGGGCATTTTTAGTGTTTAAGTAGATAAATTCCATAACTTCTCCCATATCAAGATCAATAATATCCCACTTATGACAGCAAAGGTCAGTTTTGCCAATGGGAATTATATTCAAAATGTTTGCCAAAATTTCCTCCATAATCAAGATCTCACATTCATATACCTAAGAGATTATCGCCAGCTTTCCATTAACTTCTTCTTTCCTTATATGTGTGTAAAAACATCTAACTAAGTTATCACACACTATCTCATTCAAGTTTATATAATTTTCGCAACTAACAACAAATAAATGAGAGCAGATGTGAATGCGAGTTTCTCTAATTAAGAGAGGAGGCAAAATGCATCCTTTAACCACCTTGCACTTCTTGTAATGCATTTTGTATCTCGCTTAAACTTCCATTGATTGAAACAATTTAATAAGTGCTGAAGACTCCTTACTTTTGTTTCTTCAGTTTTATCCTTTTTGCTTTAGGGATTTATTCAAACAGATCTTCTTTATAAAGTGGCTCATCCCTAGCAATGAGTTCCTCAATCTTTTCTTTGACCATAAGCACTTTGCCTTTTCTTATTTCTTCTCTTTTTCTCTTTCAACATTCTTCTTCTTATTTCTTTTCAATGTCAGGATTTCCTTCTTGTTGAACAATTTTCTTAGCTTGTTTTGCGACATTTGCTTTGGTCCATGGTTTTCTTGTTAACGGAGGCGATTCTTCATTTGAACCATCATCATTTACAATCCAGTGCACTTTAGGCACTTTCTTATCTTATCCTTAGAACTAGGTTGAGGTGTAGTGGAAGGTAGTGTGGAAGTTTTGGAAGAGAGGATAGGCGAATTTAGAATAGGTAGTGAGAATGAAGGAGAGTGGAACCTTACTTTTCTTGCTAGCTCCCCCTCACTGGAAGATTTTTCTTCTTTTTCTTCTTCTTCCTTTTCTACTTCTTCTTTCTTTTCTTCTTTTTCTTCTTCTTCTTCTTCACTAAAGTTAGAGACATTATTGTTTGTGCTCAGAAGATGAATCAGAGTTTGATTATGGAGATAACATAGCCATAATCTGTCTTTTTCTCTCCTTTGGAGTCTTTTAAAGGGGTGTTTATGAAACTTACGGCTTAGAGGAAATGGAAATATATTCAGTATGAGAAGAAGACTCAGAAACCAAAGTTTGTTTGTAGAGGATAGTTTCGCCATGTTTAGAAGAGGAAATCAAGGTTTTGTTTTGTCCTTTTGATTTTGTTCGTGCCATTGTAAGTAAGCTTAGTAAGGTTTAGGAGATTTGAGAGGAAACAGAGAGCTAGGGTGTAGAGAGGAAGGAACGGTGGTTCTGAGAATGACAAAGATGAGTAGAATAAAGAAGTTTGCTAAACAATTATAGGGCGTTAATTTTATGTGAGGGTTAGTAGTCATACACATAAATAAAGGAAGTGTGATTGTTTGTTTATCTTTTGTCAGTCACATACAAAAAGTTGTCAAGGTGATGCCTGCATATTTAAAAAGCTGAAACGATGATGAAAAAGAACTGTCTTTTTAAGACACGTGCATTGTACCTTATTAAACTAAGAGTATCGTTCTAAATTAAGAGGGGCCTTTGAAACTAGGAGGGGCCTTATAAAATAAGAGGGTCCTTCTAAACTAAGAGGAGCTTTCCATAAACGAACAAATTAGAAGAAGCTTGCTAATATCTGCAAAGAGAAGTAGGATAGAGTCTTCATACATAATTAATATTAGATAATCTACATATACTAAGCTCTTTTCTTAACATACAAAAACTATCTTCAGAGAGTGGTTTACTAAAGATATCAGTTACTTGAATTTCAGTTTAAACATTCAAAAAGTCAATGATTTTGTCTAAAACATGATTTCTAAGAAAATGATGTTTGATTTCTATATGCTTAGTCCTAAAATGATGTTCTGGATTTTTAGAAAGATTTGTTGCACTTGTATTGTCACATAGTATAGGAATATGGTCAAAGTTCAAAGAAAAATCCTAGAGTTGGTGTTTCGTCCATAAGATTTGAGTGCAACAGCTTCCAACTTCTATATATTTCACTTCAATTGTCGAAAGTACTGTGCAATTTTGTTTCTTACGAGACCAAGAAATTGGACATCCTCTAAGAAATTGGTAGTGACGACTTATGCTTTTCTTATTAACTTTATCACCTACATAATTTGCATCACAACAGCCAACTATGTTAAAAGAATTAGTTTTTGGATGCCATAATCCAAAGTCCATAGTTCCACAAAGATAGCAAAAGATCCTCTTGATTGCTTGAGGTTGGCTCTCTTTTGGATTTGAATGAAAGTGTGCACAAAGACACACACTAAGCATAATATCTGGTTTTGAGCTTGTGAGATATAGTAGTGATCCAATCATTCCTCTATACTTTGTCTCATCTATGGTTTTGCATCCTTATCAAGTTTAGTTCCAAAATACATAAAAGTACCATCGATTTGGCATTCTCAAAATGATATTTTTTGGTAAGTTCTTTTGTGTATCTATCTTGACTAATGACGATTTCTTTTTTTGTTTGTCTAATTTGCAACCCAAGAAAGAATGATAGTTCTCCCATCATATTCATTTCAAACTCCCTCGTATTAAGTTGAGAATTCTTTATAGACGGATTGATTAGTAGCACCAATATTATGTCATCAACATATATTTGCACTATGAGTAAATTATTCTCCTTTTTCTTAATAGATAAGGTTTTATCGACCTTTCCTCTTTGTAGTTACTCTCAAGTAGAAAGTTACTTAATCTCTCATACCATGCTCCCATACAGGGCTTTATTCAACTTCTTCACATAATCAGGTTGGTCTTCATCTTTAAAAATTAGAAATTGCCTGCAAACACTTCTTCATTAATATATCCATTTAAGAAGGCACTTTTAACATCCATTTAGAATAATTTAAAGTTTCTATAGCATGCAAAAGCAAGTCAAATTCTAATTAACTCTAATCTAGCAATAGACGCATAAGTTTCATCAAAATCAATACCTTCTTATTAATTATAACCTTGAGCTACAAGTC
>JANITW010000236.1:33737531-33772441 GCA_027564335.1 Erythroxylum williamsii | reverse complement strand
TTTTATTTCTTACCACCTTATTGTTTTCGTTAAGTTTTTTTCGAAATACCCAACAATTTATAATGATTGACTTGTTTTGTGGATGAGGTGCTAGATTCAGACTTTTTTTTTCTGTTAAACTAATTTAATTCATCTTTCATAGCTGAAACTCAATTTTGATCAGTAAAAGCCTCTTCAATAGTCTTTGATTTTAATTGTAAGATGAGGGAAACATAATTATTTTTTGAAAGAAGATCTGGTTCTTAGACTTTTAGAAGGGTCTCCCAGAATGTATTGATGTGTATCTTGACCTCTCCATTCTTTTGATGTTATTTGTTGCATAGGCTCTTGCTGAGATAAAGGAACTTGCTTCGTCTTAGCTTCAGAAGGACCTTTTTGATCTTGTAATTTCAAAGATACTATATTTGTAGTTTGATTATGCGATGTATTTTTAGAAACTGAAGGATGTTCTTCAGCATCTGAATCAACTGCTATTGTCAAGGGTGGTGCTTCGTCAAATACCACATGTATTGATTCTTCTATCCTCTTTGTTCTTTTATTATAAACTCAGAATCCTTTGTTGGCAGTACTATAACCCAAAAAATAACATTATCTAATCTCGCATCAAAATTTCCAAGATTGTCCTTTCCATTATTTAATACAAAAATTACAACCAAATGCTTGAAGTATTGTCCTGGCCGCAAGCAATAGATACAACTTGTGGCCAATAACAAAATCGTATTGTTTACCACTGAAGCTTTGACTAATAGGACCAAATAAATCTATATGTACAAGTTTAAGCAATTGGTTAGTAGAAACAATATTTTTAGGAGGAAAGCTACTTTTGATTTGTTTTCCTTTTAAACAAGCTTTGCAAACTTGATTACGCTCAAACTTCAAGTTTGGTAGTCCTCTTACTAACTCATTTTTGGATAATTTTGATAAAATAATCATGCTAGAATGTCCAAATATTCTATAGCAGATAATTGAATCCTTTTCTAGAGAAACAAAACATTTAACATTTTATGAAGACATGTCTTCCAATTGAGCATAATATATATTCTGATTTCTAGGATTGACAAATACAACGTTGCCATTGAGATTATCAATAATTTTGCAACGAGATGTATAGAAAGTGACTCTATAACCCATATCACATAATTAGCTTACACTTAACAAATTATGTTTCAAACCATCAATATAAAGAACATCATCAATGGAAGCAGAATTAGATTCACCAATTTTACCAATTCCAGTGACTTTTGCCTTATATTTGTCGGCAAAGACAATGTTACCTCCATCTTTTCTTTCAATATAGGTGAAATGTGGTAATTCACCTTTCATGTGTCTCAAATAACTACTATCAACTATCCATTAATTTTCTCTTGTCTCTGTTTTGAAGCATATCTGCAGAATATATTATCTCATTTCAGGTACCCAAATATTTCTAGGTCCTTTCAGGTTAGTAGTTTGACCTTTCAGTCTCTAAACATACAAGTGAAATAATTTCTTCATTCTCAAAAGTTACGGGAATGATTAATATGACTATTTATGCTGTAGTAAATGCACAAAATAGAAGAATGAGAATTATTGTAATTTTTGCTATTTATTAAGTTCCTATTATTTTGAATATGACTACTACTGGATTTAACAAAGAAATTCTTATATGGTCTAATCATTATATCCTATTCCAGCATTATTAAAAACACCCATACCATTACTAAGTAATGCATCAAGATTGTTCCTTCCATTAACAAAAATAGGCAAGATCTTTTTGAGGGAAGTAAAATTTTCTTCTAACTGTTTTACCTTAACAACATCATTTTCAAGCAATGCATTCTCTAGCCGACTTACCTTTTATTCTAAGAAATCCTTTTCAGAGAAGTTTTGCCTTTTTTCAATTTCAAAGGACATAATTCTAGACAAAAAATTCTTATTCTCATATTATAGTGATTTGATCTTATTCATCTAGGACACATCATTATTTTTGGACTTATCAACCTTTTTGAAATACTGCTCTGTTAATTTTTTATACTGATTATATAGTTTATGATATGCATCTCTTAATTCATTAATTTCAATATCAGAGTCAGAATAATATACCTCATCGTCTCCTAATTCAGCCATAACGCAAACATTGCTGACTTCTTCAAGCTCTTCTTCTTCAAAGTTTTTAAATCCTCGTCTAATCAAGCTGCATTCATAGCTTACTTTCTAGGTTTTCTGTTTTCTATTTTCTATTTTATCTTTTTGAAGAAGAGGGCATTTTGGTCTTATGTGTCCAAGTTTCTTACAGTGATAGCATATGATTTGATTATTTTTTTAGGTTGCTATTACTACTACTGCCTTTAAATAGGAATATATTATTTTCAGTTTTTTATTTCCTTATCTTTTCTTCATTAGCTTCTTTTTGTAGAAACGTTCATATTTTATGACCATGAAATTGAATTCATCATCTCCATCTATTTGTAACTCAGTGTCGCTTTCATCACTGTTTGATGGATTTGATTCATCAACTGCTTTAGTGTCATTCCTCTTCTGTATGAAGATCCTTCATCTCGCCTAATCTCGACTTCATAGATCATCAAGTTTCCTCTTAACTAGTAGAGTGAAATAGCATGAAGATCCTTTGCAATTTCTCCAGCTGTCACTTAGGTCTCCATTCTTTTGGTAATGAAATTAGAAGTTTTGTTACTAGCTCATCATTGGGATATACCTTTCCCAAGTTCTTTAAGGCTATGATGATGTTATTGAAATATCCAAGGAATTCATTTATAGTTTCTCCCTATTTCATACAAATAGTTTCATATTGATGAACTAAAAGACTTATTCTATGTTTCTTTACCTCATTCATTCCTTTAAAATTATCTTGGAGTTTGTCTCACATTTCCTTTACTATAGAATAGTAGGATATCTTTTCATACTCTTTTGGAGATAGTGCACACATAAGATAATGTCTTGCTTTGGCATTTAACTTTGTGTTTCATTTATCAACATCAATCCACACTTTTACTTTGATAGCTTGCTAGATTTCAATATCTACAGATTAAAGATAAATGATTATTCTCTCTTTCCAATAAGAATAGCTATTTATATTGAAATAAGGAGGCTTTGAGATAGATTGTCCTTCAAGGTTTCTTAAATCGTTTGTCATGATCTATCAGGTGCTGTAAAACATAATAAATGTGAAACCTCGCTTTGATGTCAAATGATAAAGCAAACATATGCAAGAGGGGGGTTAATTGTATGTGACTTAAAAATTTAAGTTACTATCAATTCGTGTAAACGAAAGAAACCTATTAAATTTTAACAAAAAAGTCTGTAAATAAAAGGACCCTATTAAAAATAAAAGGAGTCTGTTAACTTTTTATATATAAAAAAGTTAGGGCTTGTTAATATTTAAAAATGAAAGAGCTTATTATCTTTAAAAATGAAAAGAACTTGTTACCATTAAAAATGAAAGGAGCCTGCTAACGCTTAAAACAAAAAGAACCTCTTGTGATATTAAAATAGAAGGAGCCTATTAAAAACTGAAAAAGCCTTTTGCAAGTTAAAAAACAAGAACACTATAATGCAAAAATTTAGAAGTTAAGAGAAAGAGTGACACAGTATATTACTGGTTTGGCTTATAATGAAGTCTACATTCAGTCTCCAAGTATTCAACTTTAGTATTTCACTTTAAAATCTAAGTAGTAAATGTTCAGGAGCCTCTCCAAGCTCACAAGTACATATTTTTCAAGATCCTCCAACCTTCCACACTCGTAGTGTTTAACAAACCTCTACAAGCTCTCAATAAAAGTGTATAAAGGGTTTAACAGTTTCTCCCAATAGAGTGATTTCACTTTCTAAGGTACAAGGAGTTTGATATAGATATGAATTTCAAAAATATTGATGTTGCTGAAGTATTTCGCTAGTTTATAATGTTATTCGCAAATGCATTAGCCCTTTTTTAAGTAAACATTTTCTTTAACTAGTTGGTGCTTCATTTTAATTATAATTTGACTTTATATCTAATGAATCTTCGATATTATCTCTACTAGAATCTTGCAATATTCAGACATTAAGAGACAAGCTTTGTCAAAAATTCTAGAGCTAATATTTTGAAATAGTAAGATCCTTTTGGATGTTGTAGAATTATTTCTAATCAGGTAAGTTCGTTAAAAAGAATTCCTGTAAGAAAGAAGACATTTTCCTATGATTTTATTTCCTTTAAAGAATTATGTAGTTACCAATAAAAGGAACTAACTTTGATTTGAATTTTGAAATATTATATAGTTATCATCAAAATCATTAATAATAAACCTTAAGCTAAAAATAATGACTATTGATTGAAGGACCTATGATTAAAAAAGGTCATAAGTAGTATTTCCATGATAAGAGCAAGTTTTTCTAAGCATTCATCAAAAGAAGAACCACAAATACTAAAGTCATCCATGAATACTTATATGATTTTCTTAACATACTTAAAGAAAATGCTTACCAACATCTTTGCAAGGTGGTGGGTGCATTTCACAATCCAAATGACATCCTTTGGTAAGCAAATGCATCGAATGGGCATGTAAAGGTAGTATTTTCTTGATCCTCTAATGCAATCAGGATCTAAAGGTAACCTGAAAAGCTATATATAAAATAGTAATACTCATATCTAGCTAATCTTTCAAGTATTTGATCAATACAAAGGAGTAAGAAATGGTCTTTTTAAGTTGCCATATTCAAATTTCTATAGTCAATACATACTCGTCACTCGATATGCGCACTGGTGGGAACCAACTTACCTTCCTGATTGGCTAATACTATGATTCTAGATTTCTTTGGAACCACATAAACCGGACTTACCCCCTTATTATTTTTTTGGTAATTCAGAAAAAATCAATAAATAAAAACAAGATATGTACATAGAGGTCTTATACAAGTGCCTCAAAGGACACCCGAAGCAGAATCATAGCAACGTCCGTATTACAATCCAAACACTAAACAAGAACCTTCCTGCAATAAAAGAGGGAACTCTCATGACTATGCAACATCATAGGACAAAGCGCAAGCAGAATCAAACCCAATTATGAAGTAATAGGAGTGCCCAAGCTGGCTGACATGTAAACCACAAAATGCATCCAATGAGCGAAGGAATTGAAAGCGTACTTCACGCCTCTACATCCTATATGAAGAGACTGAGTGGAGTCTTCAATTGAGCTCGGATAGACTAGGAAGCCAACCTGCAAAGTTACTGAAAACCAACAATAACTAACAAAAGGAAAATTACCTCCCATCAGTGAAAAGGCTAAGAAGCTCCCTAACGTGGGAGATTACCTAGAGATAAACTTGCTCTACATCCATGGATTCATTCTTGAAGGACCTTGCATTACGTTCAATCCAGATTAGGTATACGGTAGTAGAAAGAATAAGAGGGAAATACGGTAAGGCCGGGAGCCTGGTACCAGAAGCATTGCTATACCAGGAGGGAATGATTGAAAGGTTAGAAAGAGTAAGGATGGGTAAATGGAAGAAGGTGAGGCATCGCTCCCAAATGGTGTTAAAAAAGGGGCAGGCAAAGAATAAATGGTCAATGGATTCATTAACAGCTAGGCACAACGAACAATGATTAGGGGTGTATAGGTAGGGCAATCTACCCCTAGTTTGCAACTTTTGAAGGAAGGCTAACCATAAGGTAAAGGAGCAATGAGGTTTGCAATATTTTGACCAAACCAGCTTGTACCAGGGTACTTCTGGTAAGGGGGTCGCAAGATTTTATAGGCTGATGTAGTGGTATATCTTTTGGTGGGGCTCGCTAACCATTCCAGACAGTCGGGCAGGGATGTATTGGGGACATACCCTGGTTGTTCAAGATATCTTATGATGTCCATAGACACCTCAGTCAATCTCCAATGATTATTAAGTATGACTGCAATTACTCGAGCTGAGAGCGGGAGCTCCAAGCCATTGATCACTCGCGATGTAATCAAGGTCCTCAATATACCACGCGGGTGCCAAGGATCCTACCAGAAAAGAGTAGAGATACCATTCCCAATCCTGAATCTGAATTGATGACACAACTTATCTCTCACCGATATAAGCTTATGCCAACTCCAAGAACTATTATAAGTGGGTTGTGCACTCTAAAAATTGTGCCTCCTCAATATGATTGTATGTATCCACTTGACCCATAAAGCTTCCTTATCTACGAACAAATTCCAAATCCTTTTGCCCAACAAAACTTGATTCCAAGTAGTTAAATGCTTGACTCCTAATCCCCCTTCCCTCTTAGGACGACATATATCACTCCACTTAACCTTTGTCGGCGTTTTAGACGCCGCCTTACCTGCCCATAAAAAATTTCTAAGCTTGGTCTCTATGTCCTTCAGGATGGAAGAGGGAAGAATAAAATGTGAGACCAATAAACATGGAAGGAAGAAAGGAAAGAAATGACCAACTGAATTCTACCTGGATAGGAAAGACTCTTATGAGTCCAGCGATTGATCCTATTATCAATTCTGTCTAGCAGAGAAGCACAGTCTCGCCTAGTGAGACTACTCGTAATGAGGGGAACCCCTAGATACCGAAAAGGAAGAGAACCTTGCTGGAGACCAGAGATAAATCTCATCCTATGACTAAGATAGCTAGCATCTGGGGATAAATAAAATTGACTCTTGGAAGTATTCTTTATCTATACCCAAAAACATAGAGAAAGTGCACAAGGAGTCGAGTAAAAGTTGGGCTGAAAACAAGTCCGCATTACAAAATATCAAGAGATCATCTGCAAAAAGAAGATGGTTGAGTTTTGAGTCCTTGACAACGCCAATGGTATTTGAACTAAGAAGAATTTTCAGTGTTGACTCTTAAATTCCTAGAGAAGACCTCCATACAGAGAATGAAGAGGAAGGGTGAAAGCGAGTCACCTTGTCGTAATCCAGATTTTCCCTTGAAAAATTAGGTGGGGGACCCATTAACCAAAATGGAATAAGAAGGGGAGGTGATACATTCTTTGATCCAGGCAATGAACCTCTCCCGAAGTCCAACTGCTACAAGAGTGTTAAGGAGGAAGTTCTAATGAACGAAGTCATAGGCTTTTTGGAGGTCTACTTTGAAGGTACACCGCTTATGATTGTTAGAAATGTGATAGTTCCTAAAGATCTCTTATGCTAAAAGAATGTTGTCCCCTATTCGGCGATTCTTAATAAAGGCACTCTTATTAGGGCTGACTATATGGGGGAGAATGAGACTGAGCCTATTAGCTAAAATTTTAGCAATGACCTTGTAGAGCATGTTGCAATAAGATATAGGCCTAAAGTCTAGGACAAAGGAGGGGTGAGCTGTTTTCGGGATAAGGGAAATAAAAGTAGAATTGAGCTCCTTGAGTAACTTACCATGGAGGAAAAAATCTTGAATCGCTCTCGTAACTTCCTCCCCAACGATTTTTTGAAAACCACTAACAATACTTTTTGACGACCATTTTGAAAATCATTGCCAAATGATATAGGAGGAAAATGAAAAATTTTATAGGAGGGAAACGAAAACAAAAAAAAACAAAATTCCTTCTCATTGTATTTTCATTTTATATTTTGTTTCTTTATTGTTTCAGATTGTCTCAATCCATCTTTTGACGAGTCTCTGTTCTTCTTCTTCTTGATAAGCTTCTTCTTTTTCTTTTTTAAGTAAGTTCACTTTTCTCAGAGAAATCATTAAGATGCTTATCCAGGTGGTCCAACTGAACACTCAAACCCCTCTTTATACACAAAGGCCTCACATTACTATAATCCATGTTACTATCTTCTTTCTTGTTTTTTGCTGCTGACACTACCGACCCTCTTTTTTTTTGAGACAGGATCTTCTATCCAATATTATGGTGTCTTATTCTATCCAATGAATCTCAGTCATTTATTTATATGGGTCTCGCGTTTATTTATGCGGGACCCATACGGGATTCACATAAATAAATAGCTGAGATTTATGGAATAAAATAAGACACCTTGAAATTAGAAAGAGGATCGGGACTCCTTCTTCTTCCCCTGTTTATCGTCATTTAGCTTGTTCTTATAGGTTGTCACTTTCTACATAGCCAAAAGCACATGCAATCCACTCAATCCTCCACTTTCTTGCCTCAAAATTTCTAGCTTGTTCGTGTCTCACACCTGTTTCTTTTTCTAGGGTTTCTTTTTGAGAGTTGCCGAAGCACGGTCATGAGATGGGTGAGAGTTGGCTGAGATGACGATCGGTGAGTTTGGTGATGATGCAATATATATTATCTTTGTGATACATTTTTGGATTATGTTATTCATTATGCCCACTCTCTGTTTGAGAAATGTCTGTTAGATATGGGTTCTTGATTTTCTAATTTTGCATGGATGCCAAAAATTGTAAAGAAAATTATTTATTCATACAGGTTCATTTCCTAGCTATGCCAATGCTACTTTCTCAGGTCGTTACAATTTGTGTAGCTCTACGATTCACTAAGTAAATTTCCATCACTATGTTGTTAAGCTTTCTGGCAGACCTATTTTGGTGAAACGAACACAAAATAGGTGAGTATTAGCACCTAATTAGACAATGTTAGTCTATGAATAAATGCTTATCGTTTGGGTTTCTTCATATGATGTTTTATTGCTTTGATGGATTTAGACTTAAAGTCATAAGATGTGCGACGATTGAAGAAAACAAAGCAAAGAAGTCTTCTACTAAGAAAGATGTTGTTAGCATGATTTTACTCATATTTGAATATTTCTTTTGGATGTTTTGATTTGATAATCATTTGGGAATATTGTTTGTTATCAGAAGGAAAGAATGGAGAAAAATATTGAAACAATTCGAACGAATTTTAATTCTATAAGGACAGGAAGAGCTAATCCATCCATATTAGACAAAATCGAGGTATGAATCCTTTTGCATGTTTGTGTAAGCACATTTTTTATCGTCTTTTGGGTTATTTGTTTGAAAATGAGGATATGCCATGATAGAAGGTATGCGTGGTTATTGGCAGCTAAAACTGTGGAGTCATTTTAAAAGCAATGCATATGATGTGTGGTAACAAACTCCAAAATTCTTATCATGAAGCATAAAATTTTATGAAAACTTCTCTTTCATGTTCATCTTATATATGTTTCTCTTAAAGGGTGTTTTTGCTTAAATTGAAGAATGATTTCTACTATAGTTATTTGTATCTTTTTAAATCACTGCAAGAAAACGGTTGTGACTCAATCTACCACTATCTTTTTAATAATTTTTTTAAAGTAAATGTGCTTCATATACATGTTTTGGAAGGCAAGACATGACTTTTGTACAAATTGTCATGGAATTCTGCTACTTGCAGTCTATCATAGTGTTGACGCTTTGTACCTTTCTTGGAAAAGCTTTGAGAATATGTGATTACAGGTGGACTATTATGGAACTCCTGTCATCTTGAAGAGCGTAGCCCAAATTAGCCTAGCTCTCTCATAGTCCAGCCATATGTTTGTCTTTATTCATCAAGCTTTATTCTTATGTATTCTTAACCTTACTCAAGCTATGGATGTACCCAATGCATATGTGTTACAACACCTTGTTTTTTTTTTTTTTTACTCTTAGGTTGGATTGTTGAGTACTTACATGATAAAGTTGTACTTTGGAAAGTACTTAATGGTTTTCAATGAATATTTTGCTGAATTACCTTCTCATTTCATTGCCCTCTTTTCTTTCCTAATTAAAAACAAATTAGCTTGATTATGCATAATTTCAGGTACTCTATCAATTTTGAAGTTGCTTTCATGATTCTCATGGCTAGTGTTTCATATATGATGACTAACGTATGAAGTTGCTCTTACCAACATAGACAAACCTAAAGTCATTCTAGTTATGTTGTAATTTTTTTTGTAATCTTAGTATTTATAATTTATAATCTAGTCTTTATATTTATTATTTTGTTTATAAGGACTGCTAACGTTGTAATTAAAATCTTGTATACAAATAATATTCTTTTTATTGGTATAATTTAATGATATATATATATATATAATGCTTCAAATTATCAATTATTTTTGTATAATAAATTAACACAAAATATGTAAATATTTTATACAATAATATGAATTAAAAAGTCACAAATAATTTTAATTAATATGATATAACATTTTGTTAATATTTATTCTAAAATTTAACTACATTTTATAAAATATAGCTAAAATATTTGGCGACATTTTTTAAAATGTAGCTAAAACTTTTTAATAACGTTTTTTGAAATGCAGCGAAAAGCAATTAGCTACATTATTAGAAAAGTAGTCAATAATTTTTAGCTACGAAAGTTAGACGTAGCCAAAACGTATTGGCTACGTTTTCTTAAAACGTTGTTAATAGCTTTTCGCTACTAAAATAAAGTGTAAACAAAAACTATTAGCGATGATTAGTAAAAAGCGTAGCCTATATTTGTTAACTATGGGGATTTGTCGCCGAATATAAATCGTCACTACTCACTATTAGCGACGATTTTGAGGCATTTAGTGACAAAATTTTTCGTAGCTAAATGTTGTTTTTGTTGTAGTGATATATATTAACATCTTTATTAACAACCATATATTTTATTAATATAATAATATTCGATCCTAATATATAATTGGAATCAATTTCTTGATTTGATGGAGCCAAACACTTGTGAAAGTTAGGGATGGCAATGGGCTAGCTCATGGGTCAAATTTATGTGTTTTTAGTGGGTCGATTGGTGGGGCAGATGTAGGCTCAGATCGACCCGAGATTCAACTATTCTAAACAAAATGACATTATTTTGTTTAAAAGAGTGAGGTTTTAGGTAGATTCTTTGGGGAGATTTGGGCTTGAGCAACCTAAGCTTAGACTCAATTAAAAAAAAAGGTAGTATTTTACACTTTTTATTTTTAAAAAATTTGACAAGGGTGGCCTATGGGTCAACTTATTGTCATTCCTAGCAAAAATATCTCTTGGATTTATCTATAGTTTGTTTATTCCTTATTTCATTTTTTAAAATTCCTATTTTTTTCAATCGAATCAAAAAGAATAATTTAGAATTAAAAAATAGGACTTTCCAAGTAATTAGATTAGAATGGATTGACATTTATCTAAAAGTATATATTAAAAAATTAAAAAAAGATAATTCTTGTTAGTAAATTTTCTTGGTGTTTTGTAATATAATATTGATGTTGAGTTGTTGCTACTATTTTTAGTGATATTTATTACTGTTGACATTTGTAAGATGTTGTTATTATGATCATTTAGTATTTTATTAACAAGGTGTTTGAAAACCTTTGAATTGGATTCATTAACGAATTGGATTCAATTATTTAATAAGATTGAATTTAATTTAATTTACACTGTTTGGAACAAATTCAGTAATATTAGAATTGAATTCAATTACACTGTTTGAAACATAATCAAAATGAATTCAATTATTTGATATGAAATTTTTATCATTGACTAAAAGATAATCTTATTAAATAATAAATATTCACACTTACATAGAGCAAGTTATAAGCATCAATTTCATTATGAGTGATATCAATAAAAAAATTCATTAGTAAAATGAAAATAAAAATTGATTGCAAATGACATTAGACTAGACCGAGTTATGAAGACAATAGACAACTATTATAATTTGGAAGCTTAAAAATGCATGAACAAGCAATACTTCTTTACATTGACAACTACAAGGCACTATCAATTTTTGAAATTTCACTTTAAATTACATAATATTATAAAAAGTTTAACTTGTCTTCATGTGATAAGGAGATATAAAATCGTTACATCAGAAAATTAAATAAAAAAAAGTCATACTTGTATAGAGCATGTTATATCATCTATAAAGTTCCACACTTAAGATCCAAAATGGAACAAGATTCACTTAAAATGTAATCTAAAACAAACAAACAAAAAAAATCTAGAAATCGAGAAATGCAAAAGAATATATGTAGTCAACATGAGAAAATGAAAGGAGAAGCTAAATCGAACGATAGATTTAAAAGAGAACGATGATCATAGAAAAAAAAAGAAAAAGGAAAAAACACTCATAAATAAGGAAAAGGGAAAACCTGAATATAGTGGAAAGTGTTAATTTGTGGAGAAAGTGTTATTGTTTCGTTTCTTGGTAGGAGGGCTGTTTAAGGTGAAAGGGACTGCTTGAGGTGAAGAGATATATGGTAAGGTTAGATGTGTATTATTAGAAGGATGTTTTCAACATTCAAAAGAATAATTGAAATCGTAGTTCGTAATTCAATTCTGATGCTTTTTCAGGTGAATTTAATTTATAAAAAATGATGAGATTTAATTCATGCATGAATTGAACCCTTTTTTCTATTTCCAAATACTTGAATTGAATTCAATGCTGCAATTAAATTCAATTCATACTATTCCAAATATCTTGTAAGTATGTGAACTTTTGACTTAAAACACTTACGTATAGGTGTCAATTTTTAATAATAATAATAATAATAATAATATGTTTTTAAAATTTATATATTCATATATTGTCGGATATGGTCGTTTTTAGTATTTTATATGCTATGGACAAAGTAAAAAATAGGCCCCCAATTTTGTCTTTTTTGGGCTCTTATAAAAAATAATATATCGGTTCATTAGCGCCCTTTTTTAACTTTATCCGGGACCTATAAAATGTTCGTAATGGCTCTTATAGTTCTATATAACATATACCAAAAGTTTGGAAGAAAGTTTGATAGTTGAACTTTCCTAATTCCTCAGTGAATAATGCCTAGTCGTATATTAGCCATTTATCATTACTGTATTAGTTTCTTGTAGTTTCAGTATTCTCTTTAAATGCACAAATCACATGGCTCACACGCCACCGCCAATAGCTGTTAATTATTCCATTCTTTCGTGGGCAACATATAAGAAGAAGCAATAATCTATTTTTGACAATTTCCTTATGTATTGCCTAAGCCAAAAGATAAGTGGAACTTGGTTAAAAAAATCATAGGGTAAAATTATATTTAGCCTGATATTATACGATTAGATATTAGCTTGACAAAAGGGGGAAAAAAAAAAACTCCAATATGCTTGGTTGAATTGTTTGTTCATATTCAATGGCTTCCTACCCTTAAAGTGTCACTGCCAAATAACACGTTCAAATTTAATGACCTGCTTCTTTTTAGGTATTGCGGGAGCAATCAAAAGAATTCGACATTTTTTTTTAATAGATACGGCTGGCTCACAACTTGGCACATTCTGTTACAACTTACTTAAAATATGTAAGCTCGCATAGAAATTGACCTAACCTCACATCAAATTGATTATCAACGAGTTTTATGAATTGCTCCTTCTCTTCTCTGAGGTGGACAGACAGCTACTGATCTTACTTAATTAACAACTGTTAATGATGTTTAAAAGATGTCTAATCAACAAGAACTTGATCCAGATCATATTTTGTCTTTCTAGACCCCATTTCACTTGTACTTACGTACAAATGATTCCGCTTAGCTTTGTTCAAGTAAGTAGTTAAATTAGGAAAACAGAAGCAAACCATTTTAGGAGGTCTAAGTGGCTAATGGCCGTGTTACCATTTGACAATTGATTGGACCAAAAACTCCGGTATTTTTAATAATTATGTGTTGATGGGCACAAACAAGTTGGTAATGGATCTTGAGAGTTGATTTTTTGAGGGATGGTGTGTAGGGCAATGGGTCGAGTGGGTGGACCATGGACGTTTTGTGTTGCTGTTGCCCATTTGGTGTGGATTGAGAAAGCCAAGTAACTGACAAAGCCAAGAAAAGAACAAAAATAGCAAAATTATAACACATTCCCAAAAGCTATTAGTTATCTTAGGAGGAAAAGGACAAGAGCAGGAAGTGCAGTTGCCTACTAACTTTCTTTATGCTTTTATTCTATACTTGACACCCAGAGCAAAGGAAAATGAATCAATGAATGAAACCTAAGCCATACCCTTTTATCTCTCTCCAGTGTGCAACACATTCCCTCTTTTTGTTGAGAAAGAACAAAAGCCATTGATAAAGACAAAAACAAAGATGCCCATCATGCACTTGCCATGAATCACAGTAAACCACAAATTATTTTCACCACCAACGGAAGTTCATATGTAAAAATTAAATTGCTTTTGATCCAAACGATGGACAAAATGAATAGAAAGAATTTTATAATTCTTAAATTGATTGTACAAAGAAAAAAATAACAAATATAGGTACATCAATGTCAAGTTTAGTGTGAAAGAAATGTCAGTATTCTCCCTGTAAAGAAAAACATGGAAAAAAAAAAAGGTTAACCTTTTTCAGTAATGACAATCCACGAGAGCCGGGGTGGAGAGGACAAGAGGTGTGTTATCTTGCTGTTGCTGTTTCTGTTTCTGTTGTTGCTTGGAAGCAAAGGAGGAGAATCTATCATCTTCTGGGGCTGGAAGGTTTAGATCCAAACCAAAGGAAAATAGGTTTCTTGCTTTCTTAGGCTCCTCGTGATATCCTATAGTCATTGGTGTTAATGACAAGTTTGTGGTGCTATTCCCCATAGGGGCTCTATGCCTTCTCATGTGCCCACCTAAAGCTTGCCCTGATGTAAACTCCGCCCCGCAAATAGAACACTCGTGAACCTTGCCCTTGTTGAGGAGATTGCTGCACGTACCTCTATTGTTGTTATCGTCAATCAGTTGCAGTGAAAGAGATGAAATGTTCTTATAGTTTCCATCTTCTTCATCGGACGACAAAGCCATGTGCTTTTTCTCATCGTTGTTGAAAGTTGTGGTCTTTGGCTTCTTATGACTAGCCCTGTGACCACCCAATGCTTGGAAAGAGGGAAATGTCCGGTTACAAGTCTTGCACTCATAAACATAGTACCCGACCTTGCCAGAAGCTGTGGAAGCTTCTAAGAATTTCCTACTACTGAATTTGTTGGTGTTATTGTTGTTGCTGACGACGACGTTAGCGTGGTTGTTGTAGTGAACTCCGGTGGCGTCGTTGTCTGGTTTTGGTGAGTCTCTTGAATGGCCTTGAGCTAAGAGGATAAGGCAATTGGCCATGTCCTCATCTTCTGTGTTATCTGATGGCAATTCAATGTTATTGGAACTGGCTGGAGATGAACAAGAATTGTTGTTATTGGCATATTCATGATCGCCAATTATGAATCTTCCATCTCCACCGGAGGAATTAGTTGTTAAGGCAAAAGGGATCGGAGACTGAACCTTTTGGCGTTTGGTTCGCTTGCCTTTAGCTATGTGGGTGATGACTTCCTCTGGAGCTTCCATTAATCTCCACAACAACCTGATAAGAAAAAGCTGAGAGATGGAGAGAGAGAGAGAGAGAGCGAGAGAGAGGATTAAAGGGGACAAGACGAAGCAGAGGAAAGAGTAGGCATGCGTACGTCTATAAATATAGTGAAGGATTAAAGGGTATAAAAAGGAGGTGAAAGAGAGAGTGAAACTATGGTGACAGTTTGTTTGTTTTTTTTTTTTTGGGAGAAGTCAAAAAAGACACAAAGAGCAGTTTTAACTGTAAATTGTAGTGTTCAAAAAGATATGTACATTTGTTTTGGGTTGTGTAAGCAGTTAAAGAGTTATAAATAGGGAAATTAAGAGCAAAGAGATAGGGAGAAGAAGCAAATAGGAGCAATGAACACCAAAAACAAGCAATATTTGTAACTGAAAAAACGATAAATATAGAGAGGAAAAAAGAGAAGTTGGGCGGTAGAGGTAGAAGGGAGTCTAAATCCAAGTCCGTTTCACACTCTCTTTCTCACACTTTGCCAACTCACTTCACCATCCAATTCTCTTGTTGAAGAAAACATAATAATAATAATAAAACAACCCCATTCCTTCCTCACCATTGCTTGTTTGCACGATATTAGCTCCCCACCAACCCCTTTTATCATCTTCTTATAGGGTATGTTTTGAGCTACTGTGTTATTCTTAAAAGCACTTGTTTAACTTGGGTCTGTTTTCAGTGTGTCATGGCCTCAAAGATAATTAAGAGAGTGTAGCCAGGTGATTGAATAATGGAAGAGTTTTACGCTTAGTTTGTTTGCTACTGCTTTTGTTTCAAGGCAAGACACCAGTACGTATGTTCATATCTTACAATAATATTTAAGAAAGTATCCCTGTTAGAGAGAGGAAGATTCCCATTACTTAGGTACAACGAGAGAGATGATTGGAGTGCAAGCCTGTAAGTCTGTAAACCCACGGAATCTGCGGCTCACTTCCTCTTTTCTGTATACAGACAAGACAGACAGGCAGAACGTCTTTACCCATCCTTTTATCCCATCCCAAGTAAGAGCTTCAAGAATACTTCTTTTTTCATATATAATGGGGTTTTGGGGTTTTAAGTCCGCCACTTAAGATATTAAGTGTAAGATTCTAAGAAGGCTCCTTACGAAGAAGGAAGTGTCACAAGAATGTCAGTTACCTGGACGTAGCACTAGAGTCAATGGCAGAAAGTTGGAGCGCCATGCTTCTGCTTTGATGACTCACTCAACTTCGATTAATTAAAACATGAAGCACATAAGATATTGGATAAGTATCTCTGTGGAAGTTACACGATGCATTATTAAGCTTTCATAATTTGTCTCTAATCATTCAGTTCATGTGCTGTTGACCCTTAATTAATCTTTTTTTTTTCTTTGGGGTTAGCTATGTCCCCGCCCTCGTTCTAGCTATATTAAGTATTTACTTTCTTTATCCTATCAGACCACTTCTTGCGTAGGCCAATAATCATCTATAAGAAAAGGGCTATTTGGATTATCTCTGCAAATGCTAATCATTGGCTTCACTTAATTCCATAGTACGAGGCTTCCACTTAGCATACGGTTCGATTTTTGGCAGTTGCCAGATCAATATCAGGGTTTGAAGAAAGCCTTACAAGAACAATGCAAAAAACAAAAAAAAAGCAAGTGGTACTTGAAATTTAACATATAGGAACTTAGATTGCAGGTAGTGAGGAATTGATAAAATTGCACACACAATTGGTATGTTTCGTTCATTGATCTTACACTTGAGATATTATTATTACTGAATAGGATGTAATATGGACAGATTAAGGAAGGCAAGTTCTTGGCGTGAAGGAGTATGATTGATGGGGTTGTGTGCGGCACGTAAGAAGGTGCAAGATAAGACCAACTGTAAGAAACTATATTATTCAGGCAAGCAAAGGATCTCTTAATCATGGCTTCTTCTCTGATAACCAAATATATACTTAAATGTCTCTCATATATATACCACAATTGCACTATTATACTATAGCTTAGACGTGTATTTTTATTATTTGATATATCCTTGTACACAAATTAAGTGTGGACACAGAAAGAGCTAACTTGGAAGAGACTGCTAGTTGGCAAGCAGGAGCAAATATGTCATATGCCAGTGAATTTTATACCTTATGTGCTACACAAGTCATAAATAAGACCTAAGGAAAGAGAGAATAGAGCGACATTAGCTTCTGAGCCACTCAATGGAACATGTTAGTTGCAAATAAAAAATGCGACAGTCGACTTCGAGAAAAGATTTTCTGTCTAATATTATTCTGTCTTATTTTGTCTTATAAAATTTTAACTATTTATTTTGTGGGATCCACGCGAAACTCATACAAAACTCACATAAATAAATGATTGAAATTTATTAAACATAATAAAGCACCATAATATTAGGCAGTAAATATAGACGAGTCGACTCCTAGCCTGGAACGCTTCCCACCAGCTAGATGGGGTATTGGTCATGCAGTTTTGATAAAAGTCTTCTCAGTGATATCATATCGTATGAGATCCAATCTTTCACAGGACTCTCCCGTCACGACACGAGTAATTGTGGAACACGTTACGAATTTATGGAAAAAGATGACTACATACCCAAAACAAAGCTATGCCTCAACTTAGTCTTAATACGCTTAGACCAACCCTTTCTCGTAACTCGTATTATAATTTGGGATCAGCTTACAGAAATAGAGACCTCTGTGGACGGCAATGTCTATAGATGTCACCACTTCAGTTGGACTCATTTCCTCTCTACTTAGGTGTGTTAAATTACTTCCAATCTAACAATGACTCCCAATTTGAAATCCTTTTCATAACCTTTCAACGAGCCCAATTATCAGAAAACGAAAATACTATGTATTTACTGTAAATGAACGACATCTATTGAGTGACATAGGTCCTTTGTCAGAATTCATTGCCATGTCAATGTGAAATTGGTGCTGATTACAAGATGTTGTCTCCCTGCCAGGCTGAGTACTGTCTATGAAATTCACATAACATCACGATTGACACGGTTTGCCTTTCAATTTTTATGATAAAAAGAAATAAATCAAGAATTCTGTTAAGATTTCTCGAGTTTAGATTTCTCAATTTTTAGGATTAAAAGTTTGCAAAGACTATCACCGTTTACTTTATTGAGTGAGCTTCATTTTAAGATTTCAGTCATGATTTTTTACTTTTGGAGATTTCTATTTTTTAACTGTACATGTTATTCTTAGGATTCAACAATAATAAATGAAAAGCATTGTTGTTTTTGATGTTTTAGTTGAACCATGGGCCAGCCTGAGCTTTGCCGGTGGCTTAGCTGGGTCAAATAATTTTGATCTATGGCCCGTACGCAACCTGATCAACTCGAGTCAAAATTATATTGAATTGGGTCAAAATTGACATGCCTATTAGAAATGTTCAAAAATAGATAGTTTTATCTCTAATTAATAGCAACGTTGCTTCTTACATATCTACTAAATTTTTTTAAAAACAATTAAAAATGCATAAACAAATAACTTCATAAATAATAAAATAAATACAAATGACCAAATAAATACAAATAAAGTAAGTAAATAAATAATTGAGAAGAAAACAAATAAGTAAATCAAAAAACAAGCAATTGAAAAAAACGAAATAAAAAATAAAAAATAAAAAAAAATAATAACTAAATAAGCAAGTTCGACAAAAAAGAATTAATGCTAATAAAAGCTACAAGAAACGAAATAAAAGGTTTGAAAGGCTTATGAAAAGAAGGACCGCCTTATATATGGTCCTCTACCCATATTATGATTCGTCAAAATTTCCTATTAAAGCTACGTCTTCAATGAGCTTTAAAAAGGTCATATCATTTTTTATTACCTCCTCTAAATTCTTCTTAAGTTTTTTTTTTTTTTTTTTGCAGTCTTTAAATACAATCATCTTGAATCTTCTCATTAGGACGTTAAGATGTCTCTTCTTAACATATCTAAACTATCTAGGTCTTGTCTCCCTTAATTTATTATCAATATTAGCTACCCTTAATTTATCATAATACGTTCTTAATCTTATCCCTTCTTGTAAAGTTGCACATCCAACAAAGAATCCTCACCTACGTCATCATTAACTTATGACTATGTACATGTTTAACGGATCAACACTATGTCCCATAGAGTATGGTCGAGAATTTACCTTTTTGCTTGAGTGGTATCTTTTTGTTGTCTAAAACTCGTGAGGTATCTCTCCATTTAAGCTACCTTGATTTGATAAGGTGTATTATGTCGTCCTCTATCTTGTCACTATTTTAGATGATAGATCCAAGTTACTGAAAATAATTTTTCTATGGTATAACTTTTGTTCCAATCTTGATTTCTAGATCAAATGCAATTGTATGACCCAAAAATTTACACTCTAAGTACTCGGTCTTAATCTTACTCAATCTAGCATTTTCTTCCAAAGTTCTAGTTTAACATTAATACCCTTATTTTGTTTTATCTATAAAAATAATATCATTAGCAAACAATATACATTAAGATACAATCCTTTAGATATTTTTGTAAGCTCATCAATAACTACTACAAATAGGAAGAGGCTTAAAGATCCCTAGTACAGTCCAATATTAATAGAAAAATACTTTGTATCTCCTCTCATCCTTACTCTAGTCTTAACACCTTCGTAACTTGTATATAAGCAGTAAGAAATCTTTTAGCTTTTAAATACCTCCACATGACTTTCTTAAGTATCTTGTTATAAGTCTTTTCTAAATCAATAAAAACTATCTACAAGTCCTTTTACCTGTCTATATAATATCCATTAAATGCCTAATGAAATGTACGCCTTCTATCGTAAACCTTCCTAGTATAAAACCGAATTGGTTCTCTAAGATAGGTACATCATTTCTTACTATTTTCTCAATCGCCTTCTCTCATAATTACACAGTGTGACTTAATAATTTGATATCTTTATAGTTATTATAACTTTGAATATCTCCTTTGCTCTTATAAAGAGGAATTAGTGGACTAAGTCTCCACTTATTTGACATTTTTGTGGATATAAGGATCACATTAAAAAACTTAGTTAACCAAATAAGGCTCTCTTCTTATAAGCTCTTCCACACCTTTATGGATAACTCATTAGGTACTACTACTTTTCCACTCTTCATCTTCCTCGTAACTTCTCTAATTTCTTTTCTTGTAATACATCAATAATAGTATAATTACGTACTGCTCATAAGTGCTAATATCACCCAAGAAAATATTATCTATGCCTTCATTAAAAAGCCTATCTATATAGATTTGTCATGTTCTCTTGATATTATTTTCATCCACGAACACTTGTCTTACTTTATCCTTTATACAACGAACTTAATCTAAGTCCTTCACTTTCCGTTTCCTAGCTTTTACCAACTTAAGAATATCAATTTCTGTATCTTTCGTTTCCAATCTTTGATATAAGTTCTTGTAAACTTTACTTTTGACTTCTAAGATTACCTTTTTCACCTATCTTTGTCGGCTTGTAACTCTCCCTATTGGCTACCCTATCTTCATCTATATTGTTATCCAATAAAGCTTTATATATAGCCCTTCTTGATCTTCACTTTATCTTAGATGTTTTTATTCCTCCACCAAAACTACTCCTAAATCCTTTAGAAACTTCCAAGATCTCCTTAGCTATATCCCTTAAAAAAGTTGTTACTCTATTCCACATTTGCTTAACATCCCCTCCTAATTTTATGCTTCTCTAAACATTACAATATCCTTTAAGTTATTATAAAGTACCTCTTTTTAGGTTCTACTATTTTACTCTAGTGCATTTTTGAGAACATCTCTTCTTTCTTTAACCCTTAATTATAAGATTCATGACTAATAATCTATGCTAAGTTGACAAACCTGGGTTAGACATTACCTTGAAATCTTTGCAATTGGATTGATCGCTTTGCTTTACAAGGAAATAGTCAATATGAGTTCATAATTTTGCTATTAAAGGTTACCAAGCGTTCTTTTTTGCTGAAGAATGAGTTATCATCAAATCAAACACTACTGAAAAGTCTAACAATGCAGGCCCATTGCCATTCCTATTATACCCAAAACTCCTATAGACAATCGAGGTTGCTTTTATATGGCCATTAAAGTCACCTAATATAAGTTTCTTGTTTGAAATAAGCTACTAAATCACCTCATCAAACTCTTCCCATAAGTGACTCTTAAGTTGTTCTTCCAACCCTACTTAAGAGTACATAAGCACACACTATATTAAAAACATCTATCACCATAAGCTTTAAGGATAATATCATATTATTGTTTTTCTTTACCCCCACAACATAATACATGAGTTCCTTGACAATCAAAATACCTACAGCATTCTATTGTCTCGAATGTTGTAAATATCAGAGATCGAATTCATTCATCTCTTTCTTTCGCTTTAACTCCTATCCACTTTGTCTTCTAAATAGACACTATATGAATCTTTTATTTAATTAGAAAGCCTAAATAAATAACTACACATGAGAATAATGTTTGATAATTAGAGAAATAATAAAGAAAGTTATAAAACTTCGACGCCTAATTAATCCTTTCATATCTGTATGTTTCAACTCTGACCTTCCATTATTTTTTGCTAACGATTGTCTTCTCCTTACAATTGTATCTCGGACAATATGAGCCAAGACATTCCAATTACCTTTAAAATTCACAAAGCTAAACCAACGTACCGCTGTGAACTTTTTTCCTATATGAACTGCGCAAAGGACTGTCCTTGCACAGGGACACAGGAAGTAAGCTGTCCTATATGAACTGCGCAAAGGACTGCCCTTGCACAGAGACAAAGCAAGTAAGCTCGATAACTCAACGCTGGATATTAAAAGGGGTAGAAATTTAACAGATCTGACATTTTATATGCTAAAACAGTCAAGCTGTTGTTCAAAGTGCCATCTCTTCCAGTTGGACATGATCAGATGATGGACAACGTAGATGATATCTGTGCAACTGAATGGGTGTTTTGTAGAGGGGTGATCTGTACACAAAACATGAATAGTTGAACTAAACAAATTACCCATTGGGTCATTTCTCCAAGGCTTGTTTCGAACTACTTTTCAATTCTCATAAAATTACCTTATTCCATTATCAATGACACATTGTATCGAATGGGCATGAGAAAGATCCATTAGGTCAAAGCTACAGACAAGTCATTGCAACAAGTACATCGAGAGTCCACTTCTACCTAGGTAATCTGTATATAGTATTCCTCCAAATGCTGAAACCAAAAACTATGCAGAAAAACTTGTTGGATCACCACTAACCGATTTTTTCCCAACGCAAGCAAAACAACTACGTTAGACAACAAATCATGATTAAGTTACTCGACGCTCAACAAATACAGCAGTTGTCACAGGAGGCACGGTGAAGCATCCTGAGGATGCTTCAAATAAGGAATTCTTGACTACCATATCAGCTGCCTTAACCTGCGTGATAGATATTACCATAGGCATCAGACATAAATATCCTTCAATAACAGGCTAATTTTCCTTTTTTGAAAAGGAAAATGGTATTAATTGATAAATAATGGAAATAATACAATGTAGACCGAAAAGTTAAGGGGTGTACCCTTTACACTCCTTACACAGATATGTACGGAAAAAAGATAACATAAAAGTCAAAAAGTAATAACAGACTAATGTTGCAACAAGTAAATCATGTAAGACCAGGAAGAAACAGTATATAGAATAGACGAGGATATAAACTTTAGGATTTCATCATTCAATTGGTGATTAAGGAGCTGATCGTTATTGTTCAGGCAGTTCTACTTCAAAATGTGCAAGTGTTACCGCAGAATTTAATAACTAACCTATTGTCTATATTGTTGTTTATTTAGTAAAGAAATTTCAAATATGATGAGAATATAATCTTACATTTAAATCTCCAGAATTTGTTTTATTAGATCTAATTTATAAGATAAATTCAAGAAAAAAAACCTTATAAACAATCCTAATTACTGAAATAATTAGATAAATTGTTCGATCTGTCTTTACATGTTTAATTATGTCATGATGGATCAAATTCTTGCAATACTCATACCGACTTGATTATCACAAAACAATTTAAGTGATTTCTCAATTTGCGTCTTCAGTGCATTTACTTTTTAAACCACATTCCTTCAAATATACAATGTGCCATAGCTTGAAATTCTACCTTTACACTACTCCTTGCAACCGCTAACCGTTTCTTGCTCCTCCAAGGAACTAGATTCCCCCAAATGTATGTGCAACATTTGGGGCAGATGTTTGTTTACTGATTGAGACAGACCAATCCACTTCTAAATAAACCTGAATGTCTAAGTTGGTACCCTTTTGAAAGGAAAATCCTTTCTCAGGTGCCATCTTGAGATATCTTAAAATTTTTTATGATGTTTCAAGATGTTCATGTGGATTGTTCATGAATTAACTAATTACAGTTACCTCAAAGCTGACATCTGGTCTAGTATGAGTTAAGTAAATAAGTTTTTCTTACCAGTGAGTCAATCCTTCTTGCTCCCAAGTTTAATTGTGTAGTCCATGGGAATCTTTGAAGACTTGCTACAAAGCATTCCAGTCTCCTTTAGCACGTCTAAATGTATTCTTAC
Source organism: Erythroxylum williamsii (assembly GCA_027564335.1). Taxonomy (NCBI): domain Eukaryota; kingdom Viridiplantae; phylum Streptophyta; class Magnoliopsida; order Malpighiales; family Erythroxylaceae; genus Erythroxylum; species Erythroxylum williamsii. Next base: position 33,748,696 of record JANITW010000236.1, on the reverse strand, counting down.
ATTGAGAGATTATAATTCCTCTTTTAGATCTTCCCACTTCCATTCCTAGGAAGTATTTAAGTTTTCCCAAGTTTTTAACTTCAAATTCAAAAGCAAGAATCTCCTTTAATCGTATTATTTCTTTTTCATAATCACCTATGAGAATTATATCACCAACATAGTCTACAAGAATAGCCTTTCTTCCTTCGGATGAGTGTTTGAGGAACAAAATACGATCAGTTTGTCCTTGAGAAAATCCGTGCTACTTGATGACTTTGGTAAACCAGTTAAACCATGCCCAAGGTGATTTTTTGAAGTCCATAAATGACTCTCCATGTAAACTTCATCTTCCAATTCTCCATTCAAGAAAGCATTTTTTGCATCCAATTAATGTAGCTCCCAATCTACCCCATCAAAATTCACTGGTAACAATATAAGTGCCTGAATAGTTTTTGGCTTGGCCATCAAAATAAATATTTCTTGATAATCTATGCCATAAGTTTGGCTATAATCTCTGACAACTATGGGCTTTATACCTTTCTATTCTTCAATTTGCCTTGTACTTCACATGAAAAATCCACTTGCATCCTACAAGTTGTTAACCTGTAGGAAACTTTAAAATCTCCCAAGTATCACTCTTTCCAAATGCTTGTATTTCATCATCAATAGTAGACTTCCAAATAGGGTCTTTTAAGACTTTTTGTATTCTTAACTTAGTTACATTGGAGGTAAAGGCTCTAAAGCTGGGTGATTGTGAGACATGAAGTTTGATATAGATGCAGAGTACTGTTAAATATTATAAGAGAAGAATGAATTTCTTTCTGATATATCAAAATTAGGTTACAGCCATTAGTTTATATACACAATTGTCTAGCTTAAAATTAGTAACAAACTCCCTAAAAATAGAAAACTCTCCAAATCTGTATCTAACTCTAATTCCTAGAAATCAGGGAATTATACGATTTTCTATAACTATACAATCTTTCCAAATTGTAGGATTTTTTAGGAAAACTTTATCTTCTCTCATTTTTATCTGTGATAGAATACATTGAATTTATAGGGTACTTTGTACCCTTGGAAAAGACTAATAAAAACAGAAATAATCTAAATATAGTAAATAAAATATACGCTACCTTATTTCTAAGGATCCTTAACCCCAATTTAGGGATTCAGGTCCTTTATTCAAAAAATAGAAACTAGAAATTAGGAAAGGAAATCAAACTAAATCTTTTATTTTCTAACACTCCCCCTCAAGTTGGTGCATAGATATTATGCAAACCTAACTTGCTAATGAGGAAGTCAAATGATGGCTTGCTCAATTCCTTTGTGAGGATATCTGTTGTTTGTTGTTTTGTTGGAACAAATGGTATACAGATTAATCCTCCTTCTAGCCTCTCTTTGATAAAACGTCGATCGATCTCAGTATGTTTAGTTTGATCATATTGCACTGGGTTATTTGCTATACTGATTGCTGCTTTGTTACGGCAGTATAACTTCATAGGAGTCTCTAAAGGCAACTTTAACTTTTTTAGTATCCACTACAGCCATAGTAGGTCACAAACACCGTTGGCCATTGCTCTATATTCAACCTCAGCACTACTTTTTGCTACTACACTCTGCTTTTTACCCCTCCAAGTTACCAAATTATCCCACACGTAGGAACAATATACCATTGTTGATCTTCGATCAGTAGAGGACCTAGCCCAATCTGCATTAGTGTAGATTTCGATCCTAAATTGATTATTTTTTCTAAAACACAACCCTTTTCTTGGAGATTTCTTCAGATACCGTAGAATACGGTAGGTAGCCTCAAGGTGTTCCTTTGTAGGTGAGTGCATAAATTGACCCACAAGGCTGACTGCGAAGGCTATGTTTGGCAGAGTGTGAGATAAATAAATTAAATTACCTACCAGCTTCCGATACTTGTTGTATCTACCAGGCATCCTCTTTTGTTATTTCCCAGTTTCACATTCGGATCCACTAGTGCATCTACCGGTTTACATCCACTCATCCCTGTCTCTTTCAACAAATCTAGTGCATACTTTCTTTGGCTAACAACAATCCCCCTTTTTGATTTTGCTACTTCCATTCCTAGGAAATATTTGAGAGAACCTCGATACATCTCTTCTAAGTCATTGCCTGTCAAGATAAAGTCATTGACATAGACTATTAAGGCTGTGATTCTTCCACTTGATGAGTGCCAAAAGAACATTGTATGATCTGTTCGAGATTGTGTATAACCTTGCCTTTTCACCAAACAAGTAAACTTCTCGAACCAAGCTCGGGGTGATTGCTTCAAACCATAAAGGGACTTAATTAATCTGCATACCTTCGATCTAAATTTTTCTTCAAAACCTAGTGGAGCATCCATGTAAACTTCGTCTTCCAAGTCTCCATTCAAGAATGCATTTCTTGACATCTAATTGTTGTAAAGGCTAATCTAGATTGGCAACCAATGAAAGAAGCACTCTTACAGTGTCAAGTTTTGCTACTGGAGTAAAGGTCTCCATGTAATCGATTCTACGTCTAGGTGAAGCCTTTAGCAACTAACCGGGCTTTATATCTCTCTAAGGATCCATCCGAGTTGTATTTTACCGCAAATACCCATTTACACCCGACGGTCCTCTTGTTCTTTGGCAAATCCACTTCTCTCCATGCTCTGTTCTTCTCAAGAGCTCTCATCTCTTCTAGAATTGACCTGTAAAGCATCTTGAACATTTTTTGGAATCTCCACAAGTGACATTTGATTAGTAAAGAAGGAGAAAGTAAGAGATATTGGGTGTTTAGTACACGACCTAGCCCCTTTCCGAAGAGCAATAGGAATATGAAGATTTATAATGGGTTTTTCTTCAGAAATAGAATGTAAGTAGGGAGTATCACCTGGAGAGTTTTGAACTGAAAGAGGCATACATGAAGAGTTTCGGTCCTGCCCCAAGTTGGAATCTTGGCCTTGTTGGGAATTTTTGGACATCTTTTCTTGAGTCCAGTTTTTCCAGGTGTAAACCAATCCAAATTTTTTCTTTCATTCATCTCTTTCAAAGGAATCATTATTTTTTGCTGGGACAAGACTTGGCTTATCTTTTGTTTTTTTCACTTTGGTCTTGTTCAGGTTGAGTTAAAACAAACTTTGTTGGTGAGATATTTGGCGCAGGTTTAGATATTGAATTATTCTGAATCTGGAAAAGATCTTCATTCACCAAGGTTTTGATTTGATCCCAAGTCGGATCTACATTATTTTTCTCCCCCTGAAGAGGAGACTTAAAAAAAGGTGTCGTTTCAAAAAAGGATACATCCATCGAAAGAAACATTTTTCTTCAAAGTAGGATCATAGCATTTATAGCCCTTTTTAGTTGGTGAATATCCTACAAAAACACATTTCTGAGCTCTAGGATCAAGTTTACTTAGATTTGGGTCATGATTGTGGACAAAAACTATGCACCCAAAGAGTTTAATGGGTAAATCGGATACTATCCGAGAGGATGAACTTTTCTTTTTTGAAAAAACATGTAAAGGAGTTTTGAAATCTAAAATCTTTGAGGTCATTCGATTAATAAGATAGGTTGCTGTAAGAATAGCTTCACCCCAAAGATACTTTGCAATATTATTTGTGAAAAGTAACGCTCTTGATCCTTCCAGTAGATGTTTATTTTTTCTCTCCACAACTCCATTTTGTTTAGGCGTATCATTGCATGAACTCTGATGAATAATTCCCTTTTCAATAAAAAACTCCCCAAAGTCTTATTAAAAAAATTCCTTCCCATTATCACTTCTAAAGATCTGAAATTTTTCATCAAATTGTGTTTGAACTATGGTATAAAAATTTTTAAAAAATTCTTCAACCTCAAATTTTTCTTTCAATAAATATACCCAACTTATTCTAGTGTGATCATCTATAAATGAGACAAACCATTTTTTTTCCCAAGAATTGTTGGTGTTCTTGAAGGACCCCAAACATCACTATGAATCAAAGAAAATGGTTTAGAGGGTTTGTATGGTCTTGGAGGATAAGAGGCTTGGTGTTGTTTTGCAAACATACAAATCTCACACTGAAATGTGGATTTTTATTAATAAAAAGAGGAGGAAATAAATGTCTTAAAAAATGAAAGTTTGGATGACCAAGTCCATAGTGCCATAGCATTATTTCATGATTACTAGAAGAAAATTCAGATTCAAGGCATAAACTATTGACTGGTAGTTTACTTGTCTTCAAAGAAATACAGTCCTCCTTTTTCCCTAGCACTGCCAATCATCCTCCCCAAGGCCGTTTCCTGAAACTCACAATGAGTTGGATAGAAATTAGCTTGACAGTTTAGATCTCGAGTTATTTTACTGATAGAAAGAAGGGTACAAGACAATTTTGGAACATGAAGCATATTACAAAGAGTAGCGGGAAAACTTTGATTGAACCAATCTCGGCTATTTCTGAAAAAGATCCATCAGCAATCTTAACTTTTTGGTTTCCTGCACATGAATTATATGATGAGGATAGTTGGGAGCAATTTGTCATGTGATCTGTAGCTCCGGAATCTATAATCCAAGGACTAGGAGAAAGACCAAAACTAGGGAGGGCTGTAGCACAAGAATTACCTTGGGCTACAAGAGAACATAAAGGAGTAACAGAGAATTGTGGAGGTTCAAAAGTTTGTGCAGATGCTCTAACTGTTCCTTTGTGAAAGATTGCTCATTCGAGTTGAATGATTGCTCTTGACAATCATCAGTTGTGGTTTGAAGCGCCCTGCCATTCCTTTCCTATTTTTTCTTTAAATGTGCTGGCTTCCCATGAATCTTCCAGCATGTTTATTTAGTGTGCCATGAATTTCTACAAAGATCACACCATGGCCATTTCTTCTGTCTTCGTCTTCATTAGTTCCTCCAAAGTTCTGAGAGACAAGAGCTAAGTTCTCAACCTCTATTGGGGATGCAACAGTGCTGAGCATGATTCTCCTTCTGTTTTCTTCTTGCTGTAACTCTGGAAAAACCTCATGGATTGAGGGAAGTGGTTTCGGCCAAGAATTCTTCCCTTTACCTCATCCAAACTCCTATTTACTCCTGCAAGGAACATATAGACATGATCATTCTCTTCTCTTGTCTTATACCTTGCACAATCATTTGGATTCTCCCATTCATGTTCATAACATTGATCTAGTTCCAACCAAAGAGCCACCTTCTCATTGTAATACGGTAATCTCACAATCTCCTTCCTTGCATTGCCAAAGCCTTGATTTTAATTCAATAATCTGTGAAGAATTTTCCAAGTCTGAGTACGTTTGTCAAATGGAGTCCCACACTGCTTTGGCTATTGGCAGGAACATGTTCGGCCTTGCAATTGTTGCCTCCATCAAATTTAGAAGCCATGTTGTTACCAAGGAATTTTTTGCCCTCCATCTTTTTAAGCCAGGCGCCTTTTCTTCTAGCTACTTCTCTTCCCCAGTGATGTACCTGAGCTTTCCTATGCCTTCGAGTACAAGTTTGACGGACAGAGACCACTCAAGGTAGTTTCTTCCATTCAGTTTTTAACGAAAATTTGTCAAGAAGAACTGGTGTTTATATTATCAACACTAGTATAGAGCCGTCTGGGTTGGTTTCAGAGGTAAACTCTAATGTGTTTTGGGTTCTGCTTGTACCAATCATGGTAGTCTTTGTCATTTTTCAGATTTGAACCCCATGTCTCTGATACCATATAGGATTTTTTAGGAAAACTTTATGTTCTCTCATTTTTATCTATGATAGAATACATTGAATTTATAGGCTACTTTGTACCCTTGGAAAAGACTAATAAAAACATAATAATCTAATTATAGTAACTAAAATATACACTACCTTATTTCTAAGGGTCCTTAACCGCTATTTAGGGATTCAGGTCCTTTATTCAAAAAATAGAAACGACTAGAAATTAGGGAAGGAAATCAAACTAAATCTTTTATTTTCTAACACAAATAAGACGACATAATTCGACACTTCCCCTCAAGCTAGTGAATGGATATCTTCCATCCCAAACTTGCTAATAATATCTTGAAAAACGGTGTTTGTCAGTCCCTTTGTAAGTACGTTGGCCAACTAATCCTTGGTTGACACAAATGGGGTGCATATTAAGCCACTGTCTAGTTTTTCCTTGACAAAATGCCCTATCAACTTCAATATGCTTTGTTCGATCATGTTGAACAAGGTTATGTGCAATGCTGATGGTTGATTTATTATCACAATACAGCCTCATGGGTCCTTCCCATTTTATTCTTAAGTCATCTAGGATTATCTTCTGCCCGAGGAACTCACATATTCCCAACGTCATTGATCTGAGCTCTGACCTTGCACTTGATCTTGCTACCACATTTTGCTTCTTACTTCTCCATGTTATAAGATTACCACCTAGGAGAGTACAGTAACTAGACGTTGATATCCTATCGACCAAAGATCCTACATAATTTGCATTAGTATAAGCTTCTAACGCCATGCCTATACCTGTTTGTTGCTTAAACAAAATTCCTCTTCTCGAGCTGCCTTTCAAGTATTGTAATATCCTATTTACTGCCTTAAGATGTTATTCTTTGGAATTGTGCATAAATTGACTAACCATGCTCACTGCAAATGCTATATCTGGTCTTGTGTGTGCCAGATATATCAATTTCCCAACAAGCTTCTGATAGGATCCTCTATCTACCACAGGATCTTCTGGAGTTTACAACCCATCTTTCCTATTTCTTTCAACAAGTCAAGTACATACATTTGTTGAGAAATGAAAATTCCTTGCTTTGAATGAGCTACTTCAATGCTTGGGAAGTACTTTAATTTTCCTCGCTCTTTAATGTCAAACTCCTTCAAGAGACACTGCTTCAGATTGTTCATCTCTTCTACATCATTACCTGTCACGATGATATCATCAACATAAACTAACAATGCTGTGACTCTCCTAGAATCTGAGTGTCTCACGGACAAAGTATGGTCTCATTGACTCTACTTGTATTCCAATGAGATCATCATCTTAGCAAACCTCCCAAACCAAACTCGTCGTGACTGTTTGAGCCCATAAAGAGCTTTCTTCAGCTTGCAAATCATTCCTTCTTTAGATTCAAATCCAAGGGGAACTTCCATGTAAATTTCCTCTTTTAGATCACCATAGAGGAACGCATTCTTAACATCAAATTGTTGTAGATTCCACTCAAAATTAGCAGCTAATAACAAAAGTATTCGTACCGTGTTCATTTTAGCAACAGGGGCAAATGTCTCTAGATAATTAATGTCATAAGATGGAGTGTATCCTTTGGCCACTAATTACCCTTGTATCTTTCCACCGAGCCGTCAGCCTTGTATTTTATAGTGAAAACCACCCACCTACATCCGACCAGTTTCTTCCCTCTCGACAATTCAACTAACTTCCATGTCTTGTTCCTCTCAAGGGCTTCCATCTCGGTCTTCATAGCATCCTCCCATTTCTTGTCTCCTAATGCCTCAGTTAGATTTCTCAGTTTGGGAATTGTATGGAGATTAGTTAAGAAGGCTCTATGGTTTTGGGATAGATTTTGATAGGGACCTGAAAAGAGACGGTGGATGTTTCATACAGGTTCTTGCTCCTTTCCTAAGTGCTATTGGTAGGTCTTTAGCAGTTGGTTTTTTATGTTCGTCTATTGATTCAATTGGCTCAACACTTGGTGTGATATTGTCGATTGGTTTGGGAGTGGCTTCAGGAAATTGGGCAACAGCACAAATGGGAGACTGGACCTGTATTGGTCGAGAGATAGGTATTTTCCTCCTAGAATAAACTTGCAATGGCTGCGTGTACCTTGATTTCCCTTATCTTTCATCATTTCAACAAATTTGGATGACTCGATTGATTGAAAAGTGGGAGAACTGGACTCAGAGACGGTTATGGGTATAGGCTTAACAAAACTAGGATCACGAAGAAACATGTACTTTGCTTTATCTTCACTCAAGGTCTCCCCCTGAAGATAAATGTGTTGAAAAAAGATTCATCTTCAACAAAAGTAACATTGGCTTAAACAAAAAATCTTTTAGAAGGTAGATGAAAACATTTATAACCCTTTTGTGTGGAGTAATATCCGATAAAAAAGCATCGAAGAGTAAGTGGATCTAATTTACTCCTATTGTGAGAATCAACATGAACAAACTCAAAACAGCCAAAGATTCGAGGTATAAGACTGTTTGAAACAGAAAAGTTTGGGAAAAATTTTGCAAGAATATCAATTGGACTTTTGAACCCAAGGACACGTGTTGGAAGCCTGTTAATAAGATGGGCAAAGGTTAATACAGCTTCACCCTAGTATTCCTTGTGATTTTAATGATTTAGACCTGGCTATTGCTGTTCGAAAAGGAACCCGAGAATGCACTAAGCATCCAATCTCAAATTTTGTATAATTCCATAGACTTTCTCCGCAACACAAAACTTTCCTACCACCATCAACTCCATTCCAATTCCACAAACACTACAAGAGGCACCTAGAGATAAGAATTGGGTACAAGCTATGAGGGAGGAGATGAATGCTCTAAAGAGAAATAAGACTTTGGAAATTGCAAACTTGCCTAATGGAAAGAAAACAGTGGGGTGTAAATGGGTGTTCACATTGAAATATAGAGCTGATGCTTCAATAGAAAGGTATAAAGCTCGATTAGTTGTAAAAGGATATACACAAACACACGAGATAGATTATCAAGAGACCTTTTCACCTAGCAAAAATGAATACTGTACATGTTCCTTTGTCTTTAGCTGCAAACTTTGGCTTTTACAGCAATTCAATGTTAAGAATGCATTCTTACACGAGGATTTAGAAGAAGAGGTTTACATAGAACCTCCGTCGGGTTTCAATAAAATTTTTTTTAATGCAAGTTAAAGAAAGCTTTATATGGATTAAAAAAATCGCCAAGAGCTTGGTTTCAAAGATTTACTAAAGTGATGCTAGCATTGCAATACATACAAAGTCAAGGAGATCATACTTATGTTTATAAAACATGCAAAAGGAGGAGTTACAGCACTACTTGTATATGCAGATGACATTATTGTCACCGAGAATGATCCAATTGAAAGAGAATCTAGCAAAAGAGTTTGAAATTAAAGAATTGGGAAGGCTAAAGTATTTTTTAGGCATTGAGGTAGCATACTCAAGTAAAGGCATCTTTGTTTCTCAACAAAAGTATGTTTTATACCTACTTAAAGAAATAGAGAATCTTGGATACAAGGCAACAAGCACACTCATTGAACCTAACTTAAGACTGAGTGAAGAGAAGGATGATAGCACAGTAGACAAGCGAAGATATCAGCGATTGGTTGGGAGGATGATATACCTGTCCCACACAAGGCCAGACATGACATTTGTTGTAAGCATAGTAAGCCAATTTATGCATGATCCAAAAGAGAAACACCTACAAGCTGTCAACCGGTTTCTATCCTATCTCAAAACTACACTTGGTGGAGGGATTTTGTTTAAGAAAAAAGAAGGGCTATTCATAAAGGCATATATTGATGTTGATTATGCAGGTTCTGTGGTAAATCGTAGATCAACTTCAGGATTATTTCTTGGTGGGAATCTAATGACATGGAGGACTAAGAAGCAATTGGTTGTTGCAAGATCAAGTGCAGAAGTAGAATTTAGAGCTATGTCTCATGGAGTTTGTGAATTACTATGGCTCAAGATAATCCTTGATGACCTTAACCTCAAGTGGGAAGGACCTATGAAACTCTATTGTGAAAACAAGTCTACCATTAACATTGCACACAATCCAACGCAACATGATCGCACGAATCATATCGAAGTTGATAGACATTATTAAAGAGAAGCTAGACAGTAGCATGATTTGCACTCCATATATGGCATCAAGTAATCAGTTGGCAGATGTATTAACTAAGGGAATGTCGACTTCCAACTTTGAAGATATTACATACAAGATGGGAATGGAAAATATCTACTCACCAGCTTGAGGGGGAGTGTTGAAAATCTAGAATATCTTGCTGTGTACAGCTGTGGAATATCCAGAATATCTTATATAGCTAGAAATTCCATGTATAGCCCATGGTCTTTTTTATCTTAGGATAGAATCCTTTTCTATTTTTGGATAGAATAATTTACTCCTAATATTTGGGAGACAGCAGATTTCATGGGATTGACAGAAGTCAAATTCCATTTGTATAAATAATGTACAGCCTAGAACCAAGTGAAAATACAAAACAATTCATTTTTTTTCAATTTCTTATGTATTTTCCAGCATGTATCTCATGTATGTTCAGTTCTCCGACAATGATCACAGTATGGTCTCTCCTTTTTCTTTTCAGCATTCACATGATTGTGATAGGATACTAGCAACACTTACTGAGTATATATTCTATGATAGTATCGAATCCCAGTACACCTCTCTAAGAGAATAACAGAAAATCCCTTATGTACTAGATCAGAAAAATAGAAAAATATAGCAATAATATAAGACAGCTAGACGCACTCCCAGACTCTCTCTTCAAAAGAGCCTCCCGAAGCATACAACACCTTCTGCCCCTAAGGCTAGCTTTCGAGAGGCTAACCACTCTCCCAAACTTCTCTCTATTTTCCTCTCTTCTCTCCCCCGTCTCTTTTTCACAGAAATATTTCCCTCCTCACTCCTGCATAGTGGGCCCTGCTGCTACCAAGTTAGTTAGCATTGTCGCCCTTTTTTTCCCCTGCAGCCCATCTCTCAGTCTTCTAGAATATACCCTCAACCCACGTGTCCCTTCTTTCTTTTATAAAATTTTGTAACTAAGGGTCTATCAGATTGCTGGTTGGTAAAGAAGTAACTCCCCTAGTAGCAAGTGCCAAACTCTTAGTTCCATAATTTATAATCTAGGTTCCCAGCATTATCTTTTTTTGGCTTTCTTCTCTCCAAACTTCAGAAAAAACTTCTCAAATATTTTTGAAGAGGTTTATTGCTTATAATCCTACCTATTATATCATTCAAATTTTTATTTAAGCTCATTAAAAAATTTGAATACCTGCTCTTTCTCATAATCTTTCTAGGAACATTTCCACTCAAATTCTTCAAAGAGGTCCAATTGTTCCCAATAATGTCTTGAGATTATTGAGGTACTAGGTGGCTTGTATCTCTTTGTAGGTCATCAAGTACTCCCTTGATCTATGATAGCAATATGGGTCCTAAACCCATATTGACATATGCTAGGAGATTCACTAAGGTAGAGAGGGGTGAGTCACCAA
>JANITW010000236.1:33727192-33737431 GCA_027564335.1 Erythroxylum williamsii | reverse complement strand
GGGATATCTGAATATTTTCCATTGTTTCGGCTGATAGCTGAAGGGCCATTATGGCTGGTTAGCTTGGTTCTTGTAGACGATACTACAAGGCTATAGCTAAATATAAATAAAATACCTTATTTCCATCCATTTTCATATCAATCTAAAACAACTCTACTATGTTCTCATTGTTTGAGTACATCTTTTTAGCCAAATCCCATATCCCTTTTGATGTACCATAAAACATGAAATTTTGTCCAACTTCATTTTCCATGGTATTTATCAGTCAGGAAATAACCATATTATTTTCTATTTGCCATAATTTGAAATTTGGGTCATTCATTTTTGGTGGTTGAGCTGTGCCAGTGAAGTAGCCATCTTTTTGTTTGTCGCTTATGAACATCATCATGGATCGGGCCCATTGAAGATAGTTTTAGCTAGTTAACTTGTGACCTATAAATGAAAGAACAAAGGCTTTTGAATTGCCATTGCTGATGAAAGTTTGCACTTCAAGTCTCGGGTTAAGTTCTGATGTGGAACTTCAATCAGATGCCATCTCGTATTTCATTATTTATAGGACTTTCTCTTCTGATTAGAGAAGAGAAGGCTCTGATACCATGCAAAATTTAACTAGTAACTTATTATTTATTTCCTTGAATAAAACTAAAGTTTATAGTCCAATAAATTGGCAGTACAAAGAATCTAAATATGATAAGAATATAATCTAGGACTTGAATATCTAACATTTGTTCTTATCAGATCTAACCAACTTATGGAATAACCTCAAAGAAAACAACCTTAGCCAAATAAAGAAATTCTAACAACCAATTACCAACAAAGTAGGAAAAAATACAATCTAGATAATCAACAATTACGTTTGGATCAATCATTTCACGGGATATGTAAACTCATCCAAAATTTGTAGTCCACATTATATGCTTGGAAAAGAATTGCTCAATCCACCTCAAATAAAGGGCACCTAATAAAACTTCTGAGACCAATTTCTGGTTAACCAAGAAATGATCACCTGTACGGGGTGTAACTGAAAAGCTCTTGCTTGGAAAGCATGATTAGCGATTGATACCACATTTGGACATGTGTTGAATATAACCACAATGTGTGAATAGCTGTAAAACCAAAGTTTAGATCCCTTAATATTAAGCAGTTGTTACCATTGTACCAAAAGTAATGACACATAATTTATACTCACATGGCATCCAGCTGGGCTAACCCTGGAACACCATCATGGCCATCTTCAATGCTCATCACTATGACACCAGGGACCCATAAAGGACCAGTGTTATGGAATTGCACTCTTTCCTGGATGTAGATATGCTCAATAGAATAATAGTTAAAAGGAAAGTCTGATTTCCAAAGCAAAGTAGTTTTAGGACTTAATATGAAAATTCTAAATTTTTTCATTGGACTGTAGAGCTAAATTACAAATGGAAGTGTTAATATCTTATGGTTTAAGGAAATAATGAGTGGTTTGAGAACAATAAGGACAAGAAACAGAGATATGAGCAAGGAACTATGATAATGTTACCAAGAGTGAGTCTTTGAGAATAAAAAATTTGAACATTAAATGTGAGTCAAGTTATATCATCGGCTTCAACTCGAGCTAGTTAAGTTTTCAAGGTTATGCATTACAACATCAAGATAAAATTTGAACTAATGATATTCATCAAATGCGAAAAGACCACCCTGCACTCTTTGGAGCCCAAGTTTTAAATTGACATTCGTTTGATCTCTAGGCAAGTTTGTAGATGGTATAAACAATCAACAAGGTATGGTGTAAAATAAAATTACTAACATATTGGTTGAAACAAGTTGACCTAAACAAATTGCCTGAGGAAGACTAACTGTGTGCTATGTTAGACAGATTATCATGAAGCATTGCATAAGAGATGGTACTCACCTGGATATCATTTGCTGCCCTTAAGCGGAAAAGTGGCGATGAATACCGAACCTGTAATACATCTAAAAAGTTCTGCAGGGCTGCTGTGATGTGCCTCTTTTCAGGCTTGAAACTTGGATCTGCCAATCTTGGCTTAATTCTTTTAAAAAGAACAAAGTAACATAGTTTCAGAATAATGATGGAAAAATAAAAGAAGCTCCTAAAGGAAGTTAACACGTAGTCACAAAATGGTATAAAACGAACAAAAAATGAAGGAAAAAACAATACTCACAAAGGCCAGTGTTTTTCATTCTTCTCCTTTGGTGGAAGGCCAACACCCCAATTGTTAGAGTTATACGTGAAGTCTAGCCTGGAAACAGTTAAAAGGTATAATGTAACTGGTGACATACAATCATTGTTGTTGAAGATCACAAAAGTGGTATTTAGTATAAGAATAGTGTTATATGTCCACATATCCCATAATACAACAATTTAGGTCTTATTTAGTGAGATAGTCTTCTCTTATTTTAACTTAGTGTACGTACCTATTATTATGTGTAAGTGGGCTAAACTTAATAAAAAACCTTAATACTCGTTGGTGTACATAGATGTAGGCTTTACAGTTGAAAAATGTTAAACCAAGTGTATATTTTTCTCTCTTTTCCTTCTCTTTTATCTCTACCTTACACAGTATCAAGCTAACTTAAACATGTTATCACAACTAAGTTTCAATTATGTGAACTATATCCTGCGGTCTCTTTACATTTTCAATTCTATGAACTGAACCCCTAGCTTGTGTTTCTTCTTTTTCAAAGTCATTCTTCTTCAAATGCTCTACTTCTCTAATCCTCTAATAGTGGACGTTTCTCCTTTTTCAGCAAGCTCTTTCTTTGGCAACTCATTAAGAACACTGTCACCTTTCATTTTCCTTTTCCTTTTAAAAGCGCATTGAAAGTATCATCAACTTTCTATTGTCTTTCCTTCTTGTAGGACATTGAGAACATTGTTACCTCTATTCTTCCCTTAAGGCAGCTTACAAGTCCATTTTCTTCCAGCAACCAATCTAAAGTGTTACTAAATCTACTCTTATTGTCCTTTTTGCTAACTTGTATTTTATTTTTCCTCCTTTCTTCTTTTATAGTGCATATCTCTTTTCTATTTTGTCTTTCTCTCGGAAGTTGTCTACAATGCCCATAGATGATTTTTGACACCAACACCATTTTTTTATTTTATGGTTTATAAAAGTAAACAAACGAAAAAGCAGATAATAAAAAATAAAAAAGAAAAATATACTTTTTAGTTTTAAATTTTCTGTTTGCAAAATTCTCTATTTGCAAATTTAAAAGGAGATAAAAACATTCACTTACCAATTTGAGATGAGTAATGAAGACAACTAAAATTTAACAATAGAGATTTTATTATATAGCCAATATTCAAGATTTTGTGCATCTTATAATATAATAGTTTATGAATTACTTCATAATAATGTAGTCTCTTAGTGTGAAATATTGTACTATCCTCCTATTATAAACAGATAGATCAAACCTAATGAAAAACAAATTTCAACACCTTTTTGTGGTCTTCGTATAACAGGAGGACGAAAACTAATGAATAATACATCTCAAAATCCTTTGTGGTCTTATTGTTCGTGGATACAAGTTTTATAATTGAAACACCTCAAACCAATTTGTATATTCTTCTCTCTCCTTTATCTCTATTTTCACATGATACAATTAACAATTATAATGCATCAGAAGAGGAAACTACCAATTGAGTTATGGTGTACAATAAACAATAGATTATCTGACAGTCTTTATAGCAGAAATACGTCAATATTCTAGAATTTCACAGATTAGGTTGGCTAATTTGAGAATAGTTGATATAAGAAAATGAAGAACCTGTTGAACCAGTCACCAGAGTTGTACGAATCACGATCTAGTGATTTTGAGCGTAGCATCTCATCACCGGCATGAAAAAATGGTATTCCCTAGAATAAGATAAAGACTTGGTATAATCCAATGACAACTAGGTCGGCAAAACATCAACAGAACATTTACATAATAATTCCTTGCTCACTTATTCCGTCACAATAAGTGGACAGTCTTCTGATTCAATAGGTCAACTTGTAATCTATTTTACACGTTGTCTTCCACCACTAGGGAGTGCCATAGAAAAGAGGAGGAAAGCTAACAACTGATCGTTTGACACTGAAGGGAATTAAAAGAGAACTGGACCACAAGATTAATTTCCATGCATCTTAAGTGAGATTTTATATCACAGTTGCATGTATGGACTTTGTTAGCATCATCATAAAATTATTGCATAAAGAATATGACTATGTGGAAGATGAGGTGATCTAAAGTAAGGAACCCATTATAACCAATTACAGGGAAAGTATAACTGTTCAAGAACTCAGTTAAGAGAATATAAACTGAGTAAGCACTTGTAAGCTGTTATAGAGCATTCATAAGAAGCATTAGACCGAGAAAATTTCTCCATCAGCAAAGAGACATCTATCACAAGTAGCAGTAGATAATTGAAAAAGCAGAACAATTTTTTACTAAGATTGTCATGGACTCTTTATAAAGTACATACTACAAAAGTAAAGAGGTCTTAAATCGATTCACAAAAAGTAGAAGACCCTACCTGTGAAAGTGCTATTATACTTGTTGCCAAATGATTCAATCTGCATCTAACATCTAAAGAAATATCTATCGGAGTCTACAAGGAAGGAGCCCAGTTTTCGAAATTAGAACAGATGTTAAATGGCTCATTTAATGCACGTGGTAAATTTAACAAATACCTTCATGCTCAGAACATCAAATAAAGTTTCATTGTCGTGAGCAGATACATAGTTAATCTGGAAAATGACCAAAAAGATCAATCAGTATACTGAAAAGAGTTGAACATTACTTGTGTATGTAACCAGAATTTAAAATACACACTATAGTAAATAAATAATTCCAATGTAATAATTTAGAACTTGTCAGATTAGGGAAGAAAAAAATCCTTTTAAAAGTAAAAAATTTTGACTGTGGCTGAAGTGTTACCTAGCCTTTAAGAGTAATTCCCCAGAATCCCTTTCCCAAACATAGGAGCTTCACAAACATTATAGGAAAAGAAACAACAATAACTACAAATATTACTAGATCAAACTCCAGTAGAAAAATTCAAAAATATTTCTGAAAGGGGTTTGTGTGGTATCAGAATTTGAAAACAATAAATTTAGTACAGTAATTCAATGCAACAGATAGGCATGGCAGGACTCCAACTCTGGAAAGAGTTTGTCAGGAAACATTTCTTTTAATTATGCCACAGCACCAGAGACCAACGGTCAGATTCTCATCAAGGCTGGCCTCTATTAGTGGACCATCCTGAAATTGGCACGGTCAACGACTTCATCTCGAAGTTACGGAAGAAATGCTCCTCCAGAAAAATTGCAAGGGACAGGTAAATTAACAAATTCCTTAGTATGTGAACTGTTAGAAAACCATGGGCAGGAATTTGTAAATTATACATAAGCTTGCAAAATAGAAAAGGTTTTGTATGGTAATCAAATGCTAGAGATAGACATGGGAGCAGTCTAAATTTGAACAAAGTTCCAGCTTTCAGGACATATAAAGATGTAAAAACAACAGAGGACAAGGGTCAAAGATTTTCACGAAGGGTGGCCTCTATTGATGACCACAAATATTTTGGTCAAGTCAATTATGTCCATCTCAAAGAAATATTGCAGCTAAGTTAGATACAGCGAAGATTTCTTTTATACAGTCCTAAGTATGTGAATCATTGAAAAATTTTGAGAAAAGAGAAGTTTTTGTACAGTGTCAAGCTTGAAAAATACAAGAAGTTCTTTGGACAGCAATTCAATTCAATGCAACATTCACTTCTCTGAAATACAAAACACAGGGGAAAAAAGAAAAAAGGAAGAAGAAAAACGGAAAACAGAGATCAAGAGTCATAAGATTGTCAAGAAGGCGGCCTTTATTATAGAGCCCAAAAGTTTTAAACCAATCAACAGCTTTCATCTAAAGGAAAATTATGCAGCTATTATAGAGCCCCAAAAGTTCTGGGAATGTGAAAAACTAGAAACAATTAGAGAAAAGGAAAAGGGTTAGGTGAAATGGAAAAGGGTTCTGTACAGCATCGAAGCTAGAAAATCTGAAACAGGGCCTACTACAGTAATTCAATGCAGTAGGTTGGCATAGCGGAACTACAAATTTGGAAAGAAATGTAGCTGACATGACAAGTTGCTTTTGAAAACAACAAAAAAAACACAGGCTAAATGTTAGAGATTCTTGAGAAGGGTGGTGTTACTTAATAACCATACTGGAAGCTAGCTCTAATCAAGCTCAAAAGAAATAATAAACTAACTCAGATATTGGAATCTCCCTCTTGGAAAAACAGCATGGCACAATCTTAAATGACAATTGAGGCCCTTACGGTTTCTGTTGGACACAGAGCATATGCAACAGATGTTCCATCATAAGTTAAGACCCCCTCTCCTTTCACCTGGGAAAATCTGAATCATTGACCAATATCTAAATATAGAACACATGCTGAAGGGATATAAAAAGAATGAAACATATTACAAACAAGTCCATCAAATATCCGACTGAAGTTTCAACTTCTAGTTTGCGGGTTAAGCATCAGTAAGGAAATGTGAGAATGATTATGCATATGCATGGACTTGCAATAAAATCAAGTAAAACAATCAAACACATCTGTTCTTTGTTTTCACAAGAGTGTAACAGGCACAATTCCCTTGCTCATAATACCCATAAAAAGCATTTTGGAGAGTCAACAGTGAGAGTATTAAAGGCACAATTCACTTATAATAAACATTTTGCCTACAGTATAGCATTGTACAGAAGGAAAAAGAGTTATGGGTACCTCTTTCCCTTCACTGTTGGTAAGTACAAAATCCCTCAAATTTCCAGCCATCCCAACCTGTTATCAGAACCATTCAAGAGGAAGTTTGATGTCAAGCGTGGCAAACACTTTTCTTTGGATGAGAAATAGTAATGGTTCTTTTTTAGGTCTCCACAAGAAACATAAAGCACTGACCAAAAGCATGTAAATATCAAATTAACATGAAATTTTGAGTTTGTTGATGAAAACAACACCGCATATAGGCACATGAAAATGATACTTTAATACGTAAGTCAGTAGTTGGGGAGCATAACAAAACAATTAAGCATTCATCAAAGACAACCAATGGTGACACATAAAACAGTCATTGTCCAACCACTTTGAGGTATGAAATGAAAGCATATTATTGTTGACCTGGTACCTTGTCGCTAGACCAATACCGAAATGAGGAATCTACCAATCTAAACTAGATTCTGCAAATCCATAAAGATGATCTACCTGGATGTGATCCTTTGATGTAGCAAGCATGACTTTTTCAGCATCTTTTCCACCATGGTCATGTCCATTAGGCTACAAAAGGACCACTATATATCTAAGAATTTCTGTAAGTTGAAATCTGGAAAATAGTATAAAATTACTCCAGAAAGATTAACATTTACATAGTGGATGTTACAATCTGAGAAAAGACAACAGTTTGATAACCATGATAAATTTCAGCTTTATATTACCTGCAAGAATAAACCAGTCACAAATCCTTGCTGAAGAGGGTGACCAAATGGAGATCCACCAAGCATTGCATCTCGAATTCGATCATTAAAGCTGAAATTGAATTTTCAAATTCAGTACGAAACCAAATTGCTTGACAGCAACTAACGAACCAGATAAAGGGCTAAAGTAAGAAGATGAAATTTCCTTTGGACTGATGCAGCCATGAATTGAGGTGCTAGCATAAATAATTTACCGAAAGAGTTAACCTCAAACTCCAATTTTTAGTAACAAACATCCCTCTAATGATCAGAAATATATTTGGAATGCAGATGCAGAGATGCCTCCAGAAATATAGATGTATTTTGTCTAACCTTTCACAGCATTTCCCTCTTCAGAGAAGATGGAGATAAGAGGAATGGGAGAAAAAAGTGTGCTTGATGATATTTACCTTCCAATTCCTGTCCCAGGAAGATTGAACTGTGAAGCATTTATCCCACGCCCATTTTTAGCTACTTCACCGAAGTCCCAGCCTTCACCATATCTGCAAACATGAATGTCAATCTAACAAAATGTAGGACTGTTGGAAAATATAATGTGGTCAAGATATGTATTATCTCATAATATTACAATCTGATTGTAATCAGAAGATTCTATAGATTAGATATCACTATCTTAGAGATATTTTAGTATCTTAGAGATATTCTATGATTATCTTTCTGTTCTAGGATTATCTTTTTGTATCTGTATAGATTATCAAGCCTATTCTATACTCCCCTTCATGTATATATTTACTGCATTTACTAAGTAATGAATATAGAGAAACCAGCTCTTATTCACATGGTATCAGAGCCACATGAAAGAGATAGTAAAACCGAGGAGTCAACCTCGACAAGTCAAGAAATGACGGCAAACCCAAACTAGAATGGAGGTCAATCATCAATTACCTCTGGTCTTGAAGGAGTTTCAGTTGTTATTGTCTCTGACAAACTGAATGGAACAAAATATCGCGAGTGAGCTCAAGCTATGAATCTCGCCATTGGAGGACACAGAAAGTTGAGTTCTATTGTCATAGATAGGAATGTTCCAGACCCAACAAACTCACAAGCTGCACGACAATGGGAGATAGATAACTCCATGGTCTCATCATGGGTTATCAAGGCCATGATACTACCGATCAAACGAACCTTTATGTTTCTTCCAACAACTCTTAATTCAACTTTAGCACTACTCTTGGCTAACACCTTTGGCTTCTTACTTTGCCACGACTAAATTTCCTCACACAAAAGTGCAATACCTAATGGTTAATCGTCTATCCTCTTCTGAACTTGCCCAATCTGAATCAGTATATATTTTGATTGTTCTTTGATCTCTCTTTTTGAAGAATAATCCTTTTCCAGAAGTACCCTTTAAATAAGAAGTAATGTGATCATTGTAAACAAAGTGGTCACAACAAAGGCACATGCTAGGACATCTATGGAAAACCTCCAGACTGGAAACCAAAAAAAGGGGAAAAAACCAAGACTACCAAGTATCTAGTGAAGGGGGAACAGATAGTCAGAAACAACAAGGAGGTGAACTAAATATTTCACTAGGGAAACTATTAGAAGTACTAAAAAATCTCCAAAATGACAACAACCAACAGAAGATAAGCATAGTTGCTAATGCTACTATCAGAGGTAATATCATAAAAGATTTTTTTATCTTCATGCAGTAGGAAGAAATAAATAGTTGATTCTAGAGCATCAGATCATATGACTGATGATTATAACCTATTTCATTCATATTTTCCTTGTGCTGGACATGAAAAAGTTAAGGTAGCAAATGGTGATTCTTCTTCAGTTGCAGGAAAAGGAGATATCAAGGTAATAGATTCTATGAAACTAAATTATATTCTACATGTTCCTAATCTAGAATGTAACCTTCTTTTAGTTAGTAAGTTGACAAGAGAAGCTAATTGTAATGCTCATTTTTTCCCTACTCATTGTGTTATATAGGACCTATCATCGAGGAAGATGATTGATAGTGCTAAAGAGGTAGATGGAGTGTACTACTTTGAAGATGAAGAAAGTCATTCTACTCCTTATAGCTTACGTAATAGTGTGGTTGTTCCTAAGGTTGATAAACTATTGTTATGGTATAAGAGGTCACGTCATCCAAACTTCCAGTATATGTTACAATTGTTTCCAAACATTTCAATAAATAAAGATCTTTTTGTTCAATGTGACACTTGTGAATTTGTTAAGCATCAAAGAAGCTCTTTTACAAGGTCTAAATACAAACCCACGAAACCTTTTTCACTTATCCATAGTAATATTTGGGGCCCTTCTCGTGTTCATAATAGAACCAATTCAAAGTGGTTCATTACATTCATTGATGACCATACTTGTTTGTGTTGGATGTTTCTTTTGAAGGATAAAACTGAAACCTCTACTGTGTTCATCAACTTTTATCAAATGATAAAAAGTCAATTTCAAACTAGTATCCAAGTCCTTCATACTGACAATGGTACTAAATATTTTAATCAACATCTTCATACATTCTTCAAAAAACATGGAATTGTTGTTAGTACCACTCCATGCAACCAGCCTGTTAGTGCTAGCAATCAGCCCACTAAGCCCATTCAAACCTACATCCATAGGGGTAAGATGGGGAAGGGGGCAAATGCCACATAGACTAGGTTGTTATGAGTTTGTTATGGAGAGAGAATGTGGAGAAGGGAAAGGTACGGGGAGAAATGCATATAGAGAGTTTCTGTATAGAGGGGGGGATTATGATTGATATGA
>JANITW010000236.1:33707063-33717268 GCA_027564335.1 Erythroxylum williamsii | reverse complement strand
TTTAGAGGTTTTTCTACAAACCCTAAGCCCTATTTTCAAGTTCCAGCTACAATCTACTTCAATTATAGCCTATTCTACTCTACTTATCTTTGTTTTTCCTTCCCACACTACGTCATTTGTACACCTTACGTATATAATAGTCAACTTGCAGAAGTACTTACCAAAGGGTTAAGTAGTCCAATGTTTCAAAGCACTGTATCCAAGCTGGGAATGACCAATGCCCATTCACAAGCTTAAGGGAGAGTGTGGGAAAACATAATTTGTATGATTATATCCAGATTTTGTGGGGATTATGTGCATAAATTCTGGTACTAATTATGTCCATAAAATTAGGATAGAGTATCCTACAAGTCATAGGATCTAACAAATCTGTACAAATTTATTTCCTATTTTGTAATAGGGTTAATTTGTATGAAGCATATATGTCTATTAGCCAAACATCAACAAAAAAATTTCCTCCTTCAAATTCAGTCAAGGAAATTTATTCATCAAAAGACACAAATAGGCAACCCGTCCTCCTCTTCCACCAAAGATAATGCAAACCTACATATATATGCTGGAACCATCAATTCCATCTCTTTCTTTCATTAGGCTATGGAGCTTGCTCTTTGCTTTCACCTATGAACAGAAATAAAATGCTGGGTTACTAGCTTCAAACATGTTTTTAATCCTACAAACAAACTCAATCATTTATGAGTATTAAATCCAATTCACATCAACTTTAACCTCATAAATCATTTACGACCTAAAAAATGTCATGCATCGTGAGAAGACATTCAAGTTCTAGTGAAATTCTGCCAATAATTAATTTTCCATTAAGAGGAAGATGCTATCATGAACAACCAGAATAATATCGTAAGTATTTGTATGATCAATTAATTCATCATTCATGATGGAGTTACAGAGTAAAAGTATTTGTACCATTGTGCGTTTCATTATATGGCCCATAAGGTCAAACCTGAATCCATCAACCTGACAAAAAATTGACATGATCAGTAATCAATAATTCATAAAAGCCATGTTAAAGTTCAAATACAAAAGTCAAGAACATCTCAAGTAGTTAGGCACTCTACTACTCAATATTTGTATAAATATAGACCCTATCACTAGCTATGAAAGGATAAGAAACGCTTTCAATATAGACAGCACCAAACATCTGATGCGTAGTAAATTAATTATAGTGCAAAGTGAGTAATTACCTTATAGTTGACTGCCCAGTTTAAAAGATCATCAATGATTAAACGCTCAACCATTTGATGCTCACTAGCAGTATTATTCTCGCACGTACTATGCTCGATAAAACCATCAGCATTTCTTCTCAAATAGTAACCTGGAACAATCTAGAGATAAAAACTTATAATCACAAAACATAGGAAAGATACTTGCAGGCTAATATACTGTTAACATACTGTGCATGATAATTGTTTGTTAATGAAAATCCAAAATCTACCAGCTATAATAAAGTCACACGGGATAAATACACAAACGGGGACCAAATCAATTACCTTATCAAGAACAGAATTTGCATCAAAAGGCCCACTTCTATACAAGTGATTATAGACAACATCCAACACAACACAAAGGCCAATCCGGTTGAGTGCCTACATTACCAGACACGATTGGAGAAAATGACAAATCATTGACAACATTGATTGTGTATACCCCTATCATAGACCAACATAATAGATTCTAGTTCCCTAAAATCGAGGAAAAACAAATTGAAAAGTGGGCCAGACCTGGACCATTTTTCTGAACTCAATTATGCGACAAGGACCATCAGCATTAGTAGCATAGCTTCCTTTTGGGACTCCCCAAAGAATGGGATTATACCTAAGACAAAGTATAAGAATTCTGTATCAAATGTCAAGACATATTGAAATAATTTATACTTATCCCAAGTACACAAGCAAGACCATACCCCCAATTGTAACCATCATCATCTTGGATTGATGTTATCTGAGCTTGTTGTTCAACCGAGTCTGGTGGCAACTTTTCAAGCATTTTATTATCTATAAAAGTCCATGCACAAGAAAAGTCAGAGAGATTGAGATGAAACACATTAACTGATGTATTCTCATGAATATTTGTGAGATATTGCTCTTCACCATTATCAAACTTTTTTTTGAGAGTACCAATTTCATTAACATAAGCAGAGATAGTTAGATGTTGAAATTCTTAGGTTATCTTTCTAGGAATGGCTTCATTCTGCATAAACTTTATGCTTCCATGCAAATGATAGTGTTTCATCTTTACTAAGAAATCTGCAATAATAAAATTAACAGTCAATGACCTGTGATAGAAATCAGGATTGAGAAAATATTTTATGCATTGCATTGTTTACAAGTGTATAAGAAGGTCAATTATTTACAAGTTACTCTAACAACAAAAAAGTAAACAAAAATAATCAAATTCCATAATTATGGGATATCCTAACTAAATAGAAATATCCTAAAAAGATACAAAAATCCTAAAAATAGCTGACTTAATCATATTATCCCACAAGCTCCTTCAAGCTGGTGAATAGATATTCTACATATAATATTATCAAAACTTGAACAACTTCATCCTTTAGTAACTGCGTCAACAAATTGGTTCCTTGTAGCCATATAAGGTGAGCAAATCAAACCACCTTGAATCATTGCTTGACATTCTGCCTCCACACTAGATCAAGCTACTATATTTAACTTCTTACTTCTCCATGTCATAAGGTTCCCAACAAGAAAAGTGCAATATCCCAAAGTTGATCTCCTACAACAATCAATACTACACAATCAGTATTTGTATATGCCTTAAGGACTAGACCTTTATTTCTTTTGAACATAATACCTTTTCTTGGTGTCTTTTTTAGATATTGTAACATGCGGTGAGCTGCTAAATAGAACTTGAGATTTGAGAGAATGTTTCTTGCATTGCATTGTTTATAAGTGTACAATAGGGTTAATTGTATACAAGTTACCATAACAGGAAACAAAAATAATCAGATCTCATGATCATAGGATATCCTAACTAAATAGGATAATCAGATTTCATGATATGAGATATCCTAACTAAATAGGAAATCCTAAAAAGACAAAAATCCTAAAATAGTCATGTTTTCTCACACTTCCCCTCAAGCTAGTGAATAGGTACTCTCCACTCTTAGGTTAGATACAGTATTCTCAAAAGTTGAACTACTTAACCCCATGTAAGTAAGTGAACAAGTTTGATACTTTGTAGCCACATAATATGTGCAAATCAAACCATTGTCCAATTTTTCTTTTATGAAGTATATGTCAATTTCGATGTGCTTTATTTGATCATGTTGTACCAAACTATGAACTATACTGATCACAAGTTTATTATCATAGTAATGTCTGAATAATCCCACTTAATTTTCAAGTCTTCTAGGATAATTTTCAACTAAGTAGTTCACACAAACACCTTGAACCACTACTCAAAATTTTGCCTCTACACTATATCATGCCACCACATTCTGCCTCTTACTTCTCCACGTAACAAGGTTCCCACCAAGAAAGGTGCAATATCCTAAAGTTGATCTGCTATCAACAATCAATCCTACATAATCAATATTTTATATGCCTCAAGTGCTAGACCTCTATTTCTATTAAACAAAATATATTTTCCTCATGTTCCTTTGAGATTCAACAATACTCAGTAAGTTGGCTGTAACTGAACTTCTTTAGTGTCATATATTAACAGACTTATCATACACATTGCATATGCTATATTTGGTCGTGTGTGAGACAAATAAATGAGCCTCCCTATAAGGAGTTGGTATATTTCTCAGTCTACTACAACATCCACCTCTGCCTTTCTAAGTATAATGTTGAGTCTATTAGAATACTTGTTAGGTTGCTAGTTGTCTCACCTATCTCTTAGGAGATCAGTAACATAATTTTGTTGGCAGATGCCTAGAGTGAGTTACTTTAATGCGAGAAAACATTTCATCCTTCCCAATTCCTTAATCTCAAATTTATTGGCCAAACATCAATTTAGAAACTATATGTCCTTGATATCATCATAGGTCATTATTATGTCATCAACATACACTAAAAGTGTTGTGACTCCCTCTAAAAGTGAGTGTTGATAAACAACATTGATTCCTTTAGCTTTGTCTATACTTAACAGCCATCATTACTCCTACAAATCTCTTACAGCCATCATTACTCCTTCAAATCTCTTAAAACCATGTACATGGTAACTATTTTAGTCCATACAAGACCTTCTTCAACTTACAAATAGTTTGAGTAGCCAAATTATTTCTATAACGTGGTGGCACTTTTGTGCAAATTTCTTTCTCAAATTTCCCATTTGAAAATGTATTCGTGACATCACATTACTGCAATCCCAACCATAGTTAATTGCCAAAGGTATAAAAATTCTAACAATATTCATCTTTGTAACTTAAGTATAGCCTTTGGCCATAAATCTTGCCTTATATCTTTGAATCGATTCATCTGCCATATACTTTACTTACTTTACTATGTAAACCCATCTACAACCCACAAGTTTCTTCTCAACTGGCAGCTTCAGCAACTCCTAAGTTACATTTCCTATTGGCTAAAGCCTTGGATAGCGTTTTAGGGATGGCAATGATGTTTAGGCTAAAAGGAAGGCTTTATAAGATGGTAAAAAGTTTTTTAAAGAAAGTAAATGCCCCAGAAGATAAAATGGTTGTTTGGTACAATTCCAAATCCTTTTTTTAATAGCGATGGGAAAATCTTGATTGTTATTGTGCAATTGGTATTCAATTTCACTATATAAAGAAGGTTCAGAAAGTGTTACCTTAATCTTAGGATATGGGTAGTAGTCTTGGACTGACGTAGATTCATGAATAATCATCTTCTTCCTTAAATACACCGCCAAACTTTGTCTTTTCTTGTTGATTTTGTGGTACAAGTTCAAACACAGGCTTAGAAGAAGATGACAAGTCAAACAAGAAGAAATCCTTGAGAATCCCTTATCCTTATCTTCTATTGATGAATTCTCTTCTTGAAGATAAGGAGTGATGAAATAAGACTCATGTTCATTAAAGTAACATTTGCCAAAACATAGAACTTTTTTTACGGACGGCGATAACACTTATAGCCTTTTTGACTCAGAGAGTAACCTATAAAGACACATTTTAGCACTCTTGGATCTAACTTTCTACCATTTTGGCTATAAACATGGATAAATGACACACACCCAAATACCCTTGGAACAAGGTTATTTGTAGTTTGTAGATCAAGATAAAATGTTGAGAAGATTTCCATTGGACTCCTAAATCCCAAGACCTTTGAAGGCAAATGTTTTATAAGATGAACATTTATAAGTACTGCTTCTAAAGGATTCAAGTACATTTTTCTAAGAAAAGAAGACTCGAGTTGATTCAAGGAAATGACCATTTTTCCATTATGCTATTCCATTCTGCTATAAGAAGATAACACAAGATGACCCATGTACAATCCTTCTTCTTGAAAGTATAGAGTT
Organism: Erythroxylum williamsii; assembly: GCA_027564335.1. NCBI lineage: Eukaryota > Viridiplantae > Streptophyta > Magnoliopsida > Malpighiales > Erythroxylaceae > Erythroxylum > Erythroxylum williamsii. The sequence goes on along the minus strand of JANITW010000236.1, from coordinate 33,711,796 downwards.
CAGAGTTAACTGAAATACTTCCCAGCATTTCTAGACCTAAATCTTTTGACGTTAACCCTAAAATGATTTTTAATCATAGAACAAAAATTTTCGAGGGCAGTACTAACGTCAGATTCGTGTTTGAGTAAAAATATCCAAGTGACAGAAGTATAATCATCGATGAAAGACACCAACTATTTTGCTCCAGAAACATTAGAAATAGTAGAAGGATCCAAAATATCATTGTGAATGATATAAAAAGGAATAGAAATTCTTTCATTACTAGTTAAAAAAGATACACATTTGTGTTTGAGAAGCTCACACACTTCATAATGAAATCGTCAACATTTAGACCCTTAAATAAGAAGGAAACATAATTTTAACTACTCTAAACACGGATGTCCAAAGTCGGTGATGGTTGAGCTAGATTTTCTTTTTATTATATGAAAAAGATTTTGAAAGAAAGGAAGGAGATAAATTACCCTTGATCTTGCTTGATAAGTTCAATTCTTTAAGGTTATAGAGGTCATCCTATACCTTTAGCATGTCCAATTGTGTTCTCTAGATCATATTCCTTAAATACACAGTACTTTATGATGGGAAATCACATAGGAATTCAGATCTCTAGTGAGTTTGTTGATAGAGATCAGGTTCATAAATAATCTAGGGATATAGAGAACTTTTTTTAAGGTTAACAATGGATTGATCAAGCTCCTAGCTCAAGGATTTTGATTGATTGGCATATTTGGTAACTGTCTTACTCCTTTGTATTGCAGTCATAGTCTTTACCTTGACCTTGTACACTTAGGCTCTGTCTATAGCTTTAGAATTCATTTATTGGAGTGCAGCTCATATATCCTTGTTAATGGCCAAAAACATACATGTCACTAATTTCAGATGTCCTTGCGTTCCAAAGCCAAACCATAATCAAAGAATTTTCTTCATCTCATGCTTCAAATCAATGATCCTTTGGTTTTAGATTTGTACCTATGAGATGGCTAATCTCATCCTTTCCCTTTTAGTATGTTGCAAACAAGTTGAGACCATTCAATGTAATTTTTTCCATTCAACTTATATGTAGCTTGACATCTTGCAATTCATTGAGATGTTGAGATTGAACAGTCTCCTTCGATTATGTTGTAATGGTTGTTTCTACCACCTTCGACATCTCAATGAGGAAAAAAAACTCTAGGTAATTAAAGTTGATTGCCTAAAGGAAAAAATTAACTAGCAATGAAGGTTGGTCAAAATAACAAGATTGATAGCAATGAAGGGTAGACATTCAGATCGATCTTTTCCAAGAACTGAAAGCCTTATAGCTCTAATAACATGCTTGACATTGAGAAAATATTTTCTACATTGCATTATATACAAGTTACCCCTGAAATAAAAAGGAAAAAAAAAATAATCAGATCCTATGATCACGAGATATCCTAACTAAAAAGGAATATCTTAAAAATATACAAAAATCCTAAAATAGCTAACATATCCACAAATCATGTTTTTCCACATGGAAAAACTATAACACCATATAGAGTTGACTCCAAACCATATCTATGCATCAAAAGAGTAACATCCTAGGAAAGTATCAACACTATCTTGGGAGAATAGAGTGCCAATACTCCTTTTTGAATAACAAATGGACTTACCGACACACTTCCAATTCTCCTTGACATCATCAACACCACCAAAGTGGAAGGTCGGCAACAAATGAATATGACTTATACCAGCCTCTGATAATTTTGTTAGATGACTTACACCTGCAGAATTCTTCAGGTACATATATTATGGTGTTAAAAAATGGCCATCACAAAATCACTCAACATGACTATAAAATCTCTAATTCCATTTATAAGATACAATAAATGAAAAGATTATATTAATAATTTCATATCAACCTAGGGTGACTTCAGAGATATTTTGTTTGTAAGCCAGACAAACAGATATTAGGGGAAAACCCTTTATGCTAAGGTATCCTTTAGGAATAAAAGTTCATCATAATAGATGAACTTTTTTACAGTAACAATTAAGAAGCCTAGATAATTTACAACAAGCGTTCTTATCCAAACACAAATCATCCTAGTCTGGAGGTTTCATTCAAATAGTGATACTCTATCACTAGCCTAGAGGTGCAAATCCAACACAAATCAATTTTAATTATCCTAGCAACATTGCTAAGGTGATGAATCATAGACACAATATTTACATTTATCAAAGGACGATAGATTATGATTGTAGGGGTCAAAAGAGAAATGTTACCTCCAAAGTGAAAGCCAAATAACCACCACGGAAGTCCGGGCGAACAGTCTCATCATGGGCACTGTAAAGTCAACAATGAATTAAGAATGCATACAATCATTACTTTTCAACAAAACAAATCATTACCTGAAATCCCTTATATGAAGCTCATAAATGCTTATATCTGAGAAAGAAGCTATTTGAGGTTTTTCATCAGCTAAACTATCCCATCCTTTTGGTTTTAGAGTAGAAGAATCAAGATTCACAAATAATGTCATCTGGCCATTTGATGAGAGCCTGTTTCAACATGTAAACCATTTAAAAGTTAAAGATGCCTTTCCCATTATGTTTGAAGCCTTTATATAGAATGCTTGAATACATCAATTTCAATAAGGATAAGCATCTCAATTATATTAAAGAATCTTCGTCACATTGAAATAACCAGCATACCCTCTAGCATATGGATCATTTGCATAGCATTTCTCAATGCGCAAGGTGCTAGGATGATAAACTATAACTTCATAGACATAATAACAGCCTTCCCAATATTTTGGTCCTTGAAAGTGCCAAACTCCATCAATCTCATCAAGTTGGACAATTTCAAGAGGATGCTCAGTAGATGTGTCACCATAAATGTGAGCGCTCACTGCCTATTTGATTTGAAGGACAAAACCATGAATATTTATAGAGACCTAAACTGTTTGAGATCACAAGAAAGGAATTAAGAATCTTCAGATTTTACACACTTGTGCTGTGGGTGCCCAAAGGTAGAGGGAAACATAATCTATTGAATAATGTGCACCAAGTGGACCATCATATGAGAACAATTCATCTAAAATACCAGGTAACTGCAAACCAGTAGCATTGCTGCATTTCCCGTCAGCTGTCAATGATAAATATCTTCAGTAAACTGGCCTATAGTTAAGGAATATGCTATCCAAAAACTTCAGAGATGTCCATAATTTTTCTTTATGCTACAATTATCCAAATGAAACAACATTCTCTCTCTTCCAACACACTAATAAAGACAATTTCGTTTATCTAGTTATATACTTTTGCTTTAATTTAAAAGACCGCAAATAAATGAGTGCTGGGTGCTAGCAAAAAAGTGCCAGCTTACATCCAAATGCTGCAACTGCTAATTGACACTTCAATAGGGGTTCAACAACCACAGAATTAGGCACTTCGAAAGCTCGGTAACCTTGTATATGTGGGAATTTAGATAAAACCTAGCAAAATTCAAGTCAAAGAAATAACTAGTTACAAACTTACCAGGAAGGTTGAAAACTTCACTAAACAATAATGACGGTTATAGAATTTCAACGTATACAGCAATCTATGAGAAGTCGCTATTAAATCAATCAAAGCTTTACCCAAAAAATAATTCTTGCACAAATGACCTAGCATTATTAAATAAAAAGAAAAAGACTGAATGCATCTTACACTTTCTGGAAGCCCAACATCATTTTCCTCAAGCTTAATTTTGACATCATATCCTGTTAACTTGTAAGTGAGAACAAAAATGGACTGGCTAGAAGCTAAAAGTATTTATTAGAAGGAAGACAACGATGTGGGCTCAAACCTTGAATGACGTCATCTTGAATGGATAAAGAAGCAATTTTACTAGCATATAAATAGCAGGAGGAACCATCTCCAACATCCACGTTCCAGGCTATCACATTTCTACTCACCCATAATGCCCTCGAGTACACTAAGCTATCTTGTAACTAATATCCAAACAAAAAACCATTAGTTATAAGACCATGTATATATAGCCCAGTTGTAATGTAAACAGGAATCATTTGTTTCAAATGCAAACTTATAAAAACTGTTCATGACTGTTTAATACAAGTGCAACAAACGAGAGAGAGAAAGACAAACCCGAGCAGTGGAAGTGGACGTTTGACGAGGCATCGAAGAGCAGCGGGTTTTTTGCGATAGTTCACGACAGAATACTCCATACATAGAGTGCTCAAATATCCTATTGGACCTTTCCAACTGAACATAAAGTAATAAAAGGTCCTTTAAATAAGAAAGGGAACGATAAAAAGACAGGGTCATTCATTCTCAGCACTTACTTTGATCAGAAAATCCGACACGTGGGCGGAGGCTCTGATGCCGGAGGCCACCACCGGTTCATTTTCTCCGCTGAGGCAAAGCTTGGATATGGGTGATAGAGACAATGACTGTGGAGCCCACAAAGATGAACAAAATGACATCGTTAGATGCAAATCTATAACGACACTCTCCCTTCGACCTCCAACCTTGTAGTAGGAAAGTGTGGATTAGATTTCATTTAGTATATATACTAATAGCGAATGGGATGGACGACCATGCAACTCATTCGTTCATTTAATCTGACGGCCTATATTCAGTCAGATCTGCTTCGTCCATTTAATCCAGCGATTTACATTTTCTGCTTTTTCATTTAATCTGACGGCCTATATTCAGTCAGATCTCCTTCTTCGTCCATTTATTTAATCCAGACTGTTTATTGAATGTTGTTTCTTCGCGCG
>JANITW010000236.1:33679583-33695123 GCA_027564335.1 Erythroxylum williamsii | reverse complement strand
CTTTGTGAACGAGTGCTAGCTCTACCACTTAAAATATGTAAAAATGTTCCAACTTGTTCCTCAACCAAACTATATTGGTTATCTCTTAACAGTCCCCTCCCACGAAAAATTGAACATAAGCGAATAAATGCATCATAACTCATGCGTAAAATGCTACGTGCATTATAATGTGTCTCTATTGCGGTTAGTAATTCATGACGTACAATTTCTCTATGACCTCTGTTTGGATGCACTAGTTGTCTATTAGCTCGACACATATATTGATATATACGTCTCAAGCAAACCAAATAACCCGCATAAGCTATCATAGCAAGTAGAGCATTTCTTTGAAATAGAGCATTTCTTTCGAATCCTCTCATATCGCCTGCATTTACATTTTATTTATTGTCACAACACAAGTACAAAATATATTGACATATCAATTCCTACTCCTATGACATGTTCACATCTGCGAGAAGAAAGAAAGGAAACAAAACAATTAGGTGACATTTTAAAAAGAATGCTCATTTTGTTCTTGGAACAACAATAAATGTTCTTTTCCAATTACACAGTATACTCTTCATGTCTTTTGAGCTTCATTTTAGACTAGTTTCTACTTGGCAGATTTGTAGAAATGAGTAGCATAAGCTGTGAATTGTTTGCAGTGCTTGTTGCTATCTTCAATAAAAAAATTTAGAAAACAAACAAAACTTGGAACAAAGCACAAACTGGAATTTATATTTAAGCTTGGTTTATTGTGTAGTCTAAGAAGTAATGCTGATTTGATCTTCACCATCGAAAGTCTCTACATTACAAGCTCAATACCCAACAAAACCCATAAACAGTTCTAACCTCTCAAACCATTTCAAGGTCCAACAACAAACATCAAACAGAGCTTGTTCAGAAAACACAATACGTAACAACAATTACATCTGCATCCATGAAACAAGTATGCAAAACAAGAAATTACCAGAAAAACGTGAGAAGAATAAAACAAAATCTTTAGATCAGCTCAACCGACAACAATACTGTTGCGTGGACGTTGCTGGTGATGCGTGGTTGCTGTTGGGAGATGCGTGGTTGCTGGTGATGTTGTTGGGAGATGCGTGGTTGTTGTTGGGAGAAGCGTTGGCTCATCTGGTGTAGGGTTGGAATATTGGGTCTGTTGGGTTTGGGAGTAAAAAGCAGAAGAGAATAGTTTTTGGATTCAATTCACGTGATTTAGAACGTGAATTGAATTTGACAAGAGAATGGGTTTCAAACCCACGCAAGATTTCAATTCAAGCCTTTTTTTAAGTTCCAAACAGATGAATTGAATTCAATCATGTGATTGAATTCAATTCATCCTCTTCCAAACAGGGTGTAAAACATGTACATAATCTACTGGTTTAATAGATCGATTTTTCGGATCAATTAGTTGATTTTCCTTTTGCGTATATGTTTTCTCAGTTCGTTTGTTTTGGATAATAAATGCCTTTGCCATGTGTAATCCAATGTTCCACCCTTCTACAATCAAAAAGTAAGAACCACTTCCTTTGCTATGAAATTTTTAAAAAAATCAAGAATTATGGTTTTCCAACTCAGGATATGGGATAAGCTGAAAAATAAAAACCATTAGGGTTTATGTTTAGTTGGAAATTCATTAATGGAATGTAATATTATTCTATCAATGAAGACGAGAAATACAATAGAATGGAATGAGATGGGATGAAAGATGAGGGTTTCATATTACATCTTATTTCATCCTAAATAGTAAAAATGAAAAGTTTAGGATGGAATGTAAAATGATAATCAACTTCACACTATATTACATTATAAACTTTTCATCCAAACAACACTTCAGTATATTATATTATGAACTCTTTCATATCTCTCAAATAATAATTTTCTAATATTACATCCATTTATATTCCATTCATTATAAACAATTTTATTCAATTACATTAAAAACTTTACATCTAATCAAACATACCTTAAGAAAGATGGTAACAAAAAATAAAAGTAACATATCTACACTAGTTCGGTATTCAAGATACTAGACTTATCACCAACTTTATTGATTAGTTGAAATCAATTATGAAAATATGCTCATTTTGTGACTCAATGACAACCTTGCAAGCACAAATTACTATCCTCACTAACCAGTTGAGCAACATGCAAGGAACTTCTTCATCCACAATCAAGACTATGCAAGTAGAATATGGAGAGGACAACCATGGCACAATTGAATCTTTCTTGCTAAAAGCAAGTGGTATAGATAAAGTAAATTACTTGGGTCAACCGCAATGAAGCAATAATCTATACTCTAATAATTATAATATTGGGTAGAAAAACCACGCAAATTTTCCATAGAGTACTAACAATATAGGTGGTCAAGTGAGAACACAAGGACATCCCGAATTTTAGTAAGATCAACTTGGGTCTTTGGAGAACAAAATGACCAAGTTAATGGATGTATTAAGTTTAAAGTTCTCAAGCCAAGAGGAAGGACAAAGAAGACAAGAAGAGAGTCAGAAGAGAATAGAGGAAAAGTTTAACCAGGTTGTTAAGAACCATGCTTCATCCATCCATAACTTGGAGGTACAAGTAGATCAACTTGCTAATTCTTTGTCTTCTAAGAATGCAAGAAGTTTATCGAGCAAAATCAAGGTCAATCCAAAGGAACAACTCAAGACGATTACACTTAGGAGTGGCAAGCAATTGGAAGAGCCAAATGTTCAAAAAGATAACCAATAAAAGGAAAGTGTGGAAGAGAAAGAAGAAGAGAAGCCATATATACTACCACCACCACCCTACAAGCCTAAGATTTCATATCTGCAGAGGGTGAGACAACATCAAGTCGACACTCAATTCTACAAATTCTTAGAGAAGTTGAAGAGAATTTAGATTAATTTGTCTTTGGTGGAAGCATTGAAGTGTATGCTCAAGTATGCAAAGTTTCTTAAGGACATATTAACACAAAATGCACTTGGGAGGAAAATCAGACAGTGACCTTGATAGAGAACTGTAGTTCGATCATCACAAGTACAATGCCTTAAAAACCTATAAGATCTAGGGACTTTTACTATTCCATATGTTGTTAGTGATTTTGAATTTTCTAAATACTTATGTGATTTAGGCGTAAGTATTAACTTGATGCCTTTGTCTATTTTTAGGAAATTGGAACTAGGAGACTTCAAGCTAACATCTATGCCTATCCAACTTGTGGATCAATCCATTAAAAGACCATCTGCGGTAGTAGAAAAAAGTTCTGGTAAAAGTGGATAAGTTTATAATTCCTGTTGATTTTGTTGTGTTGGATTTTGAAGAAGATAGGAATTGCCCATTGATTTTGTGTAGGCCCTTTATGAATATTGGTAGGGCATTAGTTGATATGCATAAAGGAAAATTTGTTTTGAGAATTAGTGATGAGCAGGTTGAATTTAATATGAATAAGTCTTTGAAGAAACCAGTGGATGGAAGTGCTTGTATAAAGATTGATGTTATGGATGATTGTGTGAAGGAGGATGAGAAGAAAAATGAAAAGGAAGTTTAGAAAATTATTGAAGTGGACAGGGATGTGAAGTGAATCACACATTAGTATAGACTTAATATATGGTATAGAAAATGCATAAGAAGGTGGGTTGAATGGTGTATCCGTTTTTGAAAACAATCCCCTTTTTAAAAAAAACTTGCTTTCTCAAATCATTGAAAAACAGTATTATGAAGTATTGCAATCAACAATAGAAGTTAAAAGTTGAGACTTAAAAGATGAGAATCGACACAACAATTTTATACTGGTTCACCCCAAATCGTGGGCTACGTTCAGTCCTTAGAATTTCTTTTGAGATTTCACTATACTTCTCAAAGATACAAGTATTCTTTTCTTTGAGCCTCTTCAGGTCTCTTACAACAAGTATTCTTTTCAGACTTAGCCTCTTCAGGCTATCAGCTTTCTTCCTTCTACTGAAAGATGTTTTGAGCTTTGTTACAAACAATAGTAGCTCTAAGTTTAGCACTATAAAATTTCTAGCCTTTTTGAAAATGACTGACCAAATTACTAACTCTTGCAGTCTTCGACTTTGACTTGTATTTATGTTCTTCGTCGTCAACCGTTTCTTGATAATTGCTTCTTGATAACTGCTTCTTTCTTTTTGTTTCTTAATTTTTGAAGAAACGGTTATTCAGTTGAGTTATATAACTAACTCAAACTGATTGTTCATCCGACATGGAATCGAGTCTTTGTCTTTGATTCTTTCATCTCATTGCTATCGTCTCATTTCTTTCGTCTCATATTCGACTTTCCGCTTGCGTCTCATTTTTTGCGTCTCATTTCTTTCTTCTGCTTGCGTCTCATTTTTTACTTGCGTCTCATTTTTGTCTTGCGTCTCATTGTTGTTGCGTCTCATTTCTAATTTGCATCTCATTTTTGTCTTGCGTCTCATTTTTGTTGCGTCTCATTTCTTCTTCCGTCTTATTTCTATTGCGTCTTTCTTTTGTTGCGTCTCATTTTTGTTGCATCTCATTTTTGTCTTGCGTCTCATTTCTGTTGCGTCTCATTTTTGTCTTCTGCTTGCATCTCACTTTTTGTATCTGCTTTGTTATTTTGTTTTCATCAAAATTATTAATCGTAAAGTCATTTTGATTTAACAATCTCCCCCTTTTTGATGATAACAAATAATCATAAAATACAAAAAAAATTGTAGCGAAAAACAATTAATGAAAGAATATAGCCAATAGCAAAAATCTTCTTCTTCTTCTCTTCTTCTTCTCTTCTTATTCTCCCCCTATCTTTGTCATTTCTTATTCTTATCTCCTTTGTCCTTTCTTCTTTCTCCCCCTATTTGTATTTGATAAAAAAAAGATCATGACCGCAGATGCTTCATAACTTCAGAAAACATTTCTCTCATTTCAGTGCGAAGTGACTTGATATCTTTTCGAATATACTCTACTTCTTTATGCAAGTCACCCACAGAAGCACACAGATTATCAGCTTTCTCTTTAATGTCTTCATCATATTTCTGTTGTACTACTTCAAGACTAACGGTCATAGTATATGCATCTGAAGATATGACACTTGGTTCAATTATTGTAAGGGTAGGAGATTTGACAGATAAGTTGGGTGCTGGGAGATTAAGATCATTGGGGCTGGTTAGTCATGGAACTTGTCTTCCAAATAGGTGTAGAACATCTCTAATTTAAGACACAGTTGTCAAAGGTCTAATGTGCATAATGTGAAGCACAATTGACTCTATTGAGTAGCTGCGGTCTCCAATCCTAATGGATTCGTACTGCCTTCTGTAAGTCTTCCAACCACCTGAGAGGAGTCTTCGGTGGTTCGTTGACCACAATTGCTTCCTAATGCTTTCAAAATGTAGTGGGAAACATATGTTCCTATTTGCTAGACTGTATAGCAAGCTTCATCAATATTTCTCACTTCAGCTTCGATCTTTTCTTCTGTCAGATCACTTGTTGTTCCTTCAGAAAACAATTTCTTCTTCCCTTTTTCCTTATTGCGAATAATGTAAGGTCTTGGTTGTATGTCAGGCACAACCTTAATCATAGTTCTCTTTGTGATTGGTAGAATAGTGTACTTCTGCCTTGTCATATGTGTGGGGTATGGTTTGTTTCCTTCATTCCTCAGAAAACCATACATACTTTTTTCGTCATCACTCAACAGATGCATTGTACTACTATTTACAAAGATTGGTTGTAATTTTTCCTTGACTAACCTTTTTGAGGTGTCCCTGATGATTAGAGAGTTGCTACTCCTGACAAGTTGGCTTTCTTCAATAATTTTGACCCTCAAGTCTTCTTTTCTTAACGGTTGAGAGATATTGACCTATACTGGACTGCGTTAAACTATCTTCTTCTTCTTCTTAACAGCAATAGGAGTGCTCTTCTTCTCACTGGTTTTTTTTCCTTTTATATTTTCTAATCAGTGTTGAAGTCTGTTGAGATTGAAGTTTCTCTTTTTTAAACTCCAATTTTCTATTAATCTCAGTCTCTTTAGCCACTTTTGCTGAATCTTCTTTCAAAATTGCAACTAAAGACTTTGTTGCCTAAGGTGTTTTCTTCTCAGATTCTCCACCATGAGTCAACTCTCTCCCTTTCCTTTCTTTTTGTTGACATAGGGTTCGAACTCTGGGCGACCTTTTTGCTTTCTTCGATTTCTCCGAAAGGAATATTTCCCCTTTTCTTTTCAAGGTCATTTTTTCTTAAGATTGCACCTAACTTCCTTCGTTATAAGAAATCACCTTTTCCTTCATTGATTTCCCTGATGATTTCTTTTCTCCATCTGTAGGCATTCTCTCAATGGATTGACATTTGATTTTTTTGAGGGAGATTCTCTTACCTTAACAATTGCACGCTCCCCATCAATCCTTACTTTCGTCTTAGAATTTGTTTATACTTTCTCCAAATTCTTCAAGCCCATTCTGCCAATTGTTGCAGAATTGATGGTGCGTTTGATATTCAGCTTCATCCTGTTTCCTCTTTCCAAAAGGACTCCAAATTCTTTGAATATTCTTGTCAGCAACATTCTATATGGTAGAGCGATTGAGTCTTTCTTAGTCTTTTCTATATAATGGAAAATAAGGAATGGTACGTTTATAGGCTGACGATTTAGTAGATGAAATAAGCATTGTTCATCTAGTATTGTCACTAAATGCCTTGATCCTGTTCTCGGTAATACACAATGAAAAAGAAGTGAGTGTAGTACCCTACCCTTTTGAACAAGACTTGACGCCTTCTTCTCCTTTGGATCATTGCTTCCATATAATTGCTGATTGATCTGAGTCTCCTTCACCTTAGCTTGCATCATCCATCTAGCTTTGTTTGTGAGCTTCTCTCCTTCAGATGGACACTCAGTGACCTTCTCGATCATCTCCTTTGTCACTATAATCGACAATTTATCCACTGTAGATACAAGAGTATCAGCTACCACTTCCACATTCTTCTAAAAGTCATAAACTTCATTTATGTAGACTATCTCTCGAACTTGAAAGAAATTCCTCCACCCAGTTGCCACAATCTCTGGTTTGACATCCATGTTGTCCTACTTAAAGGACTCAAAATCAACAAGTCTTCTACTTGACATCACTGGCTCCATTGTTTCTGTAGTTAACAACGAACTGAATGCGCAGATGTATATTTCAAAGTAGTGAAGTTGGAGTCTGAGGTTGAGTGTGTGAGCAAGGAAGATTTGAAATCCAAACAGAATAATAAACAACTTTTGTTGAGGGTTCTTCAAAGGTTGATGTTAGGGTACGTCAAGAGTGTTCTAGAATAGGTAGCGTTCTCAAGGCTGTAAGAAACTTCCCTCCAAAACTTTCTTCCTACGGACGTTACCAACTGTAACTCACTGTTACAGTCACTGTTAACTCCTTCCACCTTTTCATCTAGGTCATGACATGTCAGAAGATTGATTACTTAACATCACCATGTTAAGGTTTCGTCTAATTTCTTTGAATCTTTCCTCACTTAATGGCTTAGTGAAGATGTCCGCCCACTGATGGTTCGTCTCAACAAACTGAAGACTCACAATCTTCTTCTGAACGTAGTCTCATAGAAAATGGTGTCTAACTTTGATATGTTTAACTCTCGAGTGTTGTATAGGGTTCTTCGACAGGTTGATGGCACTTGTGTTGTCACAATAGATTGGGATTTCTCCTTATTATACTAAGTAGTCCTCTAGCTGGTACTTAATCCATAATGTCTGTGAGCAGCAACTTGCAATTGACATATACTCAGCTTCTGCAGTTAATAGAGCAATTGAGCTTTGCCTCTTACTTAACTATGAAACTAGCTTGTGACCAAGGAAGTGACATCCTCCACTCGTACTTTTTTCTATCAATCCTATCTCTGGCATAATCTGCATCTTAGTATCTAGTTAACCTAAAATCTTTACCTTTCTTATACATTAAACAAAGATTAGTAGTACCTAATAGATATCTCGAAATTCTTTTAAAAACAATGTAATAAGACTTTCTAGGATCTGCCTGAAATATTCTTGCACATAGACAAACACTAAACGTAATGTCATGTATGCTTGTTGTAAGGTAAAGTAAGGAATCAATAATCCCTCCATACAGGGTTTGATCAACCTTCTTGCCAGTTTGGTCCTTGGACAAATGGTTTGAAGGATGCATCGGAGTTGACATTGGTTTTAGTTTTTTCATATCGTATTTAATCAATAGCTCCTCTTGCATAGCTAAAATCCAAGCTTCATCTTGAAGAGCTTCATCAATTATCTTAGGCTCAATCTCAGAAATAAATGCTATATTTACTTCTCTTTTGAATTTGGGCCTAGTTTGCACACTTTTTAAAGTCTCTCCTATAATCAACTCTTTTGGATGAGAACTCTTATATTTCCAATCTTTCTTCAAATCAAGAGTCTCAGGAATATCTTCAACTTTGTCTAAGTAAATATCTGATGGTGATACTTCTTTACTATTAACCAAAGGTACTGATAGGGTTCCATTATCAGTATCACCTCTCTTACTTGGTTGAGAACTATCATCAAACTTGACATGAATAGTTTACTCAACAGTCTTAGAGGTAAGGTTGTAAACCCTATAAGCTTTCGATGATAGAGAATAACTTAGAAAAATTCCAGAATAACTCTTAGAATCGAATTTATCCAAACTTTCTTTTGTATTCAATATAGAGCACTTGCAATCAAAAGGATGGAAGTAGGATATATTAGGTTTCCTTCCATTCTATAACTCATATGGAGTTTTCTTCAATAGAGGTCGTAGAAGTATTCTATTCTGAATACAACAAGCTGTATTTACAGCTTCTGCCCAAAAGTACTTAGGAAGATCCATCTCACACAGCATAGTCCTTGCTATTTCCTGAATCATCTTGTTTTTCCTTTCAACAACTCCATTTTGTTGTGGGGTTCTAGGAGTAGAGAAATTATAGAAAATTCCATTCTCTTCACAAAGCACCATGAACTTCTCATTTTCAAATTCACCACTATGATCACTTCTAATACTAGTTATAGACATTCCTTTTTCATTATGTAACTTTTTAGACAATACTTTAAAACACTTAACAGACTCATCTTCATATGATAAAAACAATATCCAACAAAATCTAGTGAAATCATCAACAATAACAAGACCATACCTCTTTCCGCCAAGACTCAATATTCTAGTTGGACCAAATAAATCCACATGTAACACTCTAGAGTTCTAGAAGAAGTTACAACATTTTTAGAAGAAAACGTTGATTTAATCTGTTTTCCTTTATGACAACTTTCACAAAAGAAATCCTTGTTAAAACATATTTTTGGTAAACCTCTTATCAAATCATGTTTAATCAACTTGCAAATATGTTTAAAACTGATATGACCTAGCTTTTTGTGCCAAGTCAATCTTTCTTGATCAGTAGATATAAAACAAGAAATATTTTGATTTTGAAAATCTTCCAAATTGATTTTGTAACGATTGTTTTGTCTCTTGGAAGAAAAGAATATAGACACATCCTTGATTTTGACTTCACAAGAATTTTTATTAAAGGACACTTCAAAACCAGAATCACATAATTGATTGACACTAATCAAATTGTGTTTTAAACCAACAACTAGCAGCACATTATTAATGCATACAAAGGAATCTTTACCTATTTTACCGATTCCAATTATCTTGCCTTGCTGGTTGTCTCCAAAAGTTACCGATCCTCCCTTCTTATACTGAAGATTTAGGAACATAGACCTTCTTCCCATTATGTGTTGCGGGCATCCACTGTCCAAGTACCAATGGTGTTGGCTGCTTTTTCCAAGGAAGGATATTTGCAAGTGGTATTATCTGTCTCTTAGGTACCCAGATTTTCTTGGGTCCTTTAGGGTTAGTTTGTGCATAATTCATAATATGATGATGCAATTGATGATATCTCTGATAATGATTCGTTGATAAAATTTCTTCCTAAAAGGAACATAAACTTTTTTATGCTGAGATTGGTTTTTACTAAAACCTAATCCCGTTTTATCATTAGGATGTTTGTATTTTCCTAACTTATCATTCATTTTCTTCGTACTCTCCGTAAATGTTGATAGATCAACCGAAAGACTATTTATTCTTTGCTTCAGCTTATTGATTTCTTTAGATCTATCTACCATAGCCTTTTTCTTCAACTCATCTACTTTTTTCTTTAAGCAGACATTTTCCTCTTCTAATGCTTGCGTGTTTCTCAAGTTTTCTGCATACTTTTTCTTAAGCTACTTATACTGCTTTAAAATAGCTTGAGAATCTTCTAATAGTTCTGAGTATGCATCTTGTAATTCATTAAATTTCTAGGTTACCTCCTCTTCACTTTCTTCCTCAGCTACCAAGCAAATATTTGCTTGCACCGATGCTTCTGAGTCAGTATCTGATTCAGACGAATCTAAATCTTCCCAGGTTGCCATCATGCTTTTTTTTACCTTCTCTACTCTTCTTTGGCTTTTTATTTAACAATGGACACTCGGACTTGTAATGTACCGGTTTATTACATTCATAGCATATAATGGATGTTTTCTCGTTCTTCCTTTCTTCTTTGCTATTCTTCTTGAAGTAGGATTCTTTATTTCCTTTAGCCTTTTTCTTCCACATGTGTCTGATCTTTCTTGAAATAAAGGATAGTTCATCATCTTCCTCGCTTGAAGTATGATCTGAATTGCTGGAGTCGTCATCCTTGACTACCTCAATCTTCAATGCTTTTGACGATGAGCTTTTCTTCCTTTGCTTCTTCTGATTCTTCTGTCTAGCCTTCAATGCTATGGATTTGTCCCATCTGGGCTTATGTTCAACATCGAGTTCAACTTCATGTATCTTTAGAGATCCAAGAGTTCATCAAGCTTCAATATGCTTAAATCCTTGGCTTCTTGTACGACTGTAACTTTTGGTCTCCATCTCTTTGGTAGGCTTCTTAAGATTTTTCTAACATGATCTTGATTTTTGTACATTCTACCGAGAGCTTTAAGTCCATTGATGATAGTTTGAAATCTTCTAAATATCTTATCGATAGACTCTTCATCTTTCATTTTGAACAGCTCATACTGGTGTACAAGAATGCTTATCTTGGACTCCTTTACTTGATTTGTGCCTTCATGTGCGATGGATAGTGTATCCCACATCACCTTCACGGTATCGCATCTGTGAAATTTATCGTACTCACTTTTGCTTAGGGCACAGCTTAAGAAGAACTTGGCCTTCGAATTCAGCTAGAATCTTGCCTTATGTTCTGTCGACCATTTGATTTGTGAAATGGCATTTCCCTCTTCATCTACCGATGTGTAAGGCCCATTTTCTATTATCTCCTAAAGATCAATATGAGTAGATTCAATGAAGAGTCGCATCCTGTCTTTCCAGTAATGATAGTCTTCTCCATAGAACGTCGGAGGTCTAGTTACCGAGGCACCTTCAGCTATATATACGTGTGATTCTACCATGGATCTTTATCCACACTTTGTTACGATGGTTCTTGGACACCGAGCTCTGATACCAATTGAAGTGAATCACACGTTAGTATACGATTTACAAAGTGCACAAGAAGGGGAGGTTGAATTGTGCATTCAGATTTTTATCCAATTCCCTTCTCTAAAAAAATTGCTTTCTCAAAACAATAGACAAACAGTATTAAAAAGATATTTATGTCAGTAATAGAAACAAGAGTTAAGAGATAAGAGTGAGAGTCGACACAATAATTTTATAATGGTTTACCCTAAACCATGGGCTACGTCCAGTCCTCAGAATCCCTTCTAAGATTTCACTATACTTCACAACAGTACAAGTATTTCTTTCACTGAGCCTCTTCAGGTCTCATACAGCAAGTAATCTTTTTCTCACTTAGCTTCTTCAGGCTCTCAGCTATTTCTCTTTCTTACAGAAAGATATTTTGAGCTTTGTTACAGAAAATATAGCTCTTGTGTTTTCACACAATACAGTATTTTGTTTTTGAATATCACTAACAAAAATCACTTAGCACAAATTTGCTAACATTTTCAGTCTTCGACTTCGACTCATATTTATAGTCTTCATCTTCAACTGCTTCTTGATAACTGCTTCTTTCTTCTTGATTCTTGATTTTGAAAGAAACGATTATTCAGTTGAGTTCTGTAGCTAACTCAAACTGATTTGCTTCTTTGTCTTCTTTTCTTCGTTTTCTTTTCAGCTTCGCTTCATCTCATATTGTTTCCGTCTCATTTTACTTTTGCTTCTGTCTCATTTTTCTTTCGTCTCATTTTGCATTTTGCTTCTATCTCATTTTCGCTCCGTCTCATTTTGCTTTTTGTTTCTATCTTATTTTTGCTCCGTCTCATTTTGCTTTTGCTTTCGTCTTATTTTCTCTCTGTCTCATTTTGCTTTTACTTCTGTCTTATTTTCGCTCCGTCTTATTTTTCTTTTGTTTCCGTCTCTCATTTTCGCTCTGTCTCATTTTGCTTCCGTCTCATTTTGTTTCCATCATTATTTTTTTTGCATCAAAATTAATCATAAAGTCGTTTTGACTTAACAATCTCCCCCTTTTTTATGATAACAAATAATCATAAAAAACATTTTATTTTATCCTCCAACTTCTGTTGTGTTCTCCTTTTCTTTTCTTCTCCCCCCTATCTTTGTTATTTTTTCTTCTTCTCCCCCTATTTGTTATTGATCAAAAAGATCATAATTGTAGATGCTTCATAACTTTAGAAAACATTGTTCTCAACTCAATGCGAAGTGACTTGATATCTTCTCTAATAACCGCTACTTCTTTATACAAGTCACCCATAGAAGCACACAGATAATCAACTTTCTCTTTAATATTTTCATCAGGCTTCTGTTCTAACGTCAACACCATCAGTCGTAGTATATGGATCTAAGGATCTAGCATCTGATTCAATTATTGTAATAGTAGGAGGTTGAACAGATAAGTTAGGTACTGGAAGATCAAGATCATCAGGGCCAGTTAGATGTAGAATTTGTCTTCCCAATAGGTGTGAAACATCACCAAATGAAGACACAGTTGATAAAGGTCTAATGTGCATAATGAAATGCACAAAGGACTCTATTGAGTAGCTTTGATCTCCAACTTTAATAGATCTGTACGACCCTTCTGAAAGTCTTCCACCTACTTGAAAAGAATCTTCAGTGGTTTGCTGACCACAATTGCTTCTTGACGTTGTTGAAATGAAGTGGGAAACATACATTCTAGTCTGCTGAACTGCATAACATGCTTTATTAATATTTCTCACTTCAGCTTCAATCTATTCATCTGTCAGACCATTTATCCTTTCAGGATACATCTTTTTCTTCCCTTTATCCTCATTGCGAACAATGAAAGGTTGAGGTTGAATATCAGGCATAACCTTGATCACAATTTTCCTTGTGATTGAAAAAATAGTGTACTTCTACTTTGTCATCTGTGTGGGGTATGGTCTAGTTCCTTCATCCTTCAGACCATTATACATACTTTTCTCATCTTCACTCAATAAATGCATGGTACTACTATTTACCAGTATAGGTTGAAATTGTACCTTGACTGACCTTTTTGGGATTTCTTTGGTTATGATTGAATTGCTACTCCTAACAAGTTGAATTTCTTCAAAGATCTTGACTCTGAAGTCTTCTTTACTTATCAGTTGAGAAGTATTGACCTATGTTGGACTGCATTCCACTGTCTTCTTCTTCTTTTGAACAACAATAGGAGTGATGTTCTCATTACTAATTTTCTCCTTTTTATTTTCCTTAATCAGCCTGGAAGTCTGATGAGGTTGAGATTTTACTTCCTCAAACTCCAATTTCTTCCTTATTTCAGTCACTTTAGCCAATTTTGGTGATTCTTCTCTCAAAATTGAAACTAAGGACCTAGTTACCTGAGATGTTGTCTTCTCAAAGTTTTCACCATGAATCAACTCTTTCCTTTTTTTTCTTTTTGTTGACGCAAGGTTCGAACTCTAGGCGACCTTTTTTCATGCTTTGGCTTCTCCGAAAGTAGCATATCCCCTTTTCTTTTCAGGGTTACTGTCTCCTTTTGTTGCACCTGGCTTCCTTCTGTAAGAGATATCGTCTTTCCCATTGATTGTCTTGATGGTTCCTTTTCTCCTTCTGCATGTATCCTCTCAATAGATTGAGATTTTGATTTTGTTAAGGGATATTCTTTTTTAGCACGCTCCCCCTCAATCCTAGCTTTCTTCTTAAAATCTGCTTCTACTCTCTCTAGATTCTTCAAGCCTATTTTACCAATTGTTGTAGAATTGATGACACTTTTGATATTCATCTTCATCCTGTTTCTCCTTTCCAGATGTACTCCAGAGTCTCTGAATATCCTTGTTAGTATCATTCCGTATGGTAGAGCAGTCAAGTCTTTCTTAGACTTTACCATATAATGAAAGATAAGGAATGGTAGATTAATAGTCTGATGATTTAGTAGATGAAATAGGCATTGTTCATCTAGCGTTGTTACCAAATGCCTTTACCTTGTTCTCAGTAGTACACAATGAAAAAGAAGTGAGTGTAATACGTTAGCCTTTGAAACAAGATTGGATGCCTTCTTTTCCCTTGGATCATTGCCTCCATATAACTGCAAATTGATTTGGGTTTCCTTCACGCTAGCTTGTGTGATCCATCTAGCTTTGTTTGTGAGCTTCTCTCCTTCAAATGGACACTCCGTGACCTTCTCAATCATCTTCATGGTCACAATAATTGACAAGTTATCCACCAAGGATACAAGAGTATCAGCTATTAATTCCATGTTCTTCCAGAAATCATAAACTTCGTTCATATAGGTTGTTTCTCGAATGTCAAGGAAATTTCTCCATTCGGCTGCTATAATCTCTGGTTCAATATCCATGTTGTCCTGATTCAGGGATTCAAAGTTAACAAGTCTTCCGTTTGTCATGGTTGTCTCCATTTCTTGTAGTTAATAACAAACTAAGAACAGAGAGGTTTTTTCAAAGAAGTGAAGTTGAGAGTGTGAGCAAGGAAAGTTTGAAATCCAAACAGAGTAATGAAAGGTTTTTTTTAGGGTTCTCCAAAGGTTTATTGTCAGAGTATATGATGAGTATTCTAGAATAGGTGGTGTTCTCAAGGCTAAGAGAAACCTTCCCACCAAAACTTCCTTCTAAGGGACGTTATCAACTGTAACTCATGGTTACGGTTACCATTAAGTCTTTCACCCTTTTCATCTAGGTCATGACGTATCAGACGGTTGATTACTTAACATCACTATGTTAAGGTTTCGTCTGATTTCTCTAAATCTTTCTTCACTTAATGGCTTAGTGAAGATGTCTGCCCACTGATGATTTGTCTCAACAAACTGAAGACTCACGATCTTCCTCTAAACTTAGTCTCAGAGAAAATGATGTTTGACTTCGATATGTTTAACTCTTGAATGTTGAATGGGATTCTTCGATATATTGATGGCACTTGTGTTGTCACAGTAGATCAGGATTTCTTCTTCTTGTACTGCATAGTCTTCTAGCTGGTACTTAATCCACAATGTCTGTGAATAGCAACTTGCGGCTGACATATACTCGGCTTCGGCTGTTGATAGAGCAATTGAGCTTTGCCTCTTACTTGACCACGAAACTAGGTTATTGCCAAGAAAGTGACATCCTCC
>JANITW010000236.1:33649314-33661683 GCA_027564335.1 Erythroxylum williamsii | reverse complement strand
ATTTATGTCTTGCCCATTCAAGATTGATGCAGCCTTGATGTATTTGAATCCAAATCACCTGAAATAATTTCTTAACCAATTCTATACATTTTATTATTATAAAAACATAAGTGGGATTTAATTTATCAACCACCATTGGTCCAACAACATTGACTCACTTTTCCGAAAGGTTTTGTCTTCACCGCAATCCGTCTCTTTCCCAAGTCTCCCTCACCTTGAAAGCACCTAGAAGAAGAGCAGTCCACAACAATTCGATCTGTGCTTTGATCAATATGAAATAGGTGACAGTGACATTTTTTTTGGGAACTCCAGCTCGAGGCATCAAGACCGAAATGAAAAAAGCCTTTTCACGTATGGAGCGTCAAGAAAAGAAGAAGGTCATCCATTTCAATTGAAGAATCAAGCATCAAATCCGATGTTTTCAAAGGGATTTTTTCAATGTGTGCTGGAGAAGTGGTTTTTGGAGGAGAAACTATGCATTTTTGGGATTTGTGTGCTCCTTGGTTAGAACCTCTAAAGGGTCTAAACATACATACATACATACATTCATATATATATATATATATATATGTACATCTATATCTCATCTTTATCTAGCAGTTCAATCTTCAACTATTGTAGCTTATAGATTCAAAGTTAACATGCCATCACATAGAACATATCATATATATTTAATCATCAAAGCCAAAACACCCAATTGTGTATCATACTTGACAAATCAAAGAATGAAATGTACAACTTAATGGCTTGAGAGTCCCATAGGTTGAAATGGAGAAACCGAAGTTTACATCATGAACTAAACGAGTCCGTTTCTTAAGAACTCATGTGTTACAAGCGGGCAGCTGGAAGAAGGCTTTAAGTCAACGTGCATGTGATGAACGAAATAGGATCTCTCTTGCCCAAACACAAACAAATTTTTATGCTCAATTCATTCTATCACATATTCATATTTTCATGCTTCTTATGTTATTTCTTCTTTTGATCATGCCAAATGTCATAACATCTTTCAAAGCATAGCATAATAATAAATCATAACGCATTTTCCAACAATCACAACAACTCAAAATCAAGTAATTAAGCATACACATATAGGTAAGAAATTTTCCCATTTTCACAATAACTATAAACATATTACCCAACTAAATTGCGTGGAAATCCAAACTCAAGTTTGCCTTTCCTCTTGCTCTTGTATAGGATTTTCTTGGTTTCCTTCAAACAAACCAAATTTTCATTCAAACCAATATTCCAATGGAAAATCCATAAAAGCTTCAATAATCAAGAATAAATAAAAATTGAGCTTAAAGTCAATCTACCCATAATTTATCTAGACTAGCAAAATTAATACCTAGTTCAAAAACCTACGAAAATCAAAATGGGGTCCTTGGGTTCTCTGCTTTCTCCCTGCATTCCCAACACAAACCCATTTCTCTACTTCTTTTTTTACCCAAACAAGAAGAAAAGATGAAGCTTACCTAAAATAAGTTGATTGTTTTTCCTTCTTCTTCTTTCTCCTTCTCCATGATTTTCTTCTTCTTTTCCTAGCTTCTCCACGATTTTCTTCTTCTTTCTTTCTTATTCAAGATCACCTTTTTGCCTTGTCTTTCCAATTTTACCCCTCCTCATTTAACATAATGTCTACTAACTCCTTTAACCTATTAAACACCATACTATACTCTAACTTAATTCTAACATTTCTATTCTAAATTCTAATTTCTACTTATGCTTGCTAAATTAATGGACTAAATTCTCAACTAAATCAATAAATAAAATTTGGGGTCTAACATTTTGTGTTTGATGTTGGTTTAGGGTAAGAATTGATCATTTTGGTGTAGGAATGAAGGGTGGACACCTTTGTTATTAAGCTAGGGACCAAGAGAAGAGAAGAGAAGTAGAGCTGTTGAAGAACAAGAACTCACGACTCTGGGAAAGGGCATGTTTACCACAATCGTGAGACATTTATGGAGAAAGTTTCTGTCACATTAACCCAAAATTGTGGGAAGCACAAGGAAAATTCCAAGCATAAGGATAATTCCCACAATCTTGGGAAGCTTAGCCTGAGGAGCCATGTGAGTTTCAATTACTTTTTTAAGGTTTTATGATATATAATGTCACAAATCCCTAGGGCTAAAGAGGTTGGTGGAAACTAGCCTCCAGGAGCTAAAAGAAAGATTGAGAGCCTAGAGATAGGTAGAGAATTAAGGTTTTCATTTCCAATTGAGCAAAAAGCATCCTATCATCCATATTTTCCAGATTTGGGCAAAGAAGAGGAGGAACTCACCCCGTCTAGTTCTTATTTTGATTTTTTTCTCTTCTAGCATGTTTATCATGGATTATTTGGTTATTGGGGATGTTAATGACAATATGATTAGCTAAAATATTTTTTTAGGGTTTGTTGTTTAAACTATTTGTGAACCTTCAGTTGTTGATTCAACAATACAAATGTTTGTGTTATTTATTGAGCTCAACCTTGCAAAAAATCGAGAGAGTGAGCTTGGTAAGCTGTCTTAAATGTACAACGAGAGTTGACATTTAATAGATCTATAAATAACAAGTTATCAATTTATTACGAAGATATTTCAATAGATTGATACAATGCCTATATAATAGCTTCATATCTAGTTAAATGCTTAGGAAAAGCTTTGCACATCAAGAGATCCCGAAGTTAATCCTAATTTATTTAACTAGTGACATATAGTTGTAGCTTGAGAAAGGGTAGCTAAAATTTTAGGAAATCTTGTGCCAAGCATAAATTGAATAAACTAACTAGAGGGGAGCAAATAGGGATAATGATAAGTCCTAATTCTTAATCTTAATTTTCTCCAAGTTTTAGTTTACGATTTTGGTTTAGGTTGTGTTGTTTCCTTTTACCTTTAGTTTGTCTTTATTCTACTTATCTATTTAAACTTGATTGAATTGGTTTCTTAAACAAAGAACAACTTGAATTAAGTGGTGCCTAAGCATAATCCTTAAAGGATTGATATCCGCTTTTTACTAGAAGTTACGACCTGTATACTTGCAGTTTTGAGTATAAATGTAATAATCCAGACCATTTGCTCTCAAATATTATCTGCTTTGAACCTTGGCCAAGCCAAGCCCTCACAGTTTTGCTTTTCCTGAGAACTTCCTAGGAGGTCATCCATCCTAGTACTACTCTTGCCCTAGCACATTTAACTTCGAAGTTCTAATGGGATCCAGTGTGTTAGGGCATAGAAAATGCGTCTGTAATGGAAAGGTATATGTACCCTTATAAGGCGTATTTCATTCTCCTCTCCAACTGATGTGGGATCTCACACTCTTTATTCCCTTAGGGCCCAGCCTAGATGACATAACGGTTCAGGTAACCTAGCTCTGATACCACTTGTAACAGCTTATACTACCCGCTCACAGATACTGTCTACTTTAGACCTTGGCCCAGCTAAGCCCTCACAGTTTTGTTTTTCCCGAGAACTTCCTAGGAGGTCACCTATCTTGGTACTACTCTTTCCTTAGAACATTTAATTTCGAAGTTCTGATGAGATCTGGTGCATTAGGGCATGACAAATGCATCTATAATGGAGAGATATTCGTATCCTTATAAGGCATACTTTGTTCTCCTCTCCAACTGATGTGAGATCTCATAGTAAAACTAGTAGTTTAGTTTGCATTCAACATGTACTTCAGCTATGACGAATGCAAAACTTATATTTCACAACTCATTTCAGTTTCACACACAAACCACATGAAGCATATACTAATCTAAAGGAATCAATTTATGCCAAAAAATACATTGAAACCACAAGAGTGAACCTTCCAAGCCAATATCTACCTCATATTCAAGCCAACATCTACCTCATATTCAACATAATCAAATCACACAATCATTAAAACTCTAAAAAGGTTTATTAATTATGAATAACTTTGCAAAATCATATGTACCTCCTCCTTGATAAATTTATTTAAACAAATTTTTTCATTCTTTTTCTTTTTCTTTCTTTCTTTCTTTTCCATTTTCTTTTATTTTCTTTTCTTGTGCTTTTCTCTTTTCTTTCTTTCTTTTCCTTGCATTTTTAAACATTAAAAGAAACTATATTAACATGGGAATTTCAATGACAAGACATAACAAAACATCCCAACATTAACTAACCCACAAATATGTACACCCCACACTTACACTTTTGTACATCCACAAACTCATCAATCACAAATGCTTTACTAGCTTTGTGACTTGGGTAAGACATTTGGTTAAGTTTAAAAGCATAAAATGTGGTTTATACAAAAAGAAAGGTATAAAGCTCAAAGGGGGTTAATAAGGGAAAAACCATATTAATAGGGTAGGCAATTTGGCTAATGTAGTTTTAAAAAATAAAGAATGCCTATTCATTTCCATGTTAATGTATGTGAATAAAATGTGGTCCCAAATAGAAATTCAAAGCAAAATCAGGATGTACATGTCATAAAGGTCACACGTTATCAAAAGACAATAAGACTAAAATGAAGATATCAGTCTAATAAAGCTTAAAATCTCACTGGCTTTGTCTACCACTAATGACTAATCTTTTAAAGATAATGCAAATTGAGAAATCACAAAAGCAAAAATACATGCTAAAATTGCTATGAAATTCTCTTGTCAATTCATTATCTACTCATGACTATATAATCTTGGAAGCAATAGAAAATAAGAAAATGTTTGTTTTGTTTGTTTTATTCTTTCTCTCATTTTGATTGGAAACTTAAAACAAGCAAGAAACAAACCAACAAAGAACTCCCATGCATATAAAAAGAAATGCAAAAATGTAAAGAAAAGAAATTTACTTCCTTTAAGTTGCCTCCCAAGAAATGCCTTAGTTTAGGGTCGCTGACTCGACTCCATACTTTCCTCATGTGACAAAATGATGATCTTCTGTACTACAGTTAGCGCCACTTCCATGCGGGGTTTTTCTAAATAAGGCCTTAGTTGATCATCATCCCAATTCAGTGTCTTCCCTATCCTCAGATTCTCAGTCTCAACTGAGTTCATACACTCCATAAATATTTAAAACATCCCTTTGCCTTTTTCTTCCCTATTTAATTCCTCTAACTTGATATATAAGGTAAAGAGTCAGTCTTAATAATAATTATGAGCTCAATTTTTACCTCCAAACTAAAAGATGTATCTTTTTCTGCTTCAAGCTCCTCCTCAACTTCTTCCACACAAGCAATTCCTTGAGTAGCCATCTCAAAATTCTCAAGTTCCTCATAACTTTGTAAGGTTTCTACACTAATGTCCATTGGGTACTCCTTGGATTCACATGACTGCTCTTCTTCCATTTGTGATTCCAGATAGTTGATTCTTGCTACCATCTTACCCATTTAGCTTGCTAGGTTATGGAATCAAAAACTTTCTTCCTACCAAAACTGCTGCAGCAGCTGCTGTACATCCTGTTGAAACTGCAAAGTATTAGTATTCATAATATTAATCAGTTCTTCAAGAGATGTACTTGAATGTTGTTAGTTCTCCACATTTTGGACGCTACACCTTGTATCGTGCCAACATTGCCTTTCATCTTACTAAAATTACAAAATGTTAGCATTGATGGTATCCACTAATTCTTCCAAGGATGAATATGAGTTTTGCTGGCTCTCCCAATTTTGGAAATTAGACCAAAATTGCCTTTCATCTTGTTGGAATTGTTGGATCTCCTATTGGGTCTACTGTAGAGTCTCTTGAAATTGCTAAATACCCTATTGAAATTGAAGATTGTTAGCATTTTAGGTCTTGATATAGTTGTCTAAAGGTGTACCTCAGTTGTAATAAGAAACATCTGGTATGTACGAGAACTATTGTGAATCCTGCAAACTATCATGGAAGTAATTATGATGATTATCCCATCTATAACAAAAGTTAGGTTGATCATTCCAAACATTGTTATAGGATTGAGAATATGAGTTATAAAAGAAATTTCTTCCGTCCATATCAAAAAAATTTTAATCACAAACATGTAACAAAAAATGAAAAGATCACGAAATAACTAAAAAGAAATCAATTACAAACAAATATATACAAAACACCAATTAAAATCATAAACAAAAACTAAAACACCCTGCGTCGTAATGCTAACCAAAATAGAAACTAGACTACTACTATAGTAGTGGTGAGTTTAGGTCGATCCCACAGAGAGTATATGTAAAGTTATTGAAATAAAATTAATTGATGTTTAGGATTTTTCAAAAAATAAAATAAAATGAAACTAGACTAATAAAAATAAATTAAAGAAAACATGCAAAAAATGATAAAAGT
Organism: Erythroxylum williamsii; assembly: GCA_027564335.1. Lineage (NCBI taxonomy): Eukaryota > Viridiplantae > Streptophyta > Magnoliopsida > Malpighiales > Erythroxylaceae > Erythroxylum > Erythroxylum williamsii. Next base: position 33,655,427 of record JANITW010000236.1, on the reverse strand, counting down.
GGAGAATTCGGTAAGGATCTAGTTCTTTAGCTCTAACTTTGCCTACACCCTAATTAAACACATTTCATTGATTTGTGGTTTTCAAACCTCTCCTAGCAACTATTAATCGTGGGTTAATTATTAACCCGAGTTTTTCCTTAAGTAGTGCTTAATCAAGATACGATAGTTAATTAAACCTAATTACCAAATAACGTAGAATATGATCTCTAGATTCAACTAGGCAGTAGCATTACGAATTATGAAAACCTATTAATCAAGGAAACAACTATAAACGATGCATCATTTAACCTAAGTTATATTATCCCTAATGATTATGAATCATTAGTTGTTACATATGAATTTCAACATAACAATTATGGATTATATCGAAATTCTAGTAATGGGTTTACAAATGAACGATTCAATGAACGCATTAAAATCATCTTTTCATAATATCCAATGGGTTCATACACAAATAACCGAACAAGAATGAGAATATGATTATCCATACACAAAGCCCAAATCAATTAACGTAGGATAATACAATCAATTTCTAATGAGAAAAAGAAACAACAAAATACTGAAATACACTTAACTCGGGTCGTCAGCATCAATGTCACCTCTGAACTGATGTCGGGATGTCTAATTCTTCATAAGTCTCTCCTAAAAAAATGCTTCAACCCCCACATTATACCCTAGTTGAAACCCTCCTATTGTGCTCTTGTGCTCTCTCTATTCTTTTTGTAACCTATCTGTCACGACATGATACCACATCGGGCCTATGAAAACTACCTTATAACCGGGCTAAGGACACTTATAGTATCCTTAATCTGACTATGTAAGGCTAACTGAATATCTTTTCTTTTAATTATTTTTTAAAAATTTTGGGCAACACAATGGTTGTATTTTAAAAATCTCAAAACCTGCAAACAATTTTAAACACACTTCTATATTCACAACCAACTACAACTTCGGGACTTTAAGGTCCACTTAAGGCAATCTCAAAAATAGTATCAAAAGATTCATACATAAAGTTATTTATAAAACACAAGGAAATCAAAAGTTATCTTACAAAATCATCAAGCCTGTCTACATAAACACAGTTCATGAGTCACTAGACAAAAAAAGTACAAAATAAAAACTACCCATGTGTGGTAATACCCTAAAAATCTTAAAAGACCACACGATCCACTCATAGCTTCAAGCTCACTAAATTAACCTGCATGATTATGAAGTGAATCACACGTTAGTATAGACTTAATATATGATATACAGAACACACAAGAAGGGGGTGTTAAATTGTTTATCCGTTTTTAATACAATCCCCTTATAAACAAACTTCTTTTCAAAAACAAAACTTGCTTTCTCAAAAAATTGGAAAACAGTATTATGAAGTATTGCAATCTGCTTCTAAGTATTTGTATCAACAATAAAAAGTAAAAGTTGAGAGTTGAGAGATGAGAATCGACACAGCAATTTTATACTGGTTCACCCCAAACCATAGGCTACGTCTAGTCCTCAGAATCTTTTCTGAGATTTCACTATACTTCTCAAAGATACAAGTATTCTTTTCTCCGAGCCTCTTCAGGTCTCTTACAACAAGTATTCTTTTTTGACTTAGCCTCTGCAAGCTATCAACTTTTTTTCCTTCTACTGAAAGATGTTTCGAGCTTTGTTACAGACAATAGTAGCTCTACATTTAACACAATAAAATTTCTAGCCTTTTTGAAAGTCACTGACAAAATCACTCAAATCGCTTAAATCGCTAACTTCGCTAATCTCTTTCAGTCTTTGACTCTGACTTGTATTTATAGCCTTCATCTTCATCTGCTTCTTGATTCTTGTTTCTTGATCTTTAAAGAAACGATTATTCAGTTGAGTTCTGTAACTAACTTAAACTAATTTATCATCTGACGTGGTATCGGGTCTTCATCTTCGATTCTTTCGTCTCATTTTCTGTTGTCTCATTTTCGGCTTCGCTTCGTCTTATTTTGCTTTCTTCTTATCTCTCATTTCAATCGTCTCATTTTTCTCTTGCGTCTTATTCTTCTTGCATCTCATTTTTCTTGCATCTCATTTTGCTTGCGTCTCATTTCTGTTTTCTATCTTGCGTTTCATTTTTCTTGCATCTCATTTTGCTTGCCTCTCATTTTGCTTCCATCTCATTTTTGCATCTCATTGCGTCTTATTTCTGTCTTCTGCTTGCGTCTCATTTTTGCCTTCTACTTGCGTCTCATTTTTTGCGTCTCATTTTTCTTGTGTCTCGTTTTTCTTGCGTCTCATTTATGTCTTATGTCTTGCGTCTCATTTTGCTTCCATCTTGCGTCTCATTTTTGCGTCTCATTTCTATCTGCTTTATTATTTGGTTTTCATCAAAATTATTAATCGTAAAGTCATTTTGACTTAACAGGATGAGAGTGTGAGTGAAGAGGAATTGTGTGAGAAGGGTTGGAGAGAGAATTTAGAGAGAGAAGATGTACCCACACCACCTTCCATTGTAAAGCCTCCCACTTTAGAACTAAAACCCTTACCTTCTCACCTAAGATGCACATTTTTAGGCAAGGACTATACCTTATCCATCATCATTTCCAACCAATTGAAGGTTGAGTAAGAAGAGAAAGTAGTAGAGACCATTAAGAAGAGGATGAGAGCCATAGGTGGCAAATTTATGATATTAGGGGATTAGCCCTAATATGGTGATGCATAGGATTAACCTTAAAGAAGGATGCAAGATAGTGAGGGAGAGGCAAAGAAGTCTAAATCCAAACATACAAGAGGTTGTGAAGAAAGAAGTGGTGAAGCTTTTAGATGCAGGTATTATATACCTAATTTCAGATAATGAGTAGGTGGGTTTAGTGCAATGTGTACCTAAGAAGGGAGGCATGACTGTAATGGAGAATGAAAACGGTGAACATATTTCTACTAGGACCATCAAAGGTTGGAGAGTGTGCAATGACTATAGGAAGCTTAATTTAGTCACCAAGAAAGACCATTTTTCATTACCTTTTGTAGACCAATTGGTTGAGAGGATGGCTGGCCATGCTTTTTATTGCTTTATTGATGAATATTCACGATACAAGCATGTATTCATATACCCATAAGACCAAGAGAAAACCACTTTCACTTATCCTTATGGGACTTTTGCTTATAGGAGGATGTCTTTTAGCCTATGCAATGCACCAGCCACATTCCAAAGGTGTATGATGGTCATCTTTGGAGATATGAATGAGCACTTAAATGGGATATTTATGGATGACTTCTCTATTTTTAAGACTCTTTTGATCATTGTTTCTTTAATTTGGATATAGTGTTACAAAGATGCGAGGAGTCTCATTTAGTCTTGAACTGGGAAAATAAGGAATAGTTTTAGGCCATAAGATCATATGTAGGGAAATTGAGGTAGATCTAAGACTGAAGTGATTGAAAAGCTTTCACCTCCTACTAACATTAAGTGCATTCAAGAATTCCTTGGTCATGTAAGGTTCTCTAGATGGTTCATCAAGGATTTTTCTCTTATTGCTATATCATTAACTAACTTTTTAGTTAAAAATGTGTCTTTTGTGTTTGATGATGGTTGTTTAGATGCTTTTAACAGGTTAAATATGGAACTTACAACAAAACCTTTGACAATACCAGATTGATTACTTCCCTTCGAGATCCTGTGTGATGTAAGTAACTATGCCATTGGCTGTGTACTCGGACAGTGGAAAGAGAAGAAGTTGCATGCAATCTGCTACACTAGCAAAACCTTGACATGAGCATAACTAAACTACACCACAATTGAGAAGCAGTTGCTTGCATTGATATTTGCATGTGAAAATTTTTGTTTTTACCTTTTGTGCTCACAAGTTATTGATTTTACAGATCATGCAGCATTGCATTATCTCTTTGCAAAGATGGATGCCAAGGCAAGGCTCATATGATAGGTGCTTCTGCTTCAAGAATTCAACATTGAGATTAAGGATAAGAAAGGAGCAGAAAATGTTGTGGCGGACTACTTATCAAGATTTAAAGGGGAACAAAATAAAGAAGAGAAGGAAATTGAAGAGTGTTTTCCTGACGAGGCTTTAATGATGGTAGAAAAATCCTTTTCTTCCTTGATTTACAGATATTGCTAATTATCTCTTAGGTAGTATTCGTCCCCTTAATCTCTCACATCAATAAAGGAAGCGATTCTTATTTCAATGTTCTCACTATATTTGGGATGAACCTGCATTATATAAAATATGTGCTAATAGTTTGATTCGTAGGTGTGTCCCTGAAGATGAAATGCCTAGAGTTTTGGCCCAGTGTCATAGTTCAATTTATGTCAGACACCATAGAGCGAACAAGATAGCTGTTCACATTTTGGAGTGTGGATTTTACTAGCCAAACTTGTTCAAGGATGCCCGAGATTTTGTATTACGTTTTGATAGGTGCCAAAGAGTGGGCAATATTTCGAAGAGAGATGAGATGCCACTTTCAAACATCATGGAGTGGAAATATTTGATGTGTGAGGCTTGAATTTCATAGGACCATTCCCATCTTCCCTAGGTAACTCGTATATATTGGTTGGAGTTGATTATGTATCTAGGTGGGTCGAAGCAATAGTTACTCCACCAAATGATGGCAAGGTGGTGCAAGTAGGGATGGCAATGAGTAGGGTTCAGTTCGGTTATTACTTTACCCATATCCATATCTATTTTTTATGACTCAACCCATATCCATATCCATATCCATATCCATATTTATCGGATTCATGATTTACTACCCATATCTAAATCCATTAGATTGTTCGGATTTTTGGATATCCATCGAGTTGTATTGTAACATCCCATCACCGATGGGAAGGGTATTTACGAAAAGGGCCCCCGTGGCCACTGTATTTACCGGTGATTAGGTATTTTAATGATTTTCCGCTAGTTGTATGCTTATGTTTTCAAGAAAAAAAAATTATACTGAGTTTTGATTGAGTGATGTAGTACGCCACCCTCGCAGCGCACGAACTCGGATATCACCATCGATGTCGGGTTCGGGTCATATAGGAGTGGGGTGGTACATGTATAACACATAAAAATATAACTTCTAAACAGAAAATTTAAAGAGTAGATTTTTGTAAACTCTCCAAATCAAAATTACTCTAATAATAATAAATCAAGATTTTGATTTGTATGTCTTAAAAAATCATAAAATTGGAATAATAAAAAACACAATATCTAGTGCAAAGACAATATATATTTTTCACAATCAAGAACTGGAAAAAAGACTTAAAAATCTAAAGCTTCAAATTGTCTTTGCGTGAACTCCACAACATTCAAAAATCCATCTTCATGTCATTTGCATTATTATCATCCTATAAGAAAATAAAATATAATGAAAAAGGTGAGGACTGAGAAGTAAAGTGAATTTTAAAGCTGTTTCTTCTTATAAAATATTAATATTGTATTATATTTAACCATAAATATTTAACAAAAAATAAAGTTAATAACAAGTGGGTAGGATATGGGTATCCATCAGTTCGGGTTATTACTAGACCCATATCCACATCTATTTTTCAGCATCTATTTAAAATCTATTTTTTAGCCTCCATGTCTATTTTTTCGAGTCGGGTAGTGCAGATATTAATCAGGTTGAAAACCCACTACCATCCCTAGGTGCAACGATTCATCAAGAAGATTTTTACTTGATTTGGGTTGCCTAAAACTATCATAAGTGATGGAGGAAGCTTTTTGCAACAAACCCTTTGAATGAACTAATAGTAAAATAATTAGATTGGGTATGAGAGTTAAACATTCTAATAGATCAAGCAAACAATCAAATTGGTAATCTATACTGCTGGACCCCGCTTCCGGAACCCAACATTCGGAGAAAAATAACGGTCAAATCATATTGCAAATTTTTTTTACAATAATGCACACGCGAAAAATCGATAATCAAAAATTGGCTCGACTTATATATGTAGCGCCCCCTTACCGTAGAGTATACACCAGGAAGCCCGTAGGTCGTACTGATGCATAACCTACGACGAGGGTGCACTACGAAAACGATCATTTCTATACACCTCATGGCATCAATATAATAAAGCAGTAAGATCACATTCACTAAATTTTAAAACCAAATAGTACTTCTCATTCCATTTCACAAAACCCTAATTA
>JANITW010000236.1:33300468-33324788 GCA_027564335.1 Erythroxylum williamsii | reverse complement strand
ATGTTATTAAAATTGTTTAATCAATTTATAAATGATAAAAAGTATTAAATTTAATTTAAAAACTGATTAATTTATTATTATTATTATATTATTCGCTGCTTTGGGAAAAAAAGAAAATAAATCTTTGACGGAGGATTACTGGTCCACAGTTTTCTTCTAGCTGCTTTAGATTTCCTAGTATGGCACGACAGGTACAAGAAAATCCTTCTGGAGAGGGCATCATTTTTTTGTTCTTGCGGGATGGCTACCTGTAATGAACTGCCCTCCTCGTCAGTTGTTAAAACACGTAAAGCTGCGTTGAAAAGTAATAAAAAGGAATATGATCTTTTGGTTGGTGAAATGGAATCCTCGTGTTTGACCAGAATGCCAAAATAGCAACCTACTCACAGGAGAGAAATTTCAACAACTAAAACGGTCACGTGCCGTAAATGTGACAAATGATTAAGCGATTGGCAGGTAAATTCTAGAAAACAACATCACTACTAATGGATATGATCCGTAGTAACAATCTAGAAAATCTGACCTAAGCCGAAAAATGAACAAAAAGTTGGTCAAAATTTCTCTGTTTTCCTAATTTTGTCCTGTTTAAGAGTTGAATAATTGGCGCACTTGCACTTGACTTTCTATATGCGTTTTTAACATTAGAAGCGCCTTCCCAAAATACTCCTTGTCCTGATGTGCTCTTTTTTTTTTAAATAATCTTTTAAATTTTTTAATAATTATTTTGGTTTTTTATGGTGTTAGGTTGTTCCTTTGTAGTTAGTATTAATATTCTATCAGAGATTGACTTTTACTATAGAATGAAAACCTTGTTCATAAAGAAAAGGGTTGATTTATTTAACCATTAACAATTGCTTTTGAATCCAACAATTCCTTAGACGTGTGAATTTATGTTTTTAAAAAAATATTTTTTCTCTAAAATTTTTTATTTTAGCTTAACTTACACCCTAATATATGTTTGGTGGAACTTAAAAAGAAGCATATATAATGCCATAAAAAAATTGTTCCATGTAACGGAAACTTTAGCTACGTCTAAAAAAATACACGACGTAACTTAATATTACAAGTTGGTTTCAAAATATTGGCTGGTCAGCCCCTTGAAACCTGCCAATCTCCTCTGTCATCTCTAGTTTTTTACTCTTCTCCTTACACCACCACTCTCCCCTTCTTTTATTTTCTCTCTTCAATATCAAAACACAATTGTCCTTTTGCTTTTTGTAGCAACTGTTATCGTAATCTTCCATTTCATAATAATTAACAAGTTGTCCTGTAAAATTATTAGCTAAAACTCCAGACTTTAGGCAAAGTTTAATTAGTTTTTAAGAGAAGGGTTTGATCTTGATAATATTTTGATGCTTATAAACTTCTAGAATTCCCACACAAAAGGGTTCTTGTTGCCAATGCCTTCCATTAATTCAACCTCACGTTATTTCTCTATTCCTTGGATGATTCATCATATCTTTTCCCTTTCCTGCTTTCAAAATTCTCATTTCAAATTTTATTTCATCACATATTGGGTTTATGCAACACCTTTACCAAGCAAGAGGAAAATTTGCAAAGCCGAAAAAATTCATTCGTCTTTAGTATTAAGAAGAAAAAAGGGTATGCTTTTGCAATGTCAAATTTAATTATTAGAAAATACATATTATGAGAATATGAGGCTTTGTAATGGAATTCTAAGTGGTAAAGAAAAAAATATTATATTATTGTAAATGTTGTTCAGAATTTTCCAAGGAATTAAGAAGAATGGTTGAAACTATATGCTAAAAATCACCTTGCCTTCTTTACACATTTCATCGGGAGATTCATGAAGTTCTTAGCATCATTTTTGGCATTACTCCTCTTTTTCCATTCTCAAGCTTTTGCTAACATTAATGTTTACAAGAAAGCTCTCCAAGATTTTACTAATGGTTTCTCACCTTAAAAGCTTAGTTGGAACTTGTGAATGTAATATGCACTTCTTGAATTGGTATCATTTGTAATGCAAATAACTCTCATATCATTACAATACACATTATTGATGTTGGATTCTATATAACAATTTCTAAAAAAAGAGTGAATATATTTTCTTTCAACAACTTCTTCTTTTGTAATTCACCTTGTTATTGGTTTATGATATACAAGAATAGATTGTTAATTTTGTTTTATAAATCAATCTGACTCAGGCATTGTAACTTTCATGGTATTTAAGAAAAAGATGGCTATAGTCATATGTAAGAATATATAGTTAATTTGATTTCCTCATAGATAACATTTCTAAATTTCAGTAATTAGTTGATTATCCAAGAGTTTTCAAGTTTTTTCTTCATATTATAAAAGCTATTACCATTGAGATATTGTTTATAGATTCATTTTTCCCATATAGTCAGTGTAAAGTCTCCATATCATTTTACCAAGCAATACCTTATTAGTGGCTCTTATGGATCCAATCTCAAGCCCCCATTAATCCTTAATTAAGCAAATTTCCTTCCAACTTACTTCAGTAGTTCTGAGGTTGTTAATTACACCAGACTAAAGGAAGATTTTAAAGATCCTCTCAATAGCTTTTGTCAAGACCAAAAAAAAATCCATTAAAAATGAAGGATGTTGAGCACTGAGCATATAAGTTGGAGTCTCCAACGTATGAAAGAGTTTTATTCTTCTAACTTTTGGTTCTTTTGAGAATAGAATCAAAAGGAGGCATACAATCCTTATAAGTAAGTATAGAAGTGGATATGGTGATCTTTAACTATTTGAAAGGTGAAAATTGAAGATTTAAGTCTAACAAATTGGACAAATCTCGAGCTATAAGCTTACAATATGTAGAGACATAGTTGTCTTTTGAATCATGACTTTGAGTCTAAATAGAGCTGAGAAATACGTAAATGGTTTCATAATAGTATAATAGAGAGTTTATTAACTCCACATTGTAAAATGAAATCATCATCAGAAGATAGATAAAATAGTTTTGGGAATAAAACTTGAAAGCAATACCTTAACTAATATTGTAAGAGAGTAGTTAGGTTAGTACCTCAATGAAAAGGGTGAAGATGTAAGGTGATAGAGGGTGCCCATGTCTAATTCCTCTTTATCCCTTGAACACAAAAGAGGTTTCACCACTCATATGAACATTAAAGGTGGTGCCATAAAGAAGCTAAAAAGGCTCAAAAGTGTTTAAAATTATCTTCCAAATTATGTAATTGAAATCTTTGAAGAAATCTATCTTTATTAAGCAACTTTTGACTTATTTCATATTATGATAAGCTTTGAAAAAATCTTATGTAATTAAGATGTTATCTCCAATACTTCTCTTAGGTCTAAAGGCTCCATGAGAGGAATTTATTATGCTCTTTGACATAAAATTTAGCCTAAAAGCAAGGATTTTTTAAATGATTAAATAGTATTATAACAATATATAAGTCTACAGTCATAATAAATTGAAAAGGGTTACAAATTTTAAGGATAAAGCATAAAAAGTCTTATTAATCTCTTCGAGGATTTTCCTTGAGGAGAAGAACTTGTGAATTACCTTGACTACTTGGTTACTCATTAATCCCTAGGACTTTTTAAAGAAAGAGGCACCAAACCCATCTGGTCTTGGTGCTTGTTAAGGTACAAGCTGAAGAGAAATCCTAATTCCTAATTAGTGATAGATGAGATGAGCAAAATTGATTGCTCTTGAGAAAATTTTAAGAAATAGTAACACTTAAGGTATGCATAGATTAAGTGGAGTTAGCTCCAATCCCTAAGAAGTCTTTGAAATGTTTAAAAGTTATCTCCTTAAGCTTCTTTTGCTCATAATATAAGTGACCATTAAGTGTAGGCAAGCAACTTATCTTATTTTGGTTTCTTCTTGCCTCTATTGCATTAAAGAAGTAAGCATAACTATCATCTCCTTCTATAGCTATTGAACTCTAAAATTTTTTTTAGGAAAGGAGTTTTGAGCTTCCACTTTAGATAGATAATTATTAAGAATAATCTTCTTTTTCCTTTTAATTAAGCTGCTGTATGAATTGGCATAAAGTTTCTTATGTACAAAAAGTAATTCTTCTTTAGCTTCAGAAATAGTTAGATGTAAGTCCTTCTTTAAATGCTTTTTATAGAGCAACTTGAGTGCTTCCTGGATTATTTATAGCTTTCTCATTTGTATATAAGCTTCAAAACCATGAATTGATGAGATATTCCTTTTAGCACTATATCCTCATAATCTTCAAGTTTGGTTAGGAAGTTGAAGAACCTAAAGGGAAGGAGAAAGCATTTGGATCTATATAAGGTTGTGGTTAGATATAAGAGGAGAATTAAATAATATAAAGTTGTTAAGGAAAAGAGACATCCAATAAGAATTAACCAAGCTTCTGTCCAACTTCTTTCTAATGAGTCATTGACCATCTTATTTATTTGCCATATAAATAATTTGCTTTAGTAATTTCGGTGCTTAAGACCTAAATTTGTTAAACAATTTCTAGATCCCTCATCTCTATATTTTACAAAATGAGATGACTTTCTAGCCTCTTAGGTATATAGAGCACTACTAAAATCTTTAAACTCAAACTAAGGGGTTTCAAAATTGAAGGATAAAGATTTCATGTGATCCATAGTTGATGTCTTTAGAAAGCATGATTAATAACATAAATAAAATTAATGTTAATGTCATCCAACATTGAGACAAAATTGATTACAAGATTTATAAATTGATCAGAAGTTTAAACTTGAAGTACTTTAATGGCTTTAGAATTATATGTCATTAGAATTCTCCCATTATAAAGGTCTGAATGATTGGATAAAGTGAGACCATGTTTTTTTTTCCAAAAATCCACACTCCATCATTTAATATGTCCTTATTGGACTTAGTTATAGTTGGCTAACTAAAGATAGTTTTTTATGAGTGAAATAATCATTAAGGTCCCACTGCTTCTTGGGGTAGTTTAAGCCCCTAATATTATATGAGATAATCATCAAGGGATAATAGGATGAGAGTCGTTCCTATTAGGTCTTCGACCGGATATTCTCTTGGAGACTAATTTAAAGTCATCTCCTTATTTTGTTGAAGGTGATCCTTAAGAATTTAGGATTTCCTTAGAGGGTTCAGAAAGATGAGTAATAGAGTCCTTCACTATATAGTCCTTTCATTGAACACTAGAGTCCTCAAAGGTTAACGATCCTAGAAGAAGTATTTTAGTGTCTAAACTAGATTCCTCTGCCCTTTTCTTCTAGTTCTATTTATTTATTCCCTTCAGATGGTTTGTTTGAGGAGGCTTCAACAAGAATAAGATTTCTTTCTTGAATTCTAGTAGAATTCCTTAAACTAATTTCATTAGTGTCTAATTTAGTAATATTCTTCTCTTTATTTCCTATGATATTTCTTAGCTTAGGAGAGACCATGCTGCATTGAGCTTAAATAGATATTGGATTCTCCTCTTCTTAAATGTGTACTTCAAATGATAGTTTTTCTCCTTAGGTCTCCATACATTAACTCGTTTCAATTGGTTTGGTTTTCAGGGGTAAGACAAGGTGATTACTGAGGTCGTTAAGCCACCTTCCTCGTTAAGTTTCTAAACATTTAAAGTATCAAAGAGTTCCCTATCCTTTTTCACTTCTATTCACCTTAGCATACACTATCCTCCTTAAACTAACAATATGTTTGTAAGGCCCCAAATTACACCTTAGTAGAAATGTTACATGTTCATGAAAGTAAATGTGATAGGTGTTGAAATTGTGATATGATTGTGAATTGTATATGTCTTGAATTTTGGTTTGATGGACCATAATTAGTAACTTGAAATTAATTGTTACCATCAGAGAATTGATGAATGAAATGTACATTTGTACTAGGAAAATTGTCAACTAGTAAGACACATTGGTATATGGAAATTTGAATGATTAAGCCTATGAATTAGTGACATTTGACAAGGAAAATTAAGTGATAAATGACATGATTAATAAATTGAAAAGTGGAAGCAATAAGTGAGTGACAAGTGGCTTAATAGAATTGAGACATTTGGTGGCTTATATGGTGGACAAATGAGACATATGTAATAGTGACAAATGCTATATTGTGAGAGTGACATCTAGCAACTTAGGTGTTAAGCTAGCAAGAAGTTTCTACAGCCTTCATTTTCGCATCTCCACCGAAACAATCCACCCTCTCTTAACTTTAAATTATGCTTTAATTTCACTTAGAATTTTTGCAAGATATTGCATCAAAACAGCTACCACATGCTATCTTCTATGTTGATGTTTTTTGGTGTTAAGAGCATCTTAGTTTCACTTGGATTTTAGAATTGCGCTTGTTGCTTGGAAGGCTAGTTTGACTTGTTCTTTGAAGTAAAACAAGTAAGGGAATTCAAAAATTGATAGCATGTTAAGAAAAGAGAATCAAGGTGAAGAAGATTGGCACCGAACACAATTCATCAGATATATTCACCAAATCAATTCCTAACTATATGTTCAGGCATTGCTTAAATTTTCTGAATGTTAATAGTTTCAAATAGTCCTAAGATGGGGCTAGCAACTATAGGGTTTGAGACTTTATTTTTGGGATCTACATGACTTGAATCTTTGGCTTATTCATTTATTTTTTAGGGAAATTTTCGGTATATCAGTTTTGCATTTGAGTAATATATAAAATCCATCTGTTTTAAAGTTGTGAGTGGGTGAAAAACCCTGGCTGCATTTCTCTTGTAATTTCTCTCTTTTTTATAGTGAATTTGTGATTTGTCATTACCCGCAAACGTAGTGCTAGTTAATCTGGGTGAATTATGTAAATTTGATCACTGTGCGGTTAACTTTTTTTACTTGATTTTCTGTAACAGATTGGTTACTCAAAGAATAGAAAGTTTGGAAGCTAAACAAACATTTTCTTTCCCTCCAAGTTTTCCATTATTTATTGGCATTTGCAATTTGATATAGGAATGTTTTAAACCGATCAATTTCCAAAAGTCCATTTGCTAAGGAATTCAAATTATTGTATTTTCTACCTTGTATTTAGCTAGCTATCATCGACATTCATCCTATCCTTATGTGTTGATAGCTCCAAAGTCGACGCTCGAACTCCTAAAAAGATAAAATGAAAAATCACAATATTTAAAATATTTATTAAAATATACTTGCAAAAATGAGAAATTTTTTTGTTAGATCTAAAAGTTCTCAGCTAATAATAGGAAGCTAATAATAGGATAGTTCATATAATCCCTCAACATTTGGAATATCACTACCATAAGTGTATGACCTGTTCTTTCACTCATTAGATTAGATGCTGATGAAGTACCAGTTTGATAAGGCAGATTGCTTGACGCATTATCATGCTTATCACTAATCGATGACAGAAAATGATTAGTCAAAATGTCCTTTTTTCCATAGGAATGCGATTGATTTCTGACAAGGCCAGTCTTGGCCTAAAAGATCATTATTTTCTAGGCGTGACGCCACAAGTTTATACTAGTGCAAGAGGTACAAAAATCAACAGGGATGAGGTGGGTTCTTTGGAAATTTGCCACCTGCTAACTCTGGGAAGGTTACTTTGACAATAACAAGCTTAATGTCCCACACGCAATTCAATATTCCCTCAACCGCCAACATTAAGAACAAAGACAAACGACTTGATTTCCTTATTTTAGCATATTGACCTAGTAAATTATCCTAACATAATGATTTACATATAGCGCTTTGTAGTTGCTGTCAGATCATCATACTAACTAATACAACTCAAGATTCCGAATTTGACTATGAAACAGAAAAGTTCTGATTTTCGTGGTGTAGCCTTATTATAGATTTGAAGTGTGAACAAGCAGCTCCCACGAGAAAATGCCTTGGAGATTGCAGTTATCCATAAATCAACATGATTTGGACCACCGAAAATTGAGCAATACCCGCGTAACATTTAGAAGATCGAAGAGACACCATAGAAGCACACAAATTTACTGGAACTTGTCTCCCTTGTCTACATATAAATATGATTATAATCTATAGTACTCATTAGAAACCAGCTAGCACACCAACTAGACATGTGACTGAGTTGGACTGCACATTATTTTTCCAGCTACATAGTTCCATTTCTTCTTTTTTTAGAGTATACACTTGGATTCCCCTACGCCAATATATATATATCCATTGTTGTAAGGTTCATAACTAATGTATACCTTATATCCTATATTTCACACTATCAGTTCACGATAATAGGTAATAAACACTTAGAGAATGATTTAATCCAATCATATTTTTTTCATGGTTGGACCAAGATGATAATCAATCAGAGTTAAATTTATCATAATGTTAATAAACATGCGATGAATAAAAAATATTTCTTTTCATAAAATTGTTTTTTTTTTTGGGTATGTGAATAATAGCTATAAAAATTTCCCCAACATTTGTATCTGAAATTTGAGTTGCACTTAGAAATTTTCTTGTATCGTTGTGTTTATGGTATTTGTATCAAGAAACAAGGGGTAGCTATTTCAACACGTTGATCTACTGGATCTAACGTTGTACTTGATTGCCGTCTTCATGAGTAAGGACGGATGACAAGAATACAAAAATTCTGTGCCTCGTAGTGTTTGTTTGCTGTCCTTACCTATTTTTGTTCTATTTTTAGAACATAAGGACATAAATTTTTTGTTTCTTCCAAGATTGTGGTACAAGAATTCTTGTCCTAAGAACAAAAACAAAATACATAAGAAAATGTCAGCAATACCCTCCTTACATAAGCAATTTTTTATTCTTAATAATATTATTAAACTCATCATCATCATCATCATCATCATCAATTTTAAACTTTTTCCCTTATCTATTCTCTTTAGCTTTGTAAGGTTTTTCTAGACTTAACATCAAAACTTGTGGATTACAATGGCCGATTTTAGTATCATCACAAGTGCAGAGAACTTAGACTATCCCATTTGATTTATACCAATGACTTAATACTCCTTTATAAGGCAAATAACTCATTCAATCCGAATGATGTTGAACATGCTGCATATTTTCTCTGGTTGGCCTAGATTGAAAGTTAATATGGAGAAAAGTGGATTATATATTTCCTCAAAAGTCAGAAATCAAGAGCAGATCAATTGCATGGTCGGTTTTGATTTGCACTCCCCCCTTTGAAATATCTGGGAGTCCCATTCACTACTAGTAAGCCTAAATTCTTTGACTCTATTCCCTTAATTAAAAAGCTTAAAGATAGAATTAATGCCTGGAAAAATCAGTTTTTTCCATTGCAACCATATTGACTCTCATAATTTTTAGTTTTAAATAAAACTGAGAATGGTAAGCAAGCCAAGGTGAAATGATGTGATATCACTATCCCAAAGAGGCAAGGGAGCTTGGGATCATTCCTATTGCTCAATTGTAAAAAGTAATACTTTGTAAGAGGATTTAGAGACTACAAAAAAAGCATTGTGGATTAAATATGTTAATGAATACCATCTTAGAAGTCATAATTTCTGGCAGCTGGACAATTAAAGGAACTTCTCATGGATATTTAATAACATGCTTAGCTTGAGAGACATAGGTTGGGTGATAGAGAGGATATATGGCTCTGGTTTGATAACTGGACCAATTATAGTCCTCTCATTCAAAGAACAGATCTTTCTCGAGTCAAAAATAGAATCCCTTCCAATGCTAGAGTGACTTTGCTTATCCAAAAGGGCAAGTGGGTTGGAAATTTCAGAGGATTCAACTTAATAGCAAATTACTTGTCAAACATCCCTGTAGGGTTGAGGAAGGACAACGTCATCTGGACTCCCCATTCCAAGGGTACCTTTATGAACAACTCTTTTCATAAGATACTGGTTAATAATCTTGAAATGGTCCCTAGGTTCAAGTCATTTGGAAGCAAGCTTTAAACTACAAAGATGTTGTTTTCACTTGGTTAGTGATTAAAAAAAAGGCTCAGAACCAAAGACAAGTAGTTTTGGGGATATACGATCCCATATGTTTCCTTTGCAAGCAGACGAATGAGAGCAGGAACCACTTATTCTTTAAATGTAATTACAGTAAAACAATTTGGATCAGACTTATGGTTATGTTACAACCACCTAGGTACACATTTGAATAGAAGGAGACTTTGAATCTTATCATAAGGTGTGCTAAGCATGGTAAGAACTGGTCAAAGAGAACTGGTTGTTATAATGCTGTCTGTTGTTCGCCTATTTTTGTTGCAGATGATATAATTCATTATAATGTTTGTGTAATAGCTTTTGCTATGTTAATATAATTTCTTTTATTTAAAAAAAAAACGTAGGTACCTTTCACTACAAACTTATATATGAGTGTCTTTAATAACCTTTGCTAATAATTTAGTTCTGAGTTTCTCATTTTCACGTAAAAACGAAAAGTAATCAAGGACTTAGCTTTTGCCTTTGCTTTGAGTCTAACTACGGTGGCTCCAGGAGGACCAGGAAGCCGTAATGTATCGCCCATCCTCTAGCGCACTCGCACGCTTTGTCTACTTTGTACCTTCCATGAGTAGTCGCTGACTCGACAACACAACCCATACTTAATTGGGACCATTCTTGAACAGAAAAAAGCAAAAAAAGGGATGGATCTTAGCTGACAACCATAAACATTTCATAAGTGGACTTCCCAAAAGTTGGAATTGACTGCCCACCGTATCTTTGAACCTGCATATTTCCAAACTCGTGCAAGACTCTTTAATTTACTGCAAAACTCGTGCGAACTTTTTGCCAATATGCTTCTCGGAGACAAGATTTAGCAAGGTCTTTCACATGTTAATTCTGCCGAGCAACCTTCAATGCTTTTAGGTACCTTCAATGCTTTTAGGTACCTTTCTACTCAGTCTCATACTAATCATAGAAAATTTGAAGTCATAAATAAATTGATATCATTGTCAATTATGAAATAGACGCCAAACTCGTAATAATATGATATTCAAAGACACGTAAAATTAAATTTTTAGTGTTAGTAACCTTATGCTTCTGGAAAAATAACTTCTTATTTTAATTAAATTTCTTATATATAATCATAAGCTATAAATAACTTGACAAAGCTTTATAAAGTAGAGCATTTAGGACACTAATAACTTCCAGTCATCTATTGTATCTTCTTTTTTATAGGAATAAAAGAAATCTATTTCTTTCTTGGGTCATATACTTGACTGAACTATATAAATTTTAATTTTTTTTAACTTTTACTACAAAAATAAAAAAAAATTTATGATAATAAATTTAAGAATACACTAAGGCTAATTACTTTTTAATAGTCATAAATGTATGGATTGATGAGTCTTTTGTATGGATAAATAAACATCTTATAAAGACAAATTTAGTATTTAAATCTAATATACAAAAACCACTAAAATACATGAGATAAGGAGAATTCGTTAAAAAATGAAGCATGGTTAGATTTCCAAGAACAATCCTCTCTTTGAGTTATTAATGTCCATAATAAAAGGTGGCAAGTGCCAATTCGGATGAAGGGGACCAAACTACATACAAGACAATATACAATTATGTGAAGGAAAAGTTTCCACAAGTCGATCCACACTAGCTAGTTATTCATGAGAACAATCAACAATTGCAACTTGCTGATATAAACGACGGAAAGGTGAAAGCGAAGAAGAAACTTTTCGACCAAAAGGATTGCGTTGGAAAAAAAAACACCCAAGTAGTAGGTCACGCTTGTGTGAACCGTTTGACTTTGGTGCTTTCGGCTTATGGTGGGTCTGATATCTAGAAGACGAAATGGTGAGTGTTTTGACTTGGAACTCTCTGTCTTTTCTTCATTGTATATCGTTAGTACTTAGTACTAGTCTTCTTACCTTTAGAAATTAATCCTTCCGAATAATTGTCTTTCGACTCATATGTGTGGACAAATATAAATGAAAGTGTCTACTTCTTCTCCAAGTAAAATTATGAAAGTACGTCATTATTTATTTGCTCTGAATTTATCGTTCTCTTTTTCATGACCACGATAAAATTTTAGTGCATGATACATTTAGTCTCGGGAGTAAAATTTCCACTAAACATGATATCCTAGAATACATATTTGGAATAATTATGTTCTTAACAGTGCACCATAAATGTTGCTTTTCATTTTTGTTTTTTATGGTTCTGTTTGGACTTTATTTTTTCCCCCATATGTTCTGATAATATTGCGTAAATTTCAGCACCGATCTTATCTTTTTATAAGTCTCGGGTGAAATAAAAAAGGCCTTAATAAATCGACAATATAATTAAATTTATATATTTATATGAAACATAAATGACTCAATTTATAATTCTACGTACTCAACCAAATATTAAATAATCGTAATATCATCTAATAATATCTTTCAAATATTATTAATAATAAAATAATTAAAAATAAAATGAGGCTCTTTTTTTTGTTGGCCCTAGGTAGGGGTAAATGTATTGTCACTTTTATCCGGGTTGGCACTTGCCACTTCGTACCTTTCATGTGGACATTAATGTCTTACCTACATCCATAGCCCAAAGAAAGGATTGGTTGTGGAAATTTAATACTGAACTGTCCCTTAAAACCAATATATAGGTTTGTCTACGCGCATGAAGAAAATTTTAATACTTCAAGCTCTTACTAAGGTAATTTGTGTGGACCAACAACATTAATCCATGGAGAAACGTTTAAACCTTCGTGTAGAGTGTAGACATCGATTCTATCGATGTTTCATTTAATTTCAAGATGGAAACAGTTTTGTGCTTATATTATGTACTCTATTTGTAAGGTCAATTCTTTGAGTAATTCATAAAGTTACTTTCTTGTAACCGAAAAGTTGTGAGTTTTAAGTTATGAAAACAGTCTTTTTGTAAAATGCTAAGAAAGGTTACGTACAATTGATCACTTTCTCCCTACCATACAGAGCGGTTTTCATTGAATGTTTATCATGTTTGTTTTCTTTAATTCTCTAGCAGATGGAGACGTTCCAATGCCTGAGTCAAACGAAGAATAAGTAACAAGACAACAAATTTAGCACTTATAATCAAATGAAATATAGTTGAATGTGGTGTGGCAGAAAAGTACTTGATCCTTTCTTATCTTATCAAATTTCCAGTCTTTGGTTTGAAGATTGCTTTAATACTAACCAAGCGAAGAAAATGGCAAGAGATATTTCTTAAAAGTCGAAGGTTTCTTTCAGGTTGAAATTTATGTAAAACATATATTATAATTGTATCAAATCCAACACATATCATATCATGTTTATCATAAAGCAAAAGCAATGCCTTCAAATTGAGATTATTGAAGTTAAATATTAAAAGTGACGATAGAATTATTTGTTAGCTGCACCAAATAAAGAAATTGATGTTGGATTAATTTACTATACGTTACTTAATTCCTTCTTATGATTTATAACCTTGACCAAATAGAAAGATGTCTCATGTATCTGGGAAACTAAGTTTAGGCATCAGTGAACATAAAAAAAGAAATAGAGAAAAAAAATAAAAATAATTCAAACTGGAATAACCTCGCTGTTCATCGCAAGAGCTAGAAACACGATCAAATTAATGAGGATTGAGGCTTAGGGTCCTCCTCGACCGAGGGCGAGGCGATCATGAGGACTAAGGTGGTTCTTCCACCATTTCCATACCTATAAATGCCCCTTCGTGCGCCTCCCTTCTCATCGTAGCCTTTGTTGACATTATTTATTTTGTGCATGTGAACTGATTGTGTAAACTTTCATGATTTATTAAACTATTGTAATAATTCCATAACTAGATCGTATTTTAAGATAAATAAATATTAATTTCTTAATTTTCATTGATAAAATAAAATGAAAAATATGACTAATTAACCAATAATGAAAAATATGACTAATTAAACAATAACCAAAAATTAATAAGAGATCAAAATAAATCAATTGAGTACAAAAATAAAAATTTCAATTTTACCTAATACTAATTCAAAGAGAGATTTTTTTTCAAATTGTAATTATGATAATTGGTCTAAAAAGATTACAGTTTTACAACTCAAGCATTTAGTCTGAAACTCGTTAGGATAGCTATAATAAGTCTCAATTTTTCTAAATTAATTGATCAAAACCTAATATTTAAATCAAAACTTTTCATTAATTGAATGAGTATGATAGTAGTTTATATCAATTAAATGTTAGCAATATGTTTAATTAAAAAAATTCAACCCTAAATTAAATAATTGAAAAGTTACAACTATTCAACTTAATTTTCATGTTTCTCATAACTTAGATATGCCAAATAAATAATATACTTGCTATTTATACCCATCATTCATGACAACCATGAATCACTAAATTCATAGACAATAATTAAATAATCAACATTAAATTATTTTTTTCAGATAAGTCAATATTAATTAATCATGAAATAGGAGAGCAAGAAACAAGAAATACTTAAACTAAAAATAAAATTTAGATGTAGAACAAAACTTCCGAAAGTTATAAATGTAGTTATTTTTTAAGAGTAAGAATTATATTTAGCTTTAAAAAGCAAACAAATAATGTTCTAATGCAAAGATAAGGTCATTAAAGATTAGTGTATTAGTCATTACAAGGACTAAAGGCAAAAGAGGAAACTAGGCATTCCAAATGAAAAGGAGATATTATATATAGGTTCTGAAATTTCAGTCATTGTTTATTGATTTGGAGCCTGATGTATTGTATTAGCTGCTTGCCTAATTGATCATTAGGAAGCTCCTTATCATGAAAGATTATGCTATTTCTTTCATCCCTTACGGCTGTAACTAGTTATGATAGAATCACCCTGAAACACTGCTATGTAAATTGAGAAATCATATGTATGAATAAATTATGTCATGAATAATAAGAGTTACATGGAATCTTGAAGATAGGATCATGCATATAATCTAGGTTTAAATCTAACAAACAAATTTATAGAACTAGTTAATGAATTCTAAGTTTTTTTATTAGAAAGAGATTTTAATAAATCAACTTAACGGTAGTAGATGTATGTTTTAAGAAAGAATATAGTTGTAACTATGGAATTTCAATGACTATAGTTGTAACTATGGAATTTCTAGGTCAAAGAATCTAGAGTTAATACTTGAATCATGATACATTTAAGCATAAAAAGGATGTGGGACATATTTTAGATTTAAGTCTTAAGTATCTATTAATTGTTTAATTCTTTTTTATTGCTTTGGTTTGTTATTTTAAATTAGTAATTTTAATTTAATTAATCATTTCTTTTAATTCAATCATTCATTCTATTAGATTTGATATTAAAAAGATAGTTATTCTTATTGGTTTTAGTCCTTGTAAAGACGATGCTCATATTCATTAGACTATATTATAAGAATGATAGGTGCACTTACATAGTTGATTTTTAGTATCTTTTAGATCAAGAAGATACATCATTCTCTATTGTTGGAGACTAGAATATTAGAAGCATTTTATTTTTATTAATCTAATCAATTTCCTTTTACTATTCATATATTCAGTTTATACATTTCTTTCTTGATCTTACATTTATTTATTGAATTTAAGTAATTTGGCTTATGACTAGTTGTAGATCTAAAAGTTGAAAAGACTTTAATTCAGATTTAATGGAAAGAAACCTAATAATTTGAAAACAAATTGAAGTTCTAAGCTTATAGTTACCAAATATAATGGCACAATATGTAGGAAAGGGTCCTATAGGGTATTATGCTAGATCTTCATTTACAAGGATGGAATCTAATATGATTAAGCCAATAATGGAGGCCAAAAATTGTAAGATTAAGTCTTACATGATTATGATGATTCAATAACAATTTTAATTTGTTGGTGTAGGATCCAAATGCATATACTTTTGGAGATTTGTGATACTTTTAAGGTTAGTGGTGCTTTGAATGTTGCCATTCAATTTAGATTGTTCTATTTAACATTGAGGGATTGATCTAATCATGCTTGAAATCCTTGCCTCCTAGATCTTTTACAACTTGGAATGGTCTTGTTAAAAATTTTCAACTAGGAATTTTTCCTCTAGCAGAAATACAAAAATCAAGAATGACTTCTTTTCCTTTAAATAATTAGAGAGAGAGACATTTTATAATATGTAGGAGAGATGAAAGGATTTACTAAAGTGGCCATACCATGGACTCAATTTATGATTACAAATACAGAAATTTCATAATGGACTGAGTTACCTATCTAAGCATTAGATTAGTACATCTTTTGATGGGACCAACTAGTTTAAAACTCCTAAGGAATTACAATAACTTATTGAGAACATAATTATGAACAATTACCAATTGGGCAACCTAAGGTTAGATCCAAAATCATATGGTATTCATAATATTGATATGTTGATAAAATTATAGGCAAAGTTGAAAGTTTTAAGCAGGAAGATTGACAACATAATCTTGGTAACTCAACTAGAACGTGTGATGAGTTATGATATTTTTGGAGGTTGGACATCCTACTCATGAATGTCAGGCATTTAACTTTATAGGACAATCAATCTGGCCAATTTATTTTATGTGGAGTTGAATTTAAAATAATCACTCTAGTAATTACCTATAATCTAGGGTAGAGAATCCATCTTAACTTTTCAGGAATAATCAATTATAATAAAAGGGGGCTTACAAAAATATTAGTAACAAATGAATCCAAGTCTTATGAAGCTCGTGACAAAATTCACTACTACACTCGTGGCTCACTTATAAAATACTAAAGCATCTCTTTGAAATCAAGAAGCTTCTAACCACAATATGGGAAATTAGACAGAGAAACTTACTAAGCTTGTCTCTAAAAGCTAATAAGGTACTTTATCTACTAGCATTAAGCCAAACTTGAGGGACTAAGTGAAAGCGGTGACTTTGAGGAGTGAAAAGGAGATGAAAGTTGAAGAAAAAAAAGGAAAATGCTATTATACAAGAAAAGAAGGATGAGCAAAATAAACTACCTAAAAAAATTAGATTTGACAAATTTTACTATTCTTTATAATATTTGTAGTTTATCAATTAGTGGGGAATTAGTAGACTTAGTAGCTAGTATTAACTTAAGAAATTATGATTGCGTAAACCTAAGCTATTTAAGATGAGCATTGAATTGGCAAATAGATCATTAAGGATCTTAGTGGTATGATAGAAGATTTTTTTAGTTAAAGTTGACAATTTTATTTTTTAAAGTTTGTGATATGGATATAGTGGATGATGTAAAGGTTCCTATGATTTAAGGATGACCAATCTTAGAGAACTCTAAATTTATTATAGATATGCATGATAAGAACTTAATCCTAAGTGTAGTGGAGAAGGAAGTATTTTTTAGGATATTTGAAGCTAAGAGACATTCCCTTGATAAAGATGATACTTGTTTTTATCTAGATGTGATTAATACTAAAATTTCTTATGCTATTTAAGAAATAATCACACATAACCTAATGGAGACTTATATCATAAAAGGAGAAGAAGAGGAGATGGATATCCACATCCCAACAGAGCGTAATACATATTTGGAAGTTAATTAGCATAACATTAGGGAGAAGAACTTTAAAGATGTTGAAATACTAATGAAGAGTTAATATATCTATAATCTTCATGATCTTAGTGATAAGTTAAGTGCATAAGGAAAAAGTTTAGCTAAAAGATTTATAAGAAAAGCAATTTTTGGGAGGTAACCCAATGATTTAGGTCTTTTTTCTTTAATTTGGTATTTTTTAGGATCTTTAAAATAATTTTTGGTATGTTTTTGTAAGATATTAATTTTTTTTGCGTGTTTTCATACGAAAACCAATTTTAAGGTCATTAATATAAGTGTGATTTGATGATCTTCCACTATTGGATCATGATTATTTTACTTGGGATGAGAATTGTTTAGGTTTCATAGGCTATAAAGGCAACATGGTATTTAACATAGATTTTTGTTTACTCGATCTTATTGAATAACCCTACGTGTTTGTTATAGAGCTGATAGAAGAGATACATCTAAAAAGTGTTCCAATAGTTAAGGAGACACTTGTGACTAATTACTAATTAATTATTATTGATGACCCCTAATGATTCTCATGATCTCTTATTATTAAGGGAGTACCAATTATTCTACTTTACTTCTTTTCCCTTCTTTTTCTAGTTTTTCATAATTCCTTAAAATTGTGTATATTACAACAACTTATATCCTATATGTGGGGATTGATTACCTTGAGCTTTCAGTTTATTTATAAGAATTAATTTTGATTGCATTTAGCTTAGTAAGTGAAAATTTTACGAAATTGGGCAAGATTAAGGAGATTGACTTTTTCTATTAAAAGTGATGTTTTATTATGAATTAATTGAATTATAATCATTATCAAATTTTTTTAACACTATACTTTTAAAGGTCCACTGGAACCTTTGCAAGCTCAAGGTAGTAAACTGAAGGAAAAATACAGTAACAAGCAACAACAAGTAGCTTGTTTAGAGGTTATGAAACCTACGATAAGACTAAAAAAACTCCATCTGTATAAACTAACTTGAGCATGAAAGGTAAGTCGACCTAACGATGTTAAACAAACATTATTTGGGAGGCAACCTAAGATTTATAATATGTTTTGTTTTTAAATTCTATTTCATTTTATTTTTATCTTAATGTCAGGATCAGATTTTTCAAATTGTTGATGTTTTTTAGGTTAAGACATTGAGCATTCTAAAGAGAGTGTGCATATTTATTATGTTAGGGTATGTGCTTTAAAGTTTCATAACTTTGAGTGTAAAATTTTTAAATTTACCCAACTATTTTTCATGTTACACATGTTTATAGAGAGTTATATGCTTATATAAACTTACAAGGTTAGATACATGCCTGTGTAATGTTATGTCTAGTTTCTATTTCTTTTAATTGCTTTCATATCTTGATTTTGATTACAAATTTTTATGAGTTCATCCAAATGAGAATAAATTTAATGAAAATGATGTGAATATTGCATGCATGATGATTAGATTAATTTGTGAATTTTTCATGAAAAATTAAAGTTCACATCACTTTGCATTAAAAAAGGAGATAAATATAATAGTGGTGACTAAAGTGTTACCACCATGCAAGTGGTGACTATCACCACTATGCATAATGTGGTGACAAATGTGTCTTTAACCAGCCCTCACAGAGGTGACAAATATAGTCACCCCCGTGCGCTCCTTTCCGTTTGGTGGATTAAATAAAGATCAACTCAAAATGAGATACTTTCCATACACATTGAAGGATTGAGCTAAGACATGGTTGATGACCCTTCCTTTCGAGTCTTTAACTATATGGGAGGAGATGTACAACAAATTCATGGGAAAATTCTATTCCCATCAAAATACATCTGAGTTGTGCACTAAGATAGCTACCTTCACTCAGATGGAGGGAGAGCCATCCATGAGGCGTGGGAACATTTAAGCTCTTACTAATACAATGTCACACCATCATTTTCTACTTCACATGCTAAACCAATTCTTTTATGATAGGTTGATGCAGTAGTGTTAATATATGGTGGACAATGCACTAGGAGGAGCTATAAGAGAGAGGACAACTGAAGAAACATATGAAATCTTTGATATATTAGGGGCTAATTCTCAATAAAAGAGTGTGAGGGAAAGAAGAGTTGGAGTTCATAAAGTAAGCTCAAATCAAGAATTGGCTATCCAATTAGCTTAGTTAACGAGGCATGTAAAGATGTTAACTATGAGGCTACCTCAGATAGTTCCAAATCAAGAAGTGTGTGGTATATTTGGAACTTTAGTCATAAAGCAAATGTTTGTATGTATTCTTACGAACTTTTCAATAGGTAAGAACAAGTTATCTCACTTAGTGATTTTCAGCCAAAGGACCGAAATGATCCATACTCTAACACCTACAACCTTAGTTGGAGAGACCATCCTAATTTCTCTTACAATCCACCAATACAAGCCTAACCACAATATAAAAATTTTCAAAGGCCAAACTTTTTCAAAGGGCAATCCTCAAATGACAGCCTACCAAGAAAGCCTTCTTTGGAGGAAAGCCTGAATGCATTCATTCAGGTCACAAATCAAAATCAAGATACGAACAACAAGAGATTCGAATCCTTAGAATCATCTGTAAAGAGGATTGAGATTCAAGTTAGGCAACTTGCATCTCAAATGCATAACAATTAAAAAGGAAGGTTGCCCAATCAACCTGAGCAAGCCTAAGTAATCAATGTTTTGAGAAGTGGTAAAGTGATTGACAATCATGTTGAGTTTCGTTTTGAGTTGTCTAATACTGATAATCAAGATAAGGAAAGCCTCACTAAAGAAGAAGATGAGCATAATGAGATAAGCAATGGGAGAAGCTCTTCATGTCACATTCAAAAGGGTGAACATCTTAAGCATGATACCAAGGAAAATAAAGGACAAAAATTACACTAGGCAATAGATCCTTATCAACCACTAATTCGATATTCAAGTTGCCTTAAGGAATCGAAACAAGATGAGCAATTTTTCTATCTTTATCGCATGCTTTCTAAGGTCAATGTTAATCTACCATTTTTTAGATGTGATTAGGAACATTCCAACTTATGTCAAGTTCTTTAAGTAAATAGGCACCAAGAAATGAAACTTTGAGCATAACAAAAAGACGTTAGTTTTAGAAGTAGTAAGTGCAATCCTGCAACCGCATTTACCCCCTAAATTGAAAGATCTAGGACATTTTATCATGTCAGTATCACTGGGTAATGGTGATGAGGTTAAGGGTATACTTGATCTTGGAGTGAGCATAAACCTTGAGCCTCACTCTATTTATGAGAAATTAGATCTAGTACAGTTAAGACTTACGGACATGTTTATAATTAGTTGATAGGTTATTCCACTATCCAAAAGGAATAATGGAGGACATGTTAGTGAAAGTTGGAGGATTGATTGTTCAAGTAGACTTTGTTATCTTAGAATTAGGGGAAGTGGAGAAAGAAAAGGAGCACTCTATACTCCTAGGGAGGCCTTTTATGGTCACCACTAACACATTGATCGATGCGAAGAAGAGGAAATTGACCATGACCATTTTAGGAGAAATAGTAGAATTTTTAATTTTTAATGTTGAACCTATTCCTACTTCTATTATTTCTGAAGACTGTTCTTTTGTTAATCAGGTTAATGCTGCAGATTTTTATTGAAAAGAAACTAGATTTGGTTAAGGATAGTGATGAATGTTGCCAATTGCTAGTGGATGCAACTGAGGAAGTATTTGGGAGATTCTTGGAGATAGATTCAAATGAAAATAAGGAAACGGTGGAATCAATCATTTTGAGTGACCCACCTTGGGCACGATCATTGAGGCGTCCAATTATAAGACATTAAAGAAGCAACCCATTTAACTGCTATTTGTTTTTCAGTTATCTGTTTGTTGTTAATTTTCTTAGTGAGCCTTAACTTGGTTTATTTTCCTTATGTGCACAGGCTTACTCTTCTGTCTCTACTATTTGTTCTTCCTCGAAGTTGTCTTCACTCCTCAATATAGTATGCCATGCTTATTCCCATGCTTCACACTGTATCGAAGCAACAACCACCTACACTTTCATATCATATTTTTATCCCTTTCTTTGTTTTTTGTTAGTTTAATTATTTTAGTTTTAATGCTTTTCTTTGTTTGTGTTAATTTTTGTCTTTTGTCTTAAACCCCTCTTTTACCTTTTTGTATCATATTAGGAATAGTGTGATGTTCAAGTGGAGGGTATTAGTAAAAAAACATTATTTGTGTATTGTGTGTTTATTTTTCCCATTTAATATTTAAGGATGCATGATTATTAAATCAACTCAATCGGGATTAGAAATTCATAATATGAGTGAAAGAGTATACTTATATGCTTAGACTGATCAACTTAGATTTCGATTAAGAGAACATTAGCTTGTTGTAATAGATGAATGACACTTTTCTTTGGGAAGAATTTGAGTCCTTTTGAAATATTAAACACCAATTTCGAGCATTATTTGTTGAGAGTACTTGTTCATGATTAGGGAACTTTAGAACTTGCTTGCAAATACTAATCGAAATTACATAATATTATGCAAGTGTTGAAATGATGAAGGCAATTCGGATTTACCCCTTTTTCTTAAAAAGCAACCCTAATGTTACCCTTAGTGAGCTTTTTAAAGCTTAACATGAACCTTTTTTTCTATAAACCCAAAATATAGGCCTTGACCTTAATTATTTATCCTCTTCATTGTACCTACCATAAGGCAAGTTGGGCATTTGAATGGGTATAACTGGGTTTAGGGAATAATTGTTTGAATAAGTTTAGGGGAATCATAGCATATAGTTGGCTTTTAAGTTGGGAATGGGTAGGGTTATAATAACGTGTATCTCTCCTCTACATTTGTCCACTTTTAAACTTAATGTTTTTCTAAATAAAAAAAATAAAAATGACAAATATAGTTTAAAAAAGGAAAAAATCAATCAAAAAGAAAGAAAGAAAAAGAAAAAAGTAAAAGTAAATAAAAATAAGAAAAAGAAATAGAAAATAAAAGAAAGGAAGAGAAGATGACCAAAAAATGAAAAGAAGAGGAGAGAAGAAAAGAAAAAGGGAAGTGTTAATTTTCTTAAATGAGAGGAAAGAATTTAGTGTTTTATGGTTCCTTGTTTTCTATTATTTTAAATGCTCAATTTGTTGTGATTTTAAACTACGATTTTACTTTTTCCTACCCTTAGCTTGGTCCCATTACAACCATAATAAAGACCTTTAGATTGATGTTTATGTTTGATATGAGTGGTGGAGATTGGTTTAGTAAGCAAACTTATGATAGATGTCGTACATGAAATGAATGATGAGTGAATATACCCTCCTTTGAATGCTTGAGAGGATGGAAAGTGGAGTGAGTATCTATCACACTTATTGATGGTTCTTTGAATTGAAGTACTTATTGATTTTGACTAAATACGCTAAAAATTTCTTGTTCATGAAGTATTATGAGTTTCAAGTTCTTAGGTTGTGTTTATTGAAATGATCGTTGATGTCTTTGACTATTATTTGGGAAAATTGTTTTCTCCATTGTTTGTTCTTGTATTATCTAGTGTTCCTTATTTTTCTTGACGTCAAACATAGTTTAAGTGTGGGAGAATTGTTGTGTCTAGTTTCTATTGCTTTTAATTGCCTTCATATTTTGATTTTGGTTACAAATTCTTGTGAGTAGATCCAAATGAGAGATAAATTGAATGAAAATGATGTGAATATTGCATGCATGTTGATTGGATTAATTTGTGAATTTTGCATGAAAATTAAAGTTCATATCATTTTTCATGAAAGAAAAAAAGATGAACATAATAATAAGGATGTCACCATATGCATGGTGGTGACTCCTTTATCACCACAATGCACAAAATAATAAGGATGTCACCATATGCACAGTGGTGACTCGTTTATCACCACCATGCACAAGGTGGTGGTGGTAACTAAAATATCTCCACCATACATAAGGTGGTGATCAATTAGTTACCACTTGCATAGTGGTGGATAAAGTGTCACCACCGTGCATATGGTGGTGACAAATGTATCTTTAGTCACCACCATGCAAGCTTATACATGAAGCCGACCAGCACTTACGAAGGTGACAAACCCAAGAACTTCTTTAATCCGTTGTTTTATTACGTGGCAACTATAAGTTAAAGGGGCAGAAAAATCTAAACCTAGATGAGGCTATAAATAGAAAGGATAGGAGGGTGGTGGCGAACATCATTCAGTCCATTATACACTCTTCATACTCAACACACCAAAGACATTACGGGAGACACATTCAAATAAAAAAAAAAAAACAGAGGGAGAGGTGATGTTGGACCCCAAACTTGTCTTGGAAGTTAGAAAAATTGTATGTGAAATGTTAGAAGTATAAGCTGGAAAATGTAGTTCAACCATGTTCACTAAGTATGCCTTGATGTTTTTACCATAACTTTTTCTCTAGTTATCCAAATGAGATGATTCTTAATTTGGATTAAACTAGAGAAATATGGCTACATCTTATCTGATAAAATCGAGTTCTAATTTGGTCTTGAAGAATTTCAATTTTGTATGGAAAATTGAGAACATAATATTGTTTCAGTAGAAGAGTAGTTTGGAAATGTTTGGGATATAACTTTCGAATTTCTAAACCAAATCGAATGATTTTGGTGTCATTGGAAAATTGAGACAATAAGGACCATTTTTCTAGAAGGAAGTGCTATCAAATTCCTTCAATTGCATGATTAGAAAAAGGTCTTGATTTTTGGAAAGAGTTAAGCATAATTTGGAATAATTGTGAGGTCTTGCTATATTAATTATTTTATTTGGATTTAATTATTGTGTTAATGTTAGTAGGATTTTAAGATATGGATTGGTTGAATTAAATAGCAAGAGCATATATGTATGAGGGCTTTTTGGGAAGACCACTTAGGCTTTTAAGTTACAAGGCTTACATGTAAGGGTAAATTGGACATTCTTCACTCATTAATGGCAAGATTGTAA
>JANITW010000236.1:33084185-33095938 GCA_027564335.1 Erythroxylum williamsii | reverse complement strand
CCCCCTTGTGCATTTTGTATATCGAATATTAAGTCTATACTAACGTGTGATTCACTTCACAAAGGTGGTTAAAGGAAAAACTAGCATAGGAACCAAATAAGGAAACTACTGATGAGGCACTGGTAGCCATCTTAAATTGGTAGGGTTCCTACTTCTTCTAAGACAAACTGTTTGAGTTAATTAACAATTCAAGGAGTTTTGTTATTCCTAGTTTTATTAATATTTTTCAATTAATGGAGTGCATTGGTGTTATTAATCTAATCAATTATGTCATTATTATTATCTTGCAACAAGCAGCTTACTTATAAGCTACAAAACTTTTATATGGAGAAGTAGGTGGAAGCAAGTCGTTGATTACAGACCCAGCATAAGGTTAAACATGTAGGGTACATTAAGTTAACAACATTAAACAAGCGCTACATAGAAGGCAACCTATGAGTTAGTTTTAGTTTTATTTTAATTTCTATATTATTTTGTTGTTCCTTTCATATTAGTATAGGATTTTAATTAAGTTTTTATATGTTTAGGATAGGCAATCAATCTCCTCAACAATAGAATGTACATAATTGATGTGTCGGGTATGCGTGTCTATGTGTTATAATGTTTAGTGAAAAAAATTTTACGTTTGAGCATCTAATTTTCAAGTTGCACACGTTTACAAAATGTTACATGCCGATTATACACACTGGTGTAGTTTAATACACGATCATGTATTAAACTGTATAAATCTGTGAAAAGTTGTAACTTAGTGACATACACCACGACTCTTCTTAGACAACCCTAACACTTTCATTTTCTCACATTTTCTCTCTTCTTACTCACTCCCGTCATTAGTCTTTTGTTCTCTAGTCCCATTCTGGGCATTTTCTACCAAATTAGTGACACCCAAGTAAATTTTCTAGTTGTTTTCACTTGTTTATGCATGATTCAATGTGTGTTTTGTATGCATGATTCAATGCGTGTTTTGTGTGATTTGTAGTTTTTCAATAAAAAATGTCAAGCTTATGATTTAGAGATTTTTGGAGAGTTTTTGTGATTTTATCCTTAATTTTTGTTTAATAGTTAGATTTAATCTTTACCAATTGATTTTATAATTCAATTTATGTTATTGCATGTGAGTTGGGTTACAATTCAATTTCCATATCGAAATTGTGCAATTTTGGCTCGGTAAGTATTTAATTGTGATATTTATGTATAATTAGGTTATTTAGTTATGTTTGATGTTAATTAACATTGGCTTTGTATTTAATTGCATGGAAATTTTGAGATTTGCATGAAGATAACATTAATTTCGTCAATTTTGTGTAATTGTAAAATTAGGGTTAATTTCAAATTTAGGATTTAAAGTTTGTAATTTAACAATTAGGTTAGCTTAATTTGTTAATTACAATATTTCTAATTTTAATTTTGAGATTAATCAGATTGTCAGTTAATTTTCTAATTATTTCTTTATTTTATTATTTCTTTATTTATTCATTAGTGTTAAGATATTAATTATTTTTATATGTTTTAGTTTTCTTTGTCATTTTGTTTTCACAATTAATTATTTAGCGAGCAAAATAAATAATAAATGTAGGGAAAAGGATAGACATGTAATTTATTTGCAAAATTCTCTCACACTTATTCAAAGTTTCAAGCACAATTGACGAAATCATGGTGAGACAAGGAGATCCCTAGGAATTTACAAAATGCAGAAGGTTCCTCAACTTTAGATTAGCCCCCAGGGCGGTTGAGGATGATACTGTTCAATATTGGGGCCTAGGAGGAACAATACCATATGTTAAAGGATAAGAAGTTCGATACTAACCAATTCATCGATTAGTAGGTACTGGAGCAAGGGCTTATCGCAGCAAGTTTGGGAACTTGTCAACATTGGCACATAGTTTTGACTTTTCGAGATTGAGGAGCCAACCTGCAGAGAGCTTACACTAAATGTCTTCTCCAAATTCATTATAGAGAGAGGTAATTGTGACGGGGATTAACCCAACACCATCTAATTTTGGATGATGGCAAAAATGTATCAGATGAGCTACATAAAGTTCTTAGTCACAATGGGTCTTTATGAATGGGAGTACATGGGGACACCAGAATACCTTTCACTATGGATAGACTTTCCTTATGGATTGTCCCCTTGGTACTTATGATGGATGATTAACATAGAAAATGACTACGACTGAAGTAAATCTAAAGCTTCTACATTACAACATCCTACACTCAAATACATCCATGTTATTTTGAGTCACACATTATGTGAGGCCCCAAATTACATCCTAGTAGGAATTTTACATGTCTATGAAAGTATATATGATAGGAGTTAATGATTATGATTTGATTATGTATTACTTAAGTCTTGAATTTTTGTTTGATGGATTATAATTAGTAGCTTGGAATTAATTGCTACCATAGGAAAATTGAAGAATTAAAATGCACTTTTGGACTAAGAATAACTCCAAGTGGCACGACAAGTTGATACATAGTAAGTGTGGATGATTAAGGCTATAAATTGAGTGACTTTTGGTATGGATAATTAAATGAAAAATGGCAACAATGATGGAGTATCAAATGGGCTAAGTAATTAAGTAACATTTGGCAGTATATATATAGGAGAAGTGGATTACATGCATTGGTGAAAAGTGTCATATTGAGATAGTGACACCTAGCAACTTATGTGTTAAGCCACTATAGGGATAGTTTCTGCAACCTTCATTCTTCCTCACCACCGTATCATCCACCGTCCCTTAGCTCTAAATTTGCTTCAATTCTGTGCACTATCACTCCAAACTCTTTATCAAATTTTGCAACAAGAAAGCTACATCATGCTATCTTCTATGTTGTTGTCTTTTTGGTGTTAAGATCATCCTACTTCCACCTTGATCTTGAAATTGTGTTTGTTGCATGGAAGGCAAGATTGGCTTGTTCATTGAATTAGGAGTTTAAATTAAATATGTAAATGGAATTCTAAACTTGATGACATGTGGTAATAAAAATTCTATGATGTTTGAATTGGGATAGAATATGTGTTGTGTTTATGATAAAATGAGTTCTGGAAAATAATGTTTGTATGATAGATTCTGTTTTAGTTTTTAAAGCATGAAAGACATTGGTTTGTGAGATGCCAAATGAATGATTTTGAATTGGAATTGGATGTGAATTTGATGAGGAATTAAAGCATAATTAAGGTATAATTGAGGTGTAATTAATGGACTATGATGAAGATGTATTGAATTGAGTATGAAGGTGTTAAAATCTAGAAACAAATTGAGGGCAATTGGATAATGAACCTTTGGTTCACTCATCCTATGATCGTGGGAGCTACATTAGTTCTTTCCCACAGTCGTGGGAAATGCTTTGAAATGAGAAAAGTTTTGTTTTGTACAATTATTGAACCATATAAGTTTAAAATACTTTACAATGGTATATTTGAACTTGATTATGGTTTAAAATGAACCTAGTTTGATGTTAGATTAATTGGTTAAAGGTTGAATAAGTTTTGGAATGTTAATTGAGATGGTAACTTAAGGAATGGAATGTTGATATCAATGTACCCAATTTTAGAATATCTGAATTTTTCAAGGGATGAAGGTGTTCTTATGAACACAAATGTGATCCAAAGGATTAAAGTAATGTGATTTGGTTATAAATGTTTGAGAATTGAGAATTTGTGTAAACATATATGATGTGTAATTACTTAATACCATTATTGATGCATTGTTACAAATGCTTAAATTCATAAGGCATATTAAATTTGTTTACGTGTGAAAAAATGTATTCAATTTGAGCATAAAGAAATAAATTCCTACGTTATTTTTTATTTCCCTTACATGTGATTCTGAAATGTGATATGTGTTGCTTTGAACCTTTCAAGTCCTAGTTATGGGTAAATAAGTAAGTCTAGAAGGGTATGTAGCTGCTTCTGTACTTAGACACCACGTTGTCTTCAATTCTTAGACATTATAGTGTCTTTTATTTTAAAGACTCAAGTCTTCTATTTTTATAAATACCAATCATAGGTATCTTTTACTCTGTTTTGGTTACCCACTTATATAAAAAGGATTAACAGACAATTTTTTGATATTTTTTCTACTCTGAAACAATCATGTCCTATTTTGATAGTTTTATATTCTGTTCTAATGAAAGTATATTATGTTTTGATGCATTTAAGTTCTGTTCTGATGCAATTAATAGTCCGATTACCCTCTAACTTGAATAATTAAAGATTGTTTGTGATAAGCCATGATTCAATTACTTATAAATGCTAGATGACTGTTTAAAACAATCTTCATCTTTTATCATGTATAGTTATTTCCTACTAAGCTATATGCTTAGCATGGTAGTTTTTTCCCCGTGTAGGTCTCAATAAAAAGGATTAAGGTTGGGACAATTGCAGTGGCATGTGTTATGTTTTGGAAGATGTTTTGTATAACTTTTTTAGTTGTATTTAAAATTATGAGACATATTTGTATAACTCAACATTCAAATGAAATGTGAAGTATATTACCTTATTTTTAGGATTTGTTGGAATATCTTGGTATGTTCTAGGTTTGTATTGTGTGAAATTCGTATATCTTCTTAGGAGGTATTAGGGTGATACACATTGAGCTGTTAGGATGACAATTGGAGAGTCATTAGGAACATAGATGTGCACTACCTATGGAGTATAAGCGAGAGGATGCCAATTCACCTTAGACATGCACTTGTCTAATTCATCAGATGTTAGAGTTAAGATAGGAAGGTCGACACAACTTATTTTGGACTTTACTGATTGGCAAGACATATGGGTTTATTTGATTGACTACCATCTATGTGGCAGATAACGACTATAGTAGTCCTTAATCTAGCAGTGATGTAACATATACGTATGGTACGTAGACATTAGGGCCCCATGTGAGATATCTACAGGATTATTGTGAAGTTCAATGAGCCAGCAATGGAGGGTGGAGATAGAATGGAGCCACCTATAGCGAAACAACCACCATAATTCATTACATTAATAGTTATCCAATCCAATATTTGTTTACCTATATTCACTAAGTTAGTCTATACCTGACTCGCCAGGTAAATCTACTTTCTCCTTTATAAGTGAGCTACTATAAATCTATTTGATATACTCCCTATACTGAATTCTAGTTTTTTTATTTTATTATTATTATTATTATTATTATTATTATTATTAGATATTTCTTATATTTACTTTACATTGATTTGATTTACAATCTATTTCCATAGATATATCTTATTTGCATAATGACTGATTCAAGAATTCAATCAAAAAGGCCCTTTTATTATTATTTTACTTCATTTTTCTATTTGTTATAGTAGGATTAATTGTTTAGGATTAATTGGTTGTTGTCCTCATCAATAAAATAAAACAAACTATTTCTTTCAAAAAAACCAATCAAAGAATTTCATGAATTTCATTATACTCCTTTTGCAAATTGGGCCAATTCTAATTTAATTTACCAGCTATTTTTTTCATAGCTTCAATTTGAGCTACAAAGCCCACTCTGGAGGTCTCGAATTCACCTTGACAGTTATGTCACATTACTATTATAAATATAACCACACAATTACTAATATACCTACTACAACTCCCAATATAAAAGTAAAAATAGGTATAAGCATCCCTAGAATTCCATAGATCCCATTTAAGTTTAAGGACCCATTTAAGTTTAAGGATTCCAATTAGAATAAATTAGAAAAGAGAAACAATAAAAAATGGATTCAAACTCTACAAAACTAGGAACTCTTCCTCATTCTTCAATTCGCAAGTAGAATGGAAAGAATTAGGAGATGAAAGGCCTGCAGGGAATGAATGGGAAGATCAAAAAGTTAAAAGAAGAAAGGATTTTTTGTTTAAATGCATGGAATTATCTAAGCATTTTACAAACAACTATAGAGTTAGAATGGTTAGTTTTATGTCTATTACCCATTCTTAGAGTAGAGCCACTTGTAGTGGAGCACCCACCCAACCAAAGCCGCTGCCATCTAAGATGGGAAATGAAGAACCAAAGCTGGATATTCTGAGAGGTCCTAGAGTTAGGAAGTAAAACCCAGCTCAGCTAAAGATAGGATTATTTGAGAGATAGGTGGGCCAGCTTGTGGGAAATCAAAACATTATCCGACGATAGTAGGCAGAGCTTATTGAAAGGGTAAGACGACTTGAGACTGCAGTTGATGGACTAGGAAGACTTGAGCCTATAGTCGGATGGATGGGAGATTTGATCTTGTCAATAGCAAGTCGATCAGCCCTCCATTGGTATAAGATCATCCACCTAAGGACCCTACTTCGTTGGACCAACCAAAATCACATACTAAGGGAGATATTTGATTTTTCCATAGTTTTTTTCTTTATTAATTATGTGTTTATTATTTTCTTTTCTCCAACATTATAGTTAATGTTATATTTGTTTCTTAATTTTATATATGTTATTTTATTTTTTTATTTTTTTATGCCTTTTTGTTTATATTTTGCAAGATGTAATCTCATATTGGATGGTTCATAATCAAAAAAATCGTCATATTCAAGAAAGTACCATTAAACCTTCTCACTTATAACATATATTGTGTACATTAGGGACAATGTGTGACTTTAAGTGAGGGGAAGGAATTAATGATTTTTATAATTTTCTTAAGCCTATTATAATCTTGGTTATAGAATTTTATGAACTAATATATCAATATCATATTTCATTATTGAATATTGATTTGAATTAGTATGGAAAAGAATAAGAATTAGAATAAAATTGTGTTTATGAGTCATATTTCTATTAATCATTGAGATAGTCAAATTGAATGGAAATTCCATACTATTTACACATATATACCTATCTTTTTCATGAGCTTTTGAGTCTAAGAGTGAAAGTGTCAAAATTTTTATGCTCTTTTATTTCTTTCATGGTGTTATCATGCATAGTTAGATAATTCTAGAAGTTGCTTTTATTATGCATATTGAGACCATATTTATTAAATTAGAAGCATTAAAGTGATAAAGACACCTAGTTTCAACAATTTATTTGAGTCTATCTCTTTGATAATTACCTTTCCTTAAATTTATCTTTAAGAATAACCAAGTTGAGCTTTAGTTTTTTCGTTGATTATAACCCAATATTAACCTTAATCATATTTTTTGTGAAACCTTTTTATTGTTTTGAACCTTGAAAGTTATTTGCATTACGTACTTGTTTAAAATTTGAAATTTTTGAAAGATCGATTATTTCTTTAATTATGGTACTGAATGCTCGAATGTTTTGATTGATCAAAAAAAGAAAAAATAGTATCGTTGGATTTATAAAGAAAGGACCTATGTCTATTATAAACAAGTTTCTTATAATAGCTCTTTAGTAAATTTCCTTCAATCAACTCTTATAATAGCTCGTATAAAGAACTTTTCATTTTTGTTTCTAATTTATGCATAAGTGGTGGAGATATAATATTACAAGCATATGGTAAGAGTTAAACTGCGCATTAATTGAGAGTTTGATACTTTTCACCTTAAACACTTAACTGCATTAAATGAAATCTTGGTGAGGGTGTAAAGGTTTATGCTTTTGATTTCAATGCAGTTATTGATGTGATTAATATTAATATGAAATTAGAAAGTTAATTTTAAGATAATTTGACTCTTATTGTATGCTAATTTGATTAATATGATGTGATGATTTATAGTATGGATGGACAAGGTAAGATTAATGATGGATAGATGTTGTAAGATTTATGATTTTGATTATGATTTGCTTGAAGACAAGCCAAAGCTTAAGTGTGGGGATGCTTGATAAATGCATATTTGAATATATTTATACCTCATATTTGATGCATTTTTTTCTTGATATTTTATATTTTATTGCATATTTGATACTTAATTTATTCCAAGAGCATTTATAGGTTATAATTGCCTTCATGGACAAAAAGGAGAAGAAATTGGATGAAAACGAGGCCTAAAATGAATTAAAACAAATAAAGGATACACCGTCGTGTCTATAGTCAGGTAAGTCTCTCAGGCTATGTAGAATCGTGAATTATGAAGATTTTAGGTTATAAACAATCTAGTGTATGACTATGTATCAGACTGTATATCTCCTAGAAACCCTAAAACTTATTATAAAAAATCTTTAGAGGGAAAAAATAGGAGAGTAGACTTTCAAAGGAGTTTCTAGACCTAGAGATCATTCATAATGGGTGATATTGATCCAGAGATGTGGAAAATGCAAAGAAATCATTGAAAGATCCAATAGATTACAACATCAAACCTCTACCTTACAAGAACATTCGATATAAAAGAAAGGAGATTTAAAAATTATGAACTCTTTGTTTTCTATTCGTTTTTCTTCTTGTTTATGTTTGATTTCATTTTCTATCATGTGTAAATAAATGTTTTGTTAGTGTCCAGGTGTAATGAACCCTAGTTTTGCTACAATATGTTTTAACTCTTTTATTTGATGCAATTGTTTTGATTGATCTATTGTGATTTAATTATATTTTAATATATATATTCAAATAGATCAAGAATATTAGTACATAATTTGATTTCATAATAAAGAGATTGAGAAATCTTGTGTATGAATAAATTCCTCGTAATTGAAAGGAGCTTATTGCAAACCTAGAGATAGGTCAACATAAATCCTCTAGATTAAGGTTAAACCTAATAGTGGAATTCACAAATCGGTAAAGCAATTTTATAATTTGTAACTTGAGCAATTCAATT
Organism: Erythroxylum williamsii; assembly: GCA_027564335.1. Lineage (NCBI taxonomy): Eukaryota > Viridiplantae > Streptophyta > Magnoliopsida > Malpighiales > Erythroxylaceae > Erythroxylum > Erythroxylum williamsii. Next base: position 33,087,237 of record JANITW010000236.1, on the reverse strand, counting down.
AATAAAAATAAGGTTAGTTGTTAGTAATATCAGGTGAGTTATTAGCATACAATAGGAATTTTGATGGTCCAATAATCAATAAAAAAATTACATAATAAAAGGTTAATTTATAATGTTTTTAGGGACGATTCATTACTTAGGTACAAATTCTTGATATTAATTGTTTTCTAAGTATAGCACCCCACTCCCGCAAGACACGTGCCCAACATCCTGAGGAATATCCGAGTCTGTGTCCCGCAAGGATGGTATGCTAGAACACTCAATCATTCCAAATTTTTGTATAATTTTTTTTTGAAACAACAATAAACATATGCAAAAATAATAACCAATTCGGGTCCTCTTTCATTGATAAACATTTTCAATCAACACAATACAATCAATAAGATTTCAATAGCCAATTGGGGCCAATTACAAAAACAAAACACTTTGATCATAATGTCTTTATATTACAACATAAATACATTTGTATACACATTGTGCAAAATTTTCTAAATACATTATTAGATATAAAAATTTCAGAATAAACACAATTCAATACAAAAATAAAGAATTACAATGCAGAGGTGAACTGATCCCGACCCCTATCCTGTACTTGTATGTTGTAGGTATACTGCCTAACGGGGTATTCTTCTTATCCTGAAAAATATTTGCAAATTTTGGGTGAGTTTTGCAAACTCAATTAGTGACCATCATCGATGGCTCACCTAGTCACATAACACATAATTCACATTCACATCATTTCACATTTCACATTTCGTGCAATATAATCATTCATATTATGCATATGCAATGCACATGAGACCCACTTCCCATTTATTACTTTATTGTGATCGAGTGCCTAAACTGTCCCATATAGGGCTCATTGATAACTGTCCCATATAGGGCTCATTAAACGTTGAGTCTAAGGCTCTAAATCATTTTTGAGCTCGAGGCTCACTTTCACTCGTTGAGCTTTAAGCTCTGATCAGTGGCTACTCTGGTTATAATAGCCATTATGTTTCATGCATTCATGACATGGAATGCAACACTTACATTTGCATATTTGCAGTCACTCACATTCACATATCATCGAACCATAGTCCAGCATTCAACATTAAGTTGAGAATCACACTTTTGTTCATATGCAAATGCACATTAAAAAAAACACACTTGTCATCGAATCGTGGTCTGGCATTTAACAATCATATTATGCACACTTATTTCGTCTCATTCACATACAAGTAACACTTCAATATCCCAATCAACATCACAACCATCGGACCTTCTGTCTGGAAATCAACACAATCAATTCACATTCATATAAGCATTCAGTAGTCAATCAATACAAAATTGTAAACAAAACAAATAATGAAATGAGACCATCTAGGTCTACTCATAGTACGCTCCAGATTAGCACTAGCTTCAAGATCTAGAAACATTTGAATGCAAACGTTCATCCTTCACATCAAAATTATGCAATACACACAATGTACACACATTAATAATTGCACAATTATAAGCATTCCCTTATGTACAAGTGTGTATATAAAATATATACCATGCATGCTCATGATAATCTCGTATATCTTTCCCTTATTCTCATCACATTATTAGTCTTATATCAAAACTCATCTAAGTAATATTTATACTTAGGTGTATGCCTCACTAAAACCATTAAAATCACATTTCATTTCTCATTGAATCCCTTCAGATTTTTCCATGACACACTTTTAATCTACTGTTCACATTCAATTAGAAAGTGAAATTAATAAAATTTGGTCATACTCTCTTCTAGAAATGTGTTCCTCTATGTCTTATTTTTCCATTGGCACCAAAATTACTCAATTTGGCTCAGTAATGTGAAAGTTATATTCAAAATATTTTCGGACTATTTTTATTCAGAGATAGCACCCTACACTGAACTTTCACTCAGAAATTGAAACTCTTAGAGTCCGATTCAGAATTTGGTTTCTTCATAAGATTTGTATCCCTATATCTCTAGTTTACTCAAAATAAAAATCAGTCCATTTGGATAATTAAAGAAGAAGATATGCCCAAAATAGTATAACATGTTCAGTGTAGAAAAAGTTAGCCGCGGTCAACTCCTCCAGAGAGGAATTCTCACGAAAATTTTACAAGTTCGCCGTGACGAAACCAGAGTTCACCGCGGAAAACTTTACCCGAAAGAAATCCTCACTAATATCCTTCAAGTTTGCCATAGTGAACTTCCAAAAGTTTGCCACGACGAAAATACACAGACATAAACCCAGTTTTTCAACAACTTCAATTCAGATTTTTCCCATTCACACCTTATACTAATAACACCTTTTCTACTTCATTTACTCCTCATTCTTAACTCTATTTCAACTCAATATCATTCACAAACAATTCATAATATATATTTAACCATTAGACCTAAAACAAAACATCAAACATGTCCATCTTACATTAAACACTATCATATGCCATTTAACCTCTAGCAATCATCACAAATGCTTCAATTAACCATACCCATAATGACTAAAGCCTAACTTACTTGTTTAGCTCCAAAGCTCCTTCAAATCACCGTGAACCCTAGCTCTTTCAACATACACGATCATCAACATTTAAGAGTGAAAGAGGTTGGGTTTTTCTCAACATAAAGAAGATGACAAAGTGAAGGATGATACAAAACTCAATGTTGATGGGTGGGTTATGAGAGCATCGTGAATGAAGGAGAGAAAGATGAAAACAAAAATTAAAGAAGATGAAGAAGAGAAGCATGCATCATAAATGGGCAATGAAAGACCATGAAATGGTCTTTAATTAGCTCAAATTCGTGAGTGGATGCCACTTGTCATCTTTTTGTGGTCTCCAATTGGCTCTTTTAAAGAGTTAGTCCATTTGTCTCCAATTTTCAACCCAAATTTTCTCCTAATTTTCAATGACACTTGTCATTAAATCCCAATGTCACATATCAAAATTTCTTTTGCCATTTGAAAGTAAATTCTAATACCATTTATCAATTGTTTTGCCAATTGGCATTTTTCCTAATCCAAAAATTATCACAATTCTTTTCAAAAAAAATTCCCCA
>JANITW010000236.1:32984853-33000999 GCA_027564335.1 Erythroxylum williamsii | reverse complement strand
TAGAACTGTTCTGGTAGTGCGCCTTTGTCGTGGGATACGTGTCGGGAGTCCCGATGTGTACCCTACGGTGAGGGGGCACTACAACTACAGAATTAAATCCTAATTAAGGTTTATCTTACTTAGAACGATATCATTTTAAGATTGGAAAGGTTCCAATGTAGCAATGGATGCTAATTAGGCTATAATACATTTTTTATTTAGTGAAAATGATTAATTAGATCAATAAGTTCTTTTGTGAACTTTACATAATTCATTGCATTGTTTAAGATGGTAATATACTGTGAAATATTAGAGTCATTAGGCATGCAAAAGGAACTAAGGTCTCATCAAATATTCAAAGATGTATTTAGGCAAATTTTTCTTAATTATAATGATAATTAAGATCAAAGTTGTAAGAATTAAGCAAATACTCTTTACAGAGAATCTTGTAGAATTCTCTCATTAAGCTAATGTCCCAGCAGTAGCATGATTATCATATGGCGATATGGTATATGATACTGAAACAATTAGCTTATTGCAAATGGGAGATGGTTGGTTTATGCCTACAGCTAATCGACTAAACGTAATTAGTGACAAAATAATTAAAGGAATTCTTTATCTTGTACATATTTAGATGTATATGACAAAGATCATGTGATAATTATACATTGCAAATGAAATTCCTATGAGATTCATATTGCAGTTATGTATTAACTTTAAATTGTTCATATTCATTATTCTATTATGATTGGACATTAATAGAATGTAAAAAGACTGGCGCACATTTTGTTTTTCCTTATGAAGGAAGTAGTCAATATCATGGACTAAAGTATGGAGATACTTAAACAACTGTGTGGGTATTTGATAGAGAACAAGTTCACTAAACTAACCCTATATGAGAAATCTAGTCACAACATTACTTGTATGTCTACGAAAATTCTTATTGTGGTGATTGTATAAGTAATCCTTTGATTTGAGGTCACCAATTTTTTCTTGCATAAGGATTGTTGTGTTTTGATACTACTTATGACATTCTAATCATAGGTAGTTTAGTCAATAGACATTGGATATAGGATGAACTATATAGATATAGTTTTGTGATCTATATAGGAGTTATCACCCTAAGGTAATTAGGAAGAATGTTCTATTATTCTCGATTAGTATTGATTCGGAAAATCCTTGCCCAAGGTGTAATGATTTTTTATAAATAGTTTATAAATTTCATTAATTGAATCAATAGCTAATGGTGAAGAACTAGTATGATTGGAATAAAAATAGAGTAGACCTTAATTCCATGCTTTATATCTAATTGAAATATTGTATGATGAAATGACTGAATTATATGAAAAAAAATCATGTATGGAAAGGTTAGCAAAAATCACTTTGACATTCCTAAATATTTTGGTAGTTATAATGTGTTGGTAATGGCAATCTTGATCTATGGATATAAATTGTTTAATTAGAGAATTAAAGGTACATTAAAACATATTTGGGAACCTAATAGATCTCACATAAAGAACTAATTAAAGAGAACAAATATATTTTAATCAAGTTGGACTTGATTATAAAGTTTGAAAAATTTTATAATTAAATATGAGATATGTAATAAATAAGGAACAATATGAGATATTGGGTCTTAATTGAGCATAATTGGCTTTAATTAGAATTATTTGTAATTCTAATTAAATTTTAATTGAAATTATTAATTTTAATTAAATTAATAAAATGTTAAAATTTTATTATAAATAGGCTCAAGCTTTAATGAAGCTAACACTTCTTGCTTAAACCTCTCTGTAAGAGTTAAAGAGTTCTTCCATCCTATTTTATGGATATCATTAGAGATTAAACATTTGTATGACTATTATGGTTAAAAAGATCTAGTTTCAAAAAACGTTTGACTTATATGACAAGAAAAGGATAAAGCTTTGAAATAAGATATAAATTAAGATATACGCTTTATTATGATTTATATGTTAATCATTTGATGTAATTAAATTGATATTGGTTTTTGAGAAATCAAACTATTAAAAAGTTTCGTAATTATTCCACTATTTTCAGGATCAAATCCTGTCCTAATTTTCCAGGACCATTAACACATATAGGGTATTGGTATAGTAGCCCCACCAAGAAATTTAAAAAAGTAAATTATCACTTTAATTAATTTAATTAATTTATTTTTAAATATATTGGTGAGACCAACATGGCATAATATGGCATAAACATGACAGTGAGGTCCCTTAATAGACTTTTTAAAATATAAAATTGTCGTGTCAATGATGACATGATGCCTAACTGTCAAAATTTTAACCCTGTTCCATCCATTAAGAGTTTATTTTGAACGTCTTGAAAATGTTAAGGTTGAATTGGAATAGTCTGAAACATTAGGGTTCAAGTTGTATTCTGATGAAAACCTTAAGGTTTAAATTATATTTTAAACCTTGTTAGAGAATAAGTTCACTAAACTAGCCTAATTATGAGGATTACTCTATTTTGATGCTACTGATGACATATTCTATTTAGGTTAGTTTAGTCAATAGTTCTTGGACATAGTATGAAATATAGAAGATAGTTAAGTATTAATAAAAGATTTGTCACTCAAAAATAAATAAGACAATGTTTTGTTTTTTATTAGTAGTAATTTAAAGAAATTTTCTAATCATAATGAAGTGAAAGTTAAAAAGGTATTTTTCAAATATCAATTTCTAATTAGTAAAAATGAATATGATTATATTTAAATATAATAGATGCTAATTCCACATTATATATCTAATTGAAACATTGGATGAAAAAAGGATTAAATTATACATCATAACCATGCATAGATAAACTTTTAACATTTCTAATATTTTGGTGGTTATGAGATGTTGTTATATGTTAATGTTTACATATGATTATAAATTGTTTAATTGAAGAATTAAGAATAAATCAAAAGGATTTTTTAACTTATCTAATTCTAATTATGAATTAGAATCATAATTGTAATGGGCAACATATAAAGTTCAGTTAAAAAGAGAAAAATTCAACTTAAATTAAGTTGGATTTAGTTATGAAAACTTTAGGATTCAAATATAAGATATTTTATTTTATTAAAATTACAATTATAATTAGACTTAGAGTCAGATTTTAATTATTATTAGAAGTTTAATTTTAATAAGAAATGAAAAATCAGTGTCTTTTTATAAATAAAAGAAAGAACAAGGGAGCTAGCACTCCTATATTTCCTCTCAAATTGTTTGAGTTCTTTTTCTCTGCTCTATAAATATTGTTAGAGGCTGAACATGTAGCAACTAATAGTTAACAACTTAAAAATAAAATTTTACAAAAATTCGAATCAGGTATGGTTCAACTCTTTTATTTATTATTCATATTTTTCAAGCTATCTAATTAAAAATATCCAACCGAGATATTCTAAAAATTATTTTTTCTGTGGTGCTAGCAATTCAATAATAAATAATTTCTTAATTGTGTTATCCAAATCACCTTTAATTATTTAACTTGATTAAAGTTCCTTGATTATTATCAATTTGATAAGTTTAAGGCTTAAAACTTGTTTTATGGATTTAACTAATATTGATTAGGGAATGATTAATTTGGGTTTTATTTTAATTTTCTAGAAATTAAAAATCATTTATATGCCTTCTTTTGTTTGAATGTTTTGGAAAATTTGTGCTTATTTGTTGCTTTTGGAAAAACACACATGCTTCCTTTTGTTGTATGTTTATGGAGTTAATTATTCCTTTAGAAAATCTATCACATGCCCCTCCTTTTTATATTGTTTCTAAAATCAAAATTGCCTAGCCTTGCATTGTTACTTGAAAATATGATAAATGCATGCCCCTGACATTGAGTTCATGGAAAAACAATATTGAAGATACTGAAAATCAAATTGAATGATTATTTTAGTGAGTTTTAAATTTCTAGATGACGTGATTTTGCTTAGGTGATTTGTTTAATGTAATCTTGGTAGTTAAGCCTTATCCCATTATTGCTAAACGCAGTTCTTCTACTAGCAATGATAATCTCTATTGGTGAGACACCTTACTAATAGTGATAGTCACTATTGGTAAAGAAGAGAAATTGGATAAGGTTAAGTTGATGGCAATAGCGCTTTCTAGCATGAAACTGGAGCTATTTTTAGTGGCAGTCAAATGGAAGAAGCAAATGAAGGCAATAAGAGCTAAAACAAAAGGGTAGTAATAAGGAAGAGGAGAAATCCTAATAATGGAGAAAATGATAAGGCATATATGAGATAGATAGACCATAAGGGATAGATGCTTGACACATCTAGCACATACACTATTCCCCTTTTCTATTTTATTTTTATGTATTTAGACATTTTAATTTTGGTTAAATCAGTTTAATCAAGATTAAATTAGTTTAAATTCTAAATAAAAATATTAAAGTATTTTCTAATTATCTTAAAGTTACTTTTAAAAGGGATAATTTTTATTAGAAATATTTTATAATTTAGTTTTTTAAGATTGAATTATTAAATTAAACTAGTAATCAAATCAATAATTAGAATCAAGAATAGTTTGAAAGAATTTTATTTCATAATTTGATTATGTTAGATATAATTAGTATAATGAGATATATATTAATTTTAGTGAGACCTTAATTTTTAAAATTTTAAATCTCTCAATTAAATATTAACTATACGTTAAGAATATGGTAATTGACCCCTATCATTTAAAAATATGGTGCCTAAAGTAATTGACATATGGACTAATAGAATAGTGATAGATGGAACAATAGAAGGATAACATATATACCCATATAAAGGTGACACATGGATCAATAGAATAGTGATATAAGGACTAATAGAAGGATAACATATGTACCAATAAAAGGGTGACACAAGGACCAATGGAATGGTAACATATGAATTAGTTTGACCTTTAGAATTTTCTAGAGAAAATGGATGAAAAAGGCAATAGAAATGAGAGTGGAGGTCGTCCATAAGGTTATAAGAGGGAGAGAAAAATTGAAAATAACAAGAAAAGGAAAGACAAAGGGAAGAGAAGAGGATAAGGAAAGAAGTTATCAAGGTATGTTGAAATTATGGTTTCAATTTCATCTTTCTCTTTCAATCTGTCTTTCATGTCAATAAAGCACTAATTTGAAGAAACTCAAACAATGAAAGTAGATATAGGTCTTAACTTGACCTTTGTGAAAATGGCTTGACAAAATAGTGACTAGAGCTTAAGTTATGCCTCCTTCCCTAATACTACCTGTGATAGACCCTTGTGTGGGAACTTTGTATTATTTCCTGATATTTTATGGCCTTAGAGTCCGAATTAGTGAAAGTATAAAACATGAAAAATAATTATCGATGTCTTATTAATGCTTTTGTGAAATATTTTGGTTAGGAGATGTTTTGATAATTATTTATTGAGTATTGTTTGCCAGCCTATTTCTTACCAAAAATAGGATATAATTTGGATGAAGATTATATCTTAAAGGGGGATGTTGTTTGTGTAATTTTTGGATATATTAAGAATAATGGAAATCTAGTTTTGGGGGGCATAAGAATCATGGCATTTGGATCTTTTTAGAGAGAGTTATCTTAAAAGAAGATAATTTTTTCATAAAGGAACATTAGGAAGAAAAGGATGTAAACATTGCACATAAGGTTAGGTTAGCTTGATGTTAAGGAAACATTGAGCTAAATTAGTAAGTGAATTATTGACATATTTAAATATGTTAAAATAAAATTTATGATGATCGATTAAGGATGAAATTGGCTATGTTGCTGGTGTTGAATGTGTGTTGGGAATTTAATGAATGGATTGGTTATGTTCTATTTTGATTTTGATGCTTAAAAAACATAATTTATGAACTACCAAATGAATGATTTGAATTGGAATTAGAGATGAATTGATGAGGAATTGAAATATCTTTAAGGAATAACTAAGGTATAATTGATGAACTATCTTGAAGGTGTCAAATTTTAAAAGAAAAGTGGAAGGAAAGTGAAGGCAAACTTTCAGTTCACCCATCCCACGATCATGGGAATTGTATTGGTTCCTTCCCAGGATCATGGAAATGTTTGGTAGTGAGAAAGAATTATGTTTTGATTTTTGGATAAATCATATAAGGATAAGGAACTATAAATTAGTGTATTTGGACTTGATTGAGGCTTAAAATAAACTTAGTTTGATGATGAATCAATTGGTTAAGTGATTGATGAGTTTAGGTTATTAATTGATGTTATAATTTAAGGAATGGATTGTTTGATATCAATGCATATGAATTTGTGAAGTATGAGTTATTAATGGTATAAGGATGTTCCCTTGAATGCAAATGTGATTCCAAGGATATGAACAATGTGAGTTATTTATAAATGAATGAGAATTGGGAAATTATGTGAATATAAAACATTAAAAAAGAATTGGTGATCATATGATTGATGAATTAAGAGTGATCAAACTTACTTAAGGTATAAACATCATTTCAAACAACTTATGCGTAAGTTATAATGAATGAATGGTCAAGACTTGTGAATAAGGATACATTCCTGGGATAATCAATTGAGCATGCATTAAACATGACACATCTACATGCACATGATTAAATATTCATTTGATTAAACAATTTAGTAAAGTGTAAACTATGTGTATATTTCATGACATTGATATGCATGATCAGATAAAGGAGTTGTGACTAGACTGACCAGCCTTAAAAGAACTTAAAGCTCAGAAATGTGCACACGGAGCCACAGGCTCAATGATTAATGAGCTTGGTATCCACAATGGGTTTGGGATAGTATATGAAATGAGCCCGATATCTACAATGGATACGGGATAGTATCTAAAATGAGCCTGGTATCTACAATAGATACGGAACAGTTAAATAGGAGCTCAGTCATAAAAAAATAAAAATGAAAGTGGAGTCTCATGTGCATTTACATCCATATCTTTACATGTACCATGTGAATATTTGCAAAGAATGACTGAATTGAGTAGATATAATGATATGTTATATTTGTGTATATGTTGATGATATGAATGAGACGAAATAAATTATTAGATTATCCTAAAATGATTACATGAAATGTTTGTAGTCATAATGGGCTTGTTGAAATATAATGAATACTGTGATTAGGTACTAAATTCTTAACGATATGATATATAGGATTTGATGCTGATAAACAATTACAAAATATTTCTGAAGAAAAAAGACAAAAAAAATTAGATATAGACATCTTTCAACCATTCAGATTTTATTAAAGTCTACTTTTCAAAAGGAATTGATTCTCCTGTTAGAATGGTTATTATTGACAAAAGGATGACTAATTTAAAAGACCAAGTCATAGGAATCATGAATGGCAACTTAGCTTATAGAAAAATCAAATTTAAAACTCGCCTTAAATTAGGAATTCCTTTACAATCTCAAAATTTATATGGAACAATTACTATAGCCTATAAATTTTATCATAACAATTTAATGACAACAGGACAATATCCTTTTTCAATTACTTATCAAATTAGTTATGCTTTATCTAGTTCTCATCATAGTATTGAATTTAAAAATACAGATCAAATTTAAATCCATCAATTATTTAATAATGTAGCTAAAGTGGGAATAAATTTAAAAACTAGTCTAAGAGAATTACCAAATATTAATATCCTATAAAATTACAAAATATATCAAGTTCTTATGATATACCTCGTTTATCTTTAAGTGAAAATAAATTACATAAACAAGAATCTAATCTTTTCAAATCATAGTCAACAATACTAGAAAAACCTATTAGATTTACTAAACTTGGCATATCTAATAAAAAAACAAATAAAAATCCAAAACAATTAGTTGATGAATTAATTGACATTAAAAAAACAACTTCAAGAATTAAAAAGTCATCTTCATAATACTTTATGAGTGTTACTAAGCAATTACTTGAGTTATTAAACAAACAACTTAATATTGAAAAATCAATTAAAAGAAATAATACAATTATTAAATCAAAATTATTAATCACAACAAATTAATGAAATCAAAGAAATTTATAAAATAATAGAATCCTTAGTTAAATGTTATGAAAAATATTTAAAATAATATATCCAATAGATGGAAAAATAGAAAAATAGAAAATTTAATAATAAACATATTAGACAAAAAAAATGGTATTAGAGCCATCTACCTCATCAAATATAACTTTAGTAAAACCATGGAAAATATAAACAAGGACATTAAAAATCAATTGGAAGAAATTACTCAATCAGTAAATAAACTTACTTTAAATAATGAACAAAAACCTTATGAATTAATAAAACCTATTACTGATCAAGATGAAATAATTTTTGGCTATGAATAGGATCAACAATAAGTATATGTAGATCAACCAAGTTCAAAACTAGAAGAACAACCAGAAACAAGTCAAAGTGAAAAAAAAGAACAAGAGAAAATAAATCTCCTTATACTTGGAATTATAAACCTATAGAACAAGAAGAATTAGATCTCTTTGTATATTACAAAAGAGATCATAAAATATGAAAATTCCCTATAGAATATACACTAAAACATGTAACATTAGGCCCGGATGGAATTCTTAATTTAAACTATGTTTTATCTCCAAAAAACTTATTACTTGAACAGTCTAATAAATTAGCATTAATAATCTAATTAGAAAAACCTTTTGAAGGTTTAACTAATAATAGCACTTTAGGGAATTTTATTACTTATAAACTACTAGTATAGTTTTAAAATTTTATTAGATAATGAAGTCTGAATAAAAAATACTACTGAATTTCTTAATCATATTGAACTAATCAAAGCTTTTCATATAGTAACTAATGAAATTTATAAGGAATTTATAGGAAAAGATATAACTTCATATAAACAGAAATTGAAAATGAAGAAAAAAAGGCCTTGTGGCATCTAAACAATATATGAATATGTTATATTTGTTATTTAGAAGAATATATTTGTGAATTTAAAAAATAATTTTATAAATTAACTCGAACAAAACAAGAAAAGTATATACAAATATTTATTCAAAAACTACCTTATCCAATAAATAAAATAGTAGAAGAACTATTTTTAATAAAACAATATAATAATTTAGTAGCATACAATCTAGGAGTTGCTATTTCTATAGTAAAAGAATTATTATAACAAAAAATGTTTAGAAGCAAAATTACATAAATCATTAAGACATAAAGATATTCAACTATGTTGTTCTAAATATTCAAAAGAACCTCAACAATATAGATGTGACTCTTTTAATTATCAAAAACAAAGAAAACATAAGTACAAATTGTGAAAACGTGCATCTTGAGTGTGTCATAGCACATAGTGGCAAATGATCCCCAATTTTAGTTGCATTTTAATAAGTCACACGTATGAACATTCTTTAAGAGTCTGAACTATTAGAAACAATGAGAAGAATGATAACCCGTTGAGTGAGAGAAAATGAAAAATTGTTAATCACATGACATAGTAGCAGATTTAGTAAAGATTGAAAATGGGCTGGAAAATAAAAGGGGGTAGTAGAAGTGTTATATCAATCATGTGATTGAATATTTATTACTTAGGTATGGGAGACATTACATGGTTTGGGATGTTAGACCTAGATTCAATGAACTCGTATTTGTGGTTATATTATCGAATATGACATCAGTCTTAAGCTATGGTTGTACACATTTGAATTGATGTAAATGTGAATACATTTTTGTGGATTTGATTGAGAAAACTATAGATGTAGGTCGAAATGATAAGATTTAAAATATACAAACAAAGTTGAAAGAAAACAAAAATTTCTATTGCTTTGAGAGGTTAAACTTGAAACTGAAATGGTTATTTAACTATTGTGTTAAGAGCTTATGATTTAGTATAAGGTTATATCATTGGATCTTATATTAGAATTTTATGATGGTTATGTATCTTATATTTCTGAATTGATTGAGAACATACTTATGTAAGATGAAATAAATGATAGCGATATATATAGAAGTCCTCAAGGTTAAGTTGACTAGTTCATATATGATAATATTGTTACCTTGACAAATGATGTTGCTAAGCACATATGTATTATATGCTTGGATATTGTGCAGGGAGTGATCTATGAATTATTAAATGCTCTTAAGCACTAGTCCCCGTAGAAAGTTTTTTTTGAGATCAATTAGAGTAGCATAGTGAAAGTGTGGATTTATATGGATAAGCATGGATTTATATGGATATATTAAAATGTTAACCACTAAGGATAGGTAACTTTTGTATAGTCATAGGATACCCAAATGTTATCTAGAATCAATTGAGATCAAGGTATCATCAGCTTGAGATATTAATTAGTGACCTTTTGAAAATAAATCTTTAAATAAGATGTAATGGTCTTAATGGTACATACTAAGGAATAAGAGTAAATGTGTATGCTTACTGCATCATTGAGCATTAGTATATAGAATATTATAATTATGTAAGATATGAGATAAATTGATTTTGTTGAAATATTATGAATTCGTGAAAAACAATGATGAATATAGTTGGTTGAGAAAGATTTCATGAACCATACAAGTAACTTTAGAGAGAAATCTTCTTTTTATAAAGACTTTCACTGAATTATATCATATAGACCAAATGTTCCATTTTAGGAATTGGTGAATATTGAATGGATCAAAGGTGAATAATGGAGTCAGATAATTATAATACTCAGGGACAAGGAGTTAAACATAATATAGAGATTGTATATATATTTTTATTGTTGTAAAGTATCCGAATTATGTTACTGAGCCCTTAAATTTGAGATGATGTTATTATTACAACTTAAAGGACTTGAAAACCTTGAATAGAGGATCATACATATTAATAGTTGTTAATTTTTGCAGGTTAAGTTGTTAGTTAATTTCAAATCCAAAATTGAGAAATGCTATAAAATATTCGCATTATATGTTATGCAAAATGTATTACTAGAAACGAAACAGATGTGATCTCTAATTTTGTCAAATTGGAAATATGAGTTATGAACATTGATATATTGTCTTGTTTGGTGTTATTGTTAGATATTAATTGTTTTGTATGAATGGATATGTCCTGTTTAATGCTAAGATCTTTAAATGCATGAATTGGATGGTATTATCTTACAAAGATAGAGTGTTAAGTTGTTATTGCACAATGATACCTTTGCAAGTGATGATCAACTATATCTACCTGCTATAGATGATTAGAGACCATAATGGAGATATTTGCCCTACTTGATATTATGAAATATTTAATGATTAGCAGATGTAATTAAGGTATCTCGTGTTACAAAAAAAAATAAGGTATGAGAAATGGAATGTAGTTAAATAGAAATTGCATATTAAAAACATTTACATTAGATTTGCAATCTATAAATTACTTTTCTTATAATTGGTAGACACTTGCAATGTTTAGTTTAAGACTTACAAAATATAGCGTGAGGTTTATTTTTGAAGAAGAGAATAAGTCCAGAATTTGTAGTTATTGTATGTGTAATAGAACTTCTAGAATTGTTGGCAGTGATATAGAACAAGAGAATATGTTTATGAAATTAAATGGTAGAAGATGTCAAATGCCCTTATATTAGGACAAGGAGGGCCTAAGGGATATTGACGACCTATAATTGATTCAAGATACAATTGATAACATGAAAATCATCTGTAGTGGGATTAAGGTAGTTTAGGACTGACAAAAAGAGTTACATGAAATAACATAGGAGTGATATAAAGTGCCAGTGGGAGACAAAGTATTTTTGAAAGTGTCACAATATAGAGAGGAGTGCTAAGGTTCAATAATAGGGCAAGAGGAACTATAGGTATATTGGCCTTTAAGAGATTACTGAGAAAGTGGATCTATTGGCTTACAAATTGGTGTTGCCATTAGGAAGAACTTAGCTCCATATCATATTTCATACTAGTATGCTTAAGAAGTACAGGTCAAATCTGAAGCATAATGCATTCCAAAGAAAATGTTAAAGTTCCTACTCTACTATCTTAGTTGTGGATAGATGGGTATGCATATAAGGTAATAGTGCTACTGATATGGTTAGACACCATCGATGTCCATAGTTTGATATCCTTGGATATCCACAACACCGTTATCCACTCCTATAAAAAATGTGTAGGCTTAACACAGAAAGGAAACTTAACAGTTATAAATAAGAAATACAATATGACAATATGAATAATTAGTATTGATGAGCATTTGTATTGGTTGTAGTGATGAATTGTACTCATGTGAAATTGTATTGATAATTTGTATGAATCAGGAATATCAATATTTTTCTTATAAACGTGCATTTTTGTTATATGGATAATATATTTAGGCATATGTTACCAGCTCAGAAAGTTGAGATTGCAAGTAATTTAAGATATATGGAGGAACCAACAAAAATAGTCAGTTATTAGACTAAGCAGTTGAGGAATTGAGTAATTCCTTTAGTAAAAGCTATTGAAGAAATCACTTAAGAGAAGAAGCTATTTGAGAGACTAACTCAAGAGAAGAAGTTATCTAAGAGACTAAAGAAAACATGAGATAGCATTACCCCATCTGTTTGATCAGTCAAGTAAGAATTTCGAGGATAAAATTTCTTAAGAGGGGAGAGTTATAATATCCTGCCTCCTAAAATTGTTAAGAGATTAAACTGTTAGATTGAGGCACATAAGTTATTTCATTTAAGAATTTACAAGATGCATTTCATTCACATGTATAATATTCGTATACATATATAATTTATGATTTAAAGAACAATGTAAGATAGTATATGCACTCAATTGACATGTTTCAGGGTATGAAAGGTTTTTACTGATCATGATGTAATTGTGTGTTGATTTTGTCTTGAATTTCGTTTTGATGGAATATACTTAGTAAATTGGGAATTTATTGTTACAATTAATTGATGAGTTGATATGTGCATCTAGTATAAGAAAAATGTTAAAGAGCAAGACAAATTGATTTATGGGAATTTAGGTTGATTAGGTCTATGAAATGAAGACATGTGGCATTGTAAATATATGAAAAATGGCACTCTAGACTTGTAACATGAGGGGCTTTAGAATGGTGACATATGTAGCTTTACAAATGATGACATATGTAGCCTTATAATTGGTGACATGTATAGCCTTACAAGTAGTGACATGTGGAGGCTTAAATGAGTGACATATGGAGCCTAAAGTAAATGGCACATAGACTAATAGAATTGTGATATATGGACCAATAGAAGGATAACATATGTACCCATAGAAGGGTGACACATGGACTAATAGAATAGTGATATATGGATCAATAGAAGGATAACATTTGTACCAATAGAAGCATGACATATGGACCAATGGAATGGTAACACATGAACTAGTTTGACCCTCTTGAATTTTCTAAAGAAAATGGATGAAAATGGCAATAGAGGTTAGAGTGGAGGTCAGCCATAAGGTCAGGAGAGAGATAAAAATGAAAATGAGAAGAGAAGGAAAGAAAAAGGGAAGAGAACTGGAGAAGGAAAGAAGTTCTGAAGGTAAGTTGAACTTCTGGTTTCAATTTCATCTTTCTATTTCGATCTGTCTTTCATATCATTAGAGCAAGAATTTCAAAAAAAATTAAAGTTTTAGATTTAGGTCTTAGCTTGACCGCTGTGAAAGTCGCTTGACAAAATAGTGACTAGAACTCAAGTTATGCTTGTTTCCCTAATAGTACCTGTAATAGATCCCTATGCAGGAACCTTGTATTATTTCTTTATTTTTGGGGGCCTTAGGGTCCGAATTAGTGAAAGTATAAAACATGAAAAATGATTATTGATGTCTTATTAATGCTTCTGTGAAACAGTTTGGTTAGGAGATTTCTTGATAATTATTTATTGAGGATTGAGTATTGGTTCCCAATCTATTTCTTACCAGAAACAAGATAGAATTTGGATGGAGATTATATCTTGAAGGTAGATGTTGTTTATGTAAATTTTGGATATATTAAGACTAATGGAAATCTAGTTTTGGGAAGCATAAGAATCATGGCATTTGGATCTTTTTAGAGAGAGTTATCATTAAAAGAAGAAAACTTTTTTATAAAGGAACATTAGGAAGAAAAAGATGTAAGCATTGCATATGAGGCTAGGTTAGCTTGATGTTGAGGAGACATTGAGCTGAATTTGTTGGAACCCGATCCAGAGACCGGATCCCAATTAAAAAACAGAAACAAAGTGGTAGAACGGATCCGGAAAAGGAAAAACAGAAACCGAATCAAACAGACGAAATTGAAAACCACAGCGAATGAAACAAAATGAACACGGAGCTAATCGAAAATCGAAGCAATCGATAAAGCGTAACGAGTACGAAGTAGATACATAAGGTGAAACACAAAGCGAATCGAATCGAATTATCGAATAAAAGAAATACGGAACAAATACGGATCGATTACGAATCAAAAATGAAAGCAAAACAGATCCGACATCCGATAACACAAACGTGGTAAACAAAACTTGCGTGTGAAACAAAACAAATTGGTCGCGTTGGAAACCTTAAGACATTCTAAACCCGGTATAAATTTTTTTTCTTTCTTTCTTTCTTTTTCTTATAACCATTATTCCTCAAACTCATGTAAATCATACAATTTCCTTTTTCTTGGAAATTTTCCTCAATCAAAACTCAATACATACAAACAAATCCAAAAAATCCATCTTTATACTAATTTTTATCAAAATTTTGGAAGCATAACGGCTGCATTTGACCTAACCCAAAACCTGCAAATGGTAAAATACACTTTTATAATTCCTGATCAATCAAACAATCATCAAAATCTACCGGCCCCTCCATCCGGGATCTCAGCATACACAAACCCAAACCTATATCTAAACCATTTCAATATGTCTCAAATAATCAAATGCAATTCCTTATCAAGCCAAACACACCCAATCATAGTTATATAAAATCACAAGTCATATTTCATAATCACACAAGTTTTATATCTCCAATCCCTACACAAGTCCAGAATTCATTTACAAATCCCATAACTCATTTCCATACACAAATTCATATACATCACGAACTAAATACGACATAAACATAAATGGCATTTCAATCCATATACAAATTAACACCAAAAATCCAAATTACTCAAAATCCAACTTATACAAATTACAAAAACATACAAAAGTCGAACTGACATCTTGACCATCTTTCATCCGATCTCCTGCTCGAATACCTGGAGATGGGGATGAAAGGGGGAGGGGGTGAATTAGATAGCTCGTGGATAATATGTTTATAAATTGAAAAATAAGCAAAAACATATTTGCAAAAACCTTTGCCATTTATTTCAGAAGTTTCACGTTAGACAGATTTGACAAATCTATTATTTCTCAAACTTTTCACATTTTCCATATTTCTTAAACAATTTTCAAAAATATGCAATACAGCACACTTAGAAACAAAACAAAACACATAACACATCACATAGTCTGGTTCGGTCCAAAACAGAACGTACTACACATTTCCGCATAGCGGTCCTGTGCAGCCGTGAACGGAACGTACTACACTTTCCCGCATAGCGGTCCAGTGAAGCCGTGACTTATAGGAGTCCGAAATCGGAACTACATGCCACTAACGGGCGGCCGGGAGAAGGCTTTAAAAATAGATAAGTGCACACTTGTCCCACTTATGGGACCTGACCAAACCCACATAGCACATAATTGAAAACGGAAATTCGAATTGCCCGAAGGCACATTTCGAAATCTTGATTTTTTTTCAAATTTTCATATTTCTATATTTCCATATCATATCATGTAAATAAATGGAACATTCACATATCCACATGACCATACATGAAAATCATATAGCAATACTAATGCAATTCAAAACATCAATTTAATCACATATTGTAGCAATCAAATTCACTTTCAAAATGTGCACAACAAGGAATGCAAAATCATAACAAATTCGTAAATTCATAAATTATCACTTCAATCATAAATAACAAATTTCAGAACTTTTCATAATTTCTCAAATCATTCTTTCCAAAGCATTCGAAAACAATAAATCTCAATACTTTCATTCTAAATTTTTCAATAAATTTCACAAATCATATGAAAACAATAAATTTAAACCCTTGTAACAATTTTTCAAAATCCTTTGAAAACAAATAATTTCAGAAATATTTTTCCTTTCTTGATTTTTCAAATTCACATAATTTACTTATAATTCAAAATATAAACATACTACCCACCTC
>JANITW010000236.1:32888078-32900871 GCA_027564335.1 Erythroxylum williamsii | reverse complement strand
GGAGTCCTTAAGAGGAACTCCACGGCCACTAGCGGGCAGGCGGGAGAAGCCTATAATAGACAGGTGCACCTGACTCAGATGGGACCACCACAAACCCAAAGAAACATATAATTCATACAATTTAAAAACAATTGCCTCTACTGGCATTTACAAATTCCTTTTCACATAATTTACCAAAACAACGATCTTTTTCCGAAATCACAATTTCTTATCGTTTTCACTTAACAAGGAATTAAACCAACTATTCCAACATAATTTCATAAACACAAATATCACATACAAGTTCAAACATCAACAAGAGTAATTCTACAAATTTCCAAGTCATTTTAACACCTTAGTTCACATTTATTATAAAAACGGTAATATACCTATTAACTCAATTATTAAGGAATTACCCACCTTAACTTCCGCTAGCTTGGAGGATGGTCAAATGGCCTTGGCTCTTCCTCCAATTGCCTCAATTCACCTTCATTAAGCCAAAATATCCCATAAGAACATAGGATATCGAAATCTGACGATTTTAAGGATACGAAAGTGTAGAATTTAACCTATCTAACTTTACCCATAACCTTTCTAAGCTCTTTAAACTAAAACCTAACCAAATAACTCAAAGAAATTCGAAAATTCTTACCTTAGGACAAAACCCACGAAATTCCTCTTTTGTTTCTAAGGAAGTTTACACTCTTCCTTTCACTCTTTCTTCTTGTATAAACTCTTCAACCTTCCTTTCTAAAGCAACCTAAACCAAAGCTCCTTCTTCTCTTCTTCTTCTTCTTCTTCTTCTTCCTCAACCGAAAACTCCCTCTTTCTTTCTCTAAAAATTCGAACTCCTCTCTTCTTTCTTGAAGTTTCGGAAGTCTCTAGATAAAAAGACTAAGGAATTATTCTAACTTATTAAGCCTAACCCTCCAAAACGTGGTAGTTTCAATAACCCTTCTTTTCCTTATCATTTTCTTCCCTTTCCTAACATCATACGACTCCTTCCTTCTTCCCATTTAATTCATTACTAATCCCCTTTCTTCTTTCTTCATTAATTCCAAGTAATATGGGCTAAAAGCCCACCTTAATAAACTTAAGGCCTTATAACCTAAACAACTTCCTAATTTAATCCTACACTAACTTATTCTTTTAATTTCCAAGAATTTCTCAAAATTCTAATTTTAACTAAACCCTTTTAATTAATTTCTATAAATTAAACCCTAAGTCTCAGATAATTCTAATTAATCTCAAAATAAATCAAAAACGCTTAAAGCGGATCGGGGCCCAACAATCTAATTGGTGAGCTTGAGAAGCGAGAAGTACTAAAAGATGTCAAATTTTGAGTCCCAACTCAAAAAATATCATATCCTTTGTATTGCATTTAGGCTTAGGTAAACTACAAGTGCAAGAGTTGGTGAAATTTGGAGATAAAATACTCATCTTCATTGAACACGATCTCCAGCATAAAAATATCCTAGAATATCTCCAATTTCACCAATTTACAAAAGGATCAATGAACTTAAGAATGAGCATGTCTCAAACTATGTCCAACTTTACAAAGTTATTGAGAGATCTACAGGCTTAGATATAGGTACTTTCTTGATTATGCCTATTAGTGTTAAAAAAGTCTATAACTAATATGACTTGGCCCACTTGAAATCCTTTTTTTTTAGTATTTAAGGTATGTTTTTTAGTTAAAACATTATCTTTATTAATTGAAAGTCATTAGAATTTCTTTTCCCTTATTCTTTATTGAACTTCAAACATATCAAAGAATTATTTCTTTTTGAAATTCAAATACTTGATGAATTTGGTTCTTGATTATTTATAGTCAATTAATCAATTTTTTTTACATTTCTTAGGTTTGATTTAAACTTTTTTTCTAGATTCTTTGGGGTATATTTCTATATGGGTTCAAAACAATTGATATTAGAGCTATCAAGTATAGTTATCGTTTCATTTTCATAATATTTAAAATCTATTCTATTACTTTTTAAAAAAATAAAAATCACATCTTTTATAATTTCTTTTCGTTTTATTACATCATATTCTTGTTTTTAAAAGTTTCAATTAAAATTTTAAATTAGATGTCATCTTATTTTTAAAGTTCATCCTGATCTCTTACTGTGTTAAAATTTTTGTTTGTTCAATTCAATTTTTTTGTTCCATGCATCATAATTCATGTGGTTATGAAAAGAAAAGAAAAGACAAAAAAGAAAAATAAAAAGAAAAAGAAAAGAAAGGGTATGTAGGTAAGATATCACTAAGAAACTATTTTTAAAACAATTGCACATTCTTTCAATTTTTCTTTACATTATTTGAATTCCTTTTTTTTCCCTTAACTGTGCTTTACTTCATCTTCTTAACCAATATTTGTTGGCGTTTGGACTTTACATGTTTAATTTTTTTAGTTTGTTTAGTTCTTTAAAGAACACATGAATAAACAAGTGGGAAAAGGCAAGAAAGTATGAGATTAGCATTAAGAAAAGCTAAGTAAATAGTGAAACATAAGTGGTTTATCATCTTTGAGGGTATACACATAAGGGAGTGGATGATAAATTTTCTTTACTAACCTTTCTTATAACTTTCAAAATTTTCTACTAAAGGAGTTTCAACATTAAAAGAGAAGAGGGAAGAACTTGTAATTTATGTAAGCTATGTAATAATAGTTGGACAGGATGAATATGATGCTTGATAAGGTGAAAAACTTGTTGGTGAGGTAATCGTATCACTATAAGAAAATTAAACATTAGTGACAAAAAATTACCTACAGAAACAATATCGTAGCAAATTATCAATGGAAAATTAGTTTCTATCGATAATATTGTTAGAAATTTGAATTTTGTGATGGAAAAAATATCCATCGATAAAGATGGAGGGAGATTATCATGACAATATTTCTAATAGAATACACCGACAGAAGAGTGATGTACATCAGTAAAATAGGCAACAATGCTTGGTGGCATAAATAAGTGTCAAAGTATACTGACAGAAATGGATTCTGTTAGTAAATTACCAACAGAATCTAAAATTGAAAGTTAAACATTGTCCTTAGTTTAGATTTCAACGTTTTTAATAAAACAAAAATGACATTGTTTGGTTTAACACCAAATGATGTCATTTTGATACAACATTAAGCCTACTAAATCCCACCCCCTCGTGTTTCACTCTTTGGTTTCCCCTCTATCTTATCTTCATTTTCTCTTCTGTCACTATCAGTGGTTTCCTGTCACCATAGTTATCTGTGATTCCCTATTGTCTGTCATCCATTGTCCATCATGCGTGCTTCAATTTCCTCCCTATCTTACCTTCTCTGTGTCCATCTTCTTCCATCGCGTCCATTGTCTTCGTCTTCATTTAATCTTCGATTGAGGTAAGTGGTTCGTCTAGTTTTACTTGTGATGTTGTGACATTGTTGTATTTGGGTTTTGTTTTTTACTTATGTACTGCTTTGATTGTATGGGCTTAATCGTCGATTGTGTGTTTAGTTTAATTTAATTGTATGGGTTTAATCATCGATTGTGTCTTCATTTAATCATCAGTTGTGTGTTTTGTGTTTTGCCTCATTATATAATTAGGATGGTATACTACGTTTGGTTTTGTGTTTTGACTCGCTAAGTAGTTGTGTACTATGTCCATCTTTTTCCATTGCATGCTTTTTTACTGCTTTGATTGTATAGGCATTATGCTTTACTACCCATTGATTTTTGTAATGCATTATGCTTTACTTCCCATTGATATTTTTATAATGCATTAGATTGTATTACTATACTTGCCTGCATTGTTTCATTATTGTGTGATGAATGACAATATACTTTTATTAAATGCAACACTCTACAATGGAATTTGATAGTAAAATATTAAGCATAACATTTATGATTCCATGAAAGATCCTAATGATTATAGTCATGTTTACTTAATTAAAATGATTTATTTTTTATAATAGGTAGTTTTTGAACTTAAAAGATAAGATGGATTGGAACCTATCATCTATAAGCATCTTAAGAAAGAGAATAAGAAATTCATTAAGAATATTATGTTTTAAGAAATGAAAAATTGATTCATTAAAAAGGTTGGAACCTGTAGCAATTTTTGTGAGACCAAGACAACATGAATCTTAAGTTGTAAGAAATTGTTGTAGCCTTGCCTAACCCTCATAAGTGAAAAAACTCAAGTATTAAGGGAAGTATCCACTCTACATATTTGAATTGCATCTTACTTTCACTTACCCATTACTTGGAAAAATGAATGAAGCGACCTATAATAGATATTGGTTGAAGAAAAAGGAGTTAGGTTGAGCTAATAACTTTTAAAAAGGCATTATTTAGGAAGCAAACTAAAAAAAATTTTAATTTTTTATTCCTTTATCTGATTTTCATTTAACTTATTTTTAGTAATTCTTATTTGTTTAGTTTCTTTTATTTTCCATATTTTAGCATTTATAATGAGGACACTATAAATTCTAAGCATGAGGGAGAAATTGTTCTCGAATGTGCTTAATTAGGAAGTTTCCTTTTTATTTTTTATGGATTAAATTATTATACATGTTATGACATTAAAATATTGAGTATGAAAGTGTAACATTGAATAGTTTAATTAACTTAACGTATAGATTTTAATTAACATTTGAAGTTGAATTCAAAAAGAATGGGTGAAAAGTTTTTGGTAAATTATTTAAAAATTTATGAGCTTTTTTTGCTATATGAGATTGAGACATCTATGTTAATATGTGTTTTTTTATATTTCATATTCTTCTTTGTGGATGTATCCTTAGCACTTTGTTTGGACCATTTTGAGATTACATTGATATATGCATGCTTGAAAAAGATAAAAGACATATTTGAATTAATCATTTAATTTAAATAGGCTACTCGATAAAATATCTCTTAACATCCCCTTTGAGCCTTTAAACTCCCTAGAGTATTCTATTTCGTTAGCACCACATAGGGTTTTTCGTATGTAGCCCTTCACCTTGGCTACTTCATTCATTACCACAAGGAATCATCATAAACAATCCATAAACTACTTTATTTTTTTAAGGATCAAATATGGAACTTTCATTCATCTAAATATAACCTTTTTCCTTTTCGAAAAAGGAAAGAAAAAGGCATTATCAAAAAACTCACTCTTTTACAAAATTTAAGTTTCTATACTAAGCTAAACTTATTTTCAATTGAACATCGATATGATGTTCAACCAATATTGTCATAATTTTTCATATTTTGATTAAATATTCAACAAAATTTAGAAATATAAACTTAGAAATACAAAATTTGAATCCGTTTGTTTACAGTCAATAGAAATTCATAAGAATCCATCGATACTAGGAAAAAGTAAAATATGTTGTACAAGACTTTGTCATTACTTGGAACATGAGCACATATAGTAAAGAAACAAATTGTTTAATGGCATAGTAGAATATGGTGAAGCTCCTTTACACTTGTTTAGTGATGATATGGTTTGCCAACTACCACATTTGGGTGACATTAAACATAGCGAACACCCAAGTAATAGAAAGAAAAAGTGAATTGTTGTTGAACTAATTGGAATTAAAAAAACATATTTTTCAATTTGTAATATTGGAAGGAATTATTATTAAGGTATAATCTTGATGTGATGAATATTGAAAAAAAACATTTGTGAGAATATTTTAGGTACCTTAATGGGAATTGATGGCAAATCGAAAGACACAATTAAGGCTAGATTTGACTTGGAAGACATCAATATAAGAAAAGATTTGCATTTGAAAAAAAGAAATGATGGGTCATACATCATTCCACCTACTTGTTACAACATGTCAACAAAGGATAAGCAAACTTTTTGTCAATTTCCTAAATCAGTCAAGTTTCCTGTTGGTTGTGCATCTAATATAGCCCATTATGTCAATGTCAAAGAAGGAAATTTTTAGGGTTAAAAAGCCATGATTTTCACATACTTTTATAACGGTTACATCCTGTTGGAATAAGTGGGTGTCTATCAAAGGATCTTTCCGTAACTTTAGGACAATTAGGTGAACTTTTTAAGCAATTATGTTATAAGACACTAAAACTAGAAGAGCTTGAAAAAATGGAAAAAAAAAGATGTAGTTTTGATTCTATGTAAGCTTGAACTAGTATTCTCCCTATCTTTTTTTTTTATGTTATGGTACATTTGGCAATTCAACTACCATATGATTCAAAACTTTGTAGACTTCAATTTCGATGGATGTTCCCTATTGAAAGATAATTTATATTAACTTAAACTTTTTATATTTTGTTTAGGTTTTTAGACTCTCTTAAGCACTATGTGCACAATAGAGCCCAACTTGAAGGGTCTATTACAAAGGCTTATATAGCAAATGAATGGTTGACATTTTATTTGATGTACTTAAATGATGTCAAGACAAGATTTAATAGAGAAGAACGTAACTTTGATTTTGATCAAGATATTGATTTTTCAGTTTTCTCTCAATAAGTAAGACCACATATAACATGAAAATATGTAGAGTTAACTAAAGACGAACTAAAAATTGGCCATTGGTATATTTTGAACAATTGTGAAGAAGTCGATTTATATGTGGAGTATGTATATTACTTATTATTTATTATGTATATTACTTCTTATTTATTATTTCATATTTAAATATAGCATTCAAGATGAGATTCAAAGCAAAGCGATTGTTAATGTTGGAGAAAGACATAAGATTAAGTTCCCATCATGGTTTAGGAATTAAGTTATTGATGGAATATTATGAACTTATGAAAATTTGTACGTCAGATTAACTTTTAATTATATTTTGTTGTATAGATGATACAGTTACATAACTGTAAATTGCAAGACAACATTATATGCTTTGGAATATAGGCCTCATATATGTGGCAAAAAATATACAAGTTACATTGTTAATGGAGTTAAATTTCATATAAAAGATCGTGATAGTTGACCTAGAAGTCAAAATTGTGGGCTTATTATTAAGGGACAACATGACAACGATTTTATTAACTTCTAGAATGTCATCTTAGAAATAATAGAGTTGCATTACATAAAGGATAAAAAGATTGTCTAGAAATATTACCAGCATTAATGTTAGTAACACATGGTGTGATAATGACCCTTTTGTCAATATAAGTCAAGTGACGCAAGTATTCTACCTCAACGAGACTGTATTAGGAAACAATTAGAAAGTTGTTCAAAAGTTTCAACACTGAAATCTCTTTGAATTTTATGAAAGGAAAAATGGTCTAATGAATGAAGATGCTAATGAAGTATATCAAGAGATTGAATCAAAGCTGAATAATGGAGCCTTACAAATAGAACATGTAGATATATCATCATTCTACAAAAGAGATGTTGATTCCAATATACTAGAAGAAAGTGAAGTACACGTTAATCTTGTTGTAGAAAGAGATGAAGACTATATCAAGGATGAATTATATGACAATGAAGATACTTTATCCAAATATAATAGTGATGAAGAGTCAAATCATAATGTAATTAATGATCATGATTTTCAGGATCTTGATCATGATAATTAAAGGTAATAAAAGTGCTCTTTATATTGTTTGAAATGTAATGTTGGTAACATTTATGTTAATTTGTATTGTTGATGATTAATGTTTCAGTTTTGTTAAAGTAGATTGTTAATAATTGAGTTATGTTGATGCAGATTTTTGATGACTGAATTGTGTTAATACAGATTATTGATAATTGAGTTGTGTTTATGCGAATTGTTGATGATGGAGCTATGTTAATAAGTATTGTTGATATTTGAGTTATGTTAATATGAATTGTTGATAATTGAGTTATGTCAATGTAGATTGTTGATGATTGAGTCATGTTAACACGTATTATTGATGATTTAGTTATGTTAATGTGTGTTATAGATGTTTGAGTTATGTTAATGAGCATTGTTGATGTTTGAGTTATCCCAATGAGTATTATTGATGTTTGAGTTATGCTAATATGGATTGTTGATGTTTGAGTTATGTTAATGTGGATTTTTTATGACGAATCTATGTTAATACAAATTATTGATGATTGAATGTATGTTTCTAATGATGATTGGATGTATTGTATTGATAATAACATTTATGTTTATTTTTATAAACATCTAATATAATGGCACCTGGTAGAAACAAAGGAAAGAAGGTGGTAGGTATCAAAATTGTTCCTACCCAATAATAACAAGATCAATCAGTTCCTACCCATCGACAACAATCGACCTCATCCACAATGAAGCAAGTTAGCAACAACCTCATTATTCCTCAACTAATATAAAGGGATCTGTAGGGTTGTTAATCTTTAACATATATAAATAAGACTTATGCTCAAATATATATTTACATGTTTAATGCATATTTTCTTATCATTATTCATTTGTTGCCAAGTTCCGTTGTCAACATCAGCAAAAAGAGGTAGAGGTATAATTAAAGGTTGTGAGTTGCAATGAATGAATGTTGCAATTAACAACAAGTTATCATTAAATATTGATACTTCGCAAGGTCGTCCTTTAAATAAGGTTCAATCAGCAAAATTGTCTAGTAAGTTAGGGATAATTGCCAGATCAGAATTATCTTACTTAAAACATGCTAAGGACTTTAAGGAAGACAACTTGCTTAAGAATGTAAGTTTCAGTAAATTTTCAATTTATTTAACTATATTCAATATTGTTTCATTTATTTTAAGATTAATTACACTTTCACTTATTGTTCACATATGAAATTGAATATTGTTGATATCGAAAAGCTTGATATTTCAAACTGTGTCACTTCATTATTGAAACAAAGGACCAAGGATCATCATTATAGGCTGCATTAGTATTACAAATCTTTTCCTTTTGATACAAAGGCAAGGAAATATGTTCTGGAACGGATGTATCCAAAAATTGGAACAATTTATGTAATTATTAGGCCTCTCCCAACATTTAAGTTTGTTTTCTTTCCCTTCACATTTGCTTCCATTAATCTTGTTAGATAATTTAAGGATATATTTTTCTCTTTATTTAGGAAAAATATGAGAAGGTCAAGGTGAATAAAGGAAAAATGAAAACTCCTCACAACCAATGCTCTAAATCATTTGTTGTTGTGCGAAATGAATATGTAAGATCTTTGTTTGCAAGTTATAATTATGTCAATAAACACTATATTATTTATTGTACATTATATAAAATAGAGTGAGAAGGAACTACATGGACAAGACTGTGATAGGATCATAGTCAAAACTCACTTACTATAAGGAAATTCAAGGGTGGATGTCTAAAGAAGCACAAAATAACTATGTAATTATACAAATTTATTTAAATTTTAAGTTCATTTATTTATATAGTACTAACTAATAATATTTGTATTGAATATTGGTTTTGTTTTTCTAATTTTAGAATAAGATGTAAAATTTGTTCCAAGCATCAATTTTTTAGGGAAATGAGGCAAATATAGAATATATTTGAGATTTTGTGCTTGGTACATGATTCGGATATATCAAAGGTCTTGGGTTTGACCCTAACCTAACTGTTTCATCCTCATTAAAATCAATATATGTTCAACATCTTTAAGAGGAAAACAAGTCACTTAAAATTAAATTACAACATACCGAAAAAAAGGTTGGTCAAGCATGAAAAGTACCTCAAAAAATTACTTGGCCCAGATTATAAAAGGAACAAAGATGAAAACAAGCCCAAGTGACTTGTATTATATCTTGTAAACTAATCTCTATATTTATTATTTTATATATAAGCATGTTTGAAATTGTAATTAAACTCTTGTGCACGAACAAATTTAATGATATTTTATCTTTATATACAATTCTTCAAATTATCAATGATTTTTTTATAATAAATTAACAACAAAAAATATATAAATATTATATACAATAATATGGATTAAAAACGTAACAAATAATTATAATTCAACTTGATATAACATTTCATTAAGATGTATATTAAAATTTGACTACATTTTATAGAACGTAGATAAAAACAAATACATTTAGCTATGTTTTTTTTAGCTATGAAAGCTAACCATCGTGAAAAGTTATTGGTGATGATTTCTCAAAACGTAGCTAGCATTTTTTTGCTAAGAAAATAAAGCGTAGGCAAAAAAACTATCAACAAGGATTAGCAAAAAACTAACCTATATTTTTTAGTTATGATGTTTTGGCAACATTTTCAGTGATGAATATAAATTGTCATTAATGATTATTAGTAACAATTTTGGGACTTTTAGTGAAGATTTTTTTCGTAGCCAAATTTTCTCTTTGTTGTGGTGTGTGATCTCCCATCTTCAGCCTTTATGCATACTTAGTAATCACTTTCTTCCTATTTCATTTGTTGTTTACTTCCAGATTACTCACTACAAGACTTGTTTTCTATAGGTTAGTGTTGCTTGGCTCCCCAAATGTTGGGCCCCAAATTTGTTTTTCTTGATGTTATTAAGTATGAATTAATTTGATTGTGTTAATTGATGCATAGTTTGATTTTAGTGGAAGTGTTAATGGGAAATTAAGAATTATTTGAGTTTAGTATGGAATAAGTGTTTATGAAAGGGGGTAATGAATGTGTGAGGGCATTATGGGAAGTTCACTTAAGATGAAGGGATTAGGGCTTTGCATGGAAGGGCATTTTAGTCCTTGTATCTTCATTTAGGGCTTAGGAAATAGAAAGGAGATAGAAAAGAAAGAAAAGAAAATAAGAAGAAGAGAAGAAAAGAAGAGAGAGTCGTAGGGAGAGAGGAGAAGAAGAAGAAAAAGAAGAAACTAAGGGTGGTGATTTCTTGAAGGATCTGAAGCATTCCCGGGTAAGTATACGATTGTTTCTTCTTGTTTAGAATGCTTTAAACCCTAGTTTTGCTTGGAATGAGTAGGAAACGATGGTTTAGGGTTTATGGGAGAACTTTGGTAGAAATTCATGGGTTGTTGTTTTGTTGATAATTTTGTGTTAGAATGAGCTTAGAAAGGAAGTATTGGACTGGATTCAAGGGTTAGATGTGTTGTAGTTGAGAAAAGGAAGGATTAAGAGTTGAAAATGTCGAAAATATGGGTTCGGAGTCGACCCTCCCGTCCGCACGTTGTGACGTGCGTAAGGCCGCACGCGCAGGCCGCACTCCGCGACGTGCTGGGCCGCACGCCTCGACGTGCCAGGCTGCACGTCGCGATGAGCGAGCCTCGTCGCGGCGAGGCCAGTTTTCCAGCAAAGATGTTTTTAGTATTCTGAGCATATCTTTTGCTACAGAAGTCCTTTTGAGGTGATTTTTGAGGCGTTATAAACTAGAGACATATATCTACAAGTTTTGTGAAGTGATCAAGTTCTGAATCAGTTTCTAAGGATATAAAATTTTGGGTGGAAGTTAAGAATGAAAATATTGTTTCAGCATGAGTTATTGAATGGGATTTTGGTTCTTATTTTAGGAAATCAATTGAGGAAAGAGGATCAAGAGGAAACTCATTCCTAGGCAAGAACAAGCAAGGAATTCAGGTGGGTTCATGTTTATAATAGAGAAATTAAGTCACTCATTGTTTTGTTCAAATCAAGAAAGAATAATGTTTTCAAATTGCATCATCAATGATTGCCTTATTTGCTATTATGAAATAATTATATGATTTGCATTCATGATTGATAAAAAGATTTTAAAAAGGAGTTTATCTCTTTTCACGAATACCTTTCAAGAATACCTGTACATGCAAGCAGGTTTTATGATTTTATACAAGAACAGCAAGATTATGAAAAGCAAGTTTACAAGCAAGTGCCAGTTTGGCAATCACGTTTACAAGATTATGAATCATGCATGTTATGTGGGTTTGCGGTTGTCCTCACGAACCGTCACGTGCACGTTGACTCATGTATAGGCTTCTCCCGCCTGCCCGCTAGCGGCACAGGGGCTCCCCACAAGGACTCCCTCACGAACTACGACTACACAGGACCATTTCGATGGGAATGTGTAATTCGTCATGAACTAGGACAAACCCAAACCATTATGCTGTGTTTATGTGATTATGATATGTTATCATATTTCATGCATTCATGTTTGAATTAAACTCATGACTTGTTATAAATCAAGCATTTCAAGATCATGACTTTCACTCACATGCTCAATTAGTACGATTTCAAGTGTATCACGAAAATGAGTTATCTTTTGAATAGTTTTGCTTATTTCTATTATAAATGTGTTCCCACGAGCTTTATAGCTCAACCCCCTCTATCTTCCCCATTCAGGTGACGAGCAAGAGACCGAGTGAGTCACAAGTTATGGCAGCACTCCATTTTTTTTATGCTTATGTATTTTCCATTTTTCCTTTAAGTCAAGGCTTTAGTTACATGTCAAGTTTTATTGGTTCAAGCGTATTTTTGTATTTTGACACTTGAACTCAAAGATTGTAATTTGATTTGAAATGTTAGTAAAGGTTTGTAAAACTCATCTTTTGGATAATGAATTATGGATGTATTGGTTTTAATCAAGCAAGTTTTCGAGTTTGTTCACTGAGGGCCCATTGAGCTTTCGAGGGTCTTTTCTTTAATCCTTTAATATGCAGGTTCCACTACACGCATTAGGCACCACGCTCTCGCGCCTGATGTTGGGCTCTGGAAATGGGGTCCAACAATAAGCAATCACCCGATCTTCTTGCATCAAAACACAACCAAGACCCTTCCTTGAAGCGTCACTATACACAGTATAACCCTCATCTCCCGATGGAAAAATCAAAATCGGAGCACTGGCCAATCTGTGCTTAAGTTCCTCAAAACCCCTTTGACACTCATCACTCCAGGAAAATTTCTGATTCTTCCTCAACAACTTAGTCATCGGAGCGGATATCATGGAGAATCCCTCCACAAATCTCCTGTAAT
>JANITW010000236.1:32855445-32875906 GCA_027564335.1 Erythroxylum williamsii | reverse complement strand
GCTGTCCTGAAAAATAATTGCAATGTTGGGTGAGTTTGCGAACTCAGCGAGAAACCATCATCGATAGTTCACCCAACCCATGCATATACAAATAGTCACATTATATCATATATTAGCACATTTAGCCCACATACATTCAATTTCACATTTATAAGGCGTTTCGCCTTTCAAACAATTCACATTTAATCCTTTGTATATGCGATGCACATGTGACACTTTTCATTTTTATTACGTTGTTGTGACCGTGCGCCTGAAACTGTCCCAGTGACGGGCACATTGCGTTGAGCCTGCGGCTCTAAATACATTGGGCCGGAATGCCCTGATACGTTGAGCCAGTGGCTCTAAAATACGTTGGGCACGAAGCCCTGTGCATTGAGTTTAAAGCTCTGTAATACGTTGGCTCCTCCGGTCACAACTACCATTATCTAATAATGCATGAATGCATATGTTTCAATTAACAATAATCGTGTCACAATATATCACATCATGTCCAATTTCGCATTTAACCAATTAAATCTCAATTTTGCACATGTAACACTTCTATAACACATTTCAAATATTTTGAACACCTGTGGTCCGAAATCAGTCAAAACAAGCACACAAAATCCTCCCTTTCTCCACATGGCATCGGTATATAAAATTAAACACATATAGGATGAGAAACCAACTAGGTTACTCACCTCTGAACTTCCGAGCTACTGCCGGGAAGTCTCGCCTACGTCGGACGATCGACGCTCCACTTGCGCCTCTATAACAATCAAAATAAACTAACATTATCAATTGCACAATTTCTAATATTTAATAATGCATATGTAGCGAATAATTATGTACTATACATGGTATGACGTTTCCGATCCTATTCCCAATCCTTCTCAAATTCGACCTCTTTCTCTCAAATTAATAGCGATTCCTAATACCATAATTCAATTTACTAGGTTCTGAATTCTCTCAAATCAAATTCCAATCCATAGGAATTATATTTAAATCGAAATCAAATTAACTATTCAATCGCCATCCGATTTCGAGAATCATCAAATTAAATTCCGAAATTTCATTCTTATCTATTCAAAATTCCTAGTCTCTAAATTCCAATCAATCACTAACCAACTCATTAGAAATTTAACCTCAAAATCAATCATTTAATCAAATTAAATTTTTCTTCAGAAACTGGCGTCCTCGCCGCAGCGCAAGGTCGCTCGCCGCGGCGAGTCTCCTTGCCTTCGCCACAACGTACGCTAAGCGCTCCTCGCGGCGAATCCTCGAACGCTCATCGCGACGTGCGCCTTTCGTCTTCGCGACGTGCGAAGGACAAATGCTCACCGTGTAGAATTAAAAACTCATCGCGACGTACAAAAAGGGGTGGCTCGCCGCGGCGTGTTCATCACACGTCGCCACGTGCGAACCCAGAAAAGCCTCCGAAACCTAGAATTTTCTAGATCTTCTGATATATAATCCATCCAAATCTATTCTAAACACTCCTAAACAACTTCATATGCTAAACTCACCTCATTTCTAACCTCAATTCCATCTAAAATCAATTATCCATCAAATACCCAAAATACTCCAAGCTCAACTCTCGCACGGTTTCCTCTTAATCCAACACAACTTCCATTTTCTTTCAACTTAAGGATGGATGATGGATGAAGGAGGAAGCAATTTAAGAGTAGAAAAATGGATGGAAACAAAATCAAGAGAATGATCCACGAAAGAGAAGAAGAAAATCAAGTTTTCTTTTCAAAGGGAAAAGAGAGTCGTGGACCAAAATTCAAAAGCTTAGGGTTTAAATACTAGGGATTTTAAACTAAGGCTTGTTTGGCAAATTCTCAAGCCACAAGCCCAAATCTTAGGGTCTAAAATCTAATTCTTATTCTAATTTCTCCCGATTTCACAATGACTATGAATAAAAATTCCTAAAATCATAACCCAAATTATTTCGAGCCAAATGTCAATCAATTTCGGAACCGGAATTCAATTACTCAGTTATTAGGCCATTTTCTCGGTCCGGACACGTAACTCTAAAAATTCTGAAAAAATTACTATAATACCTCAAAATTAGGAAATATATACTCCTATACTCAAATTTAAAATTTCAAACCTCTAGAATCCAAATTTTCATTCCAATCTTCTGATCAAAGCCTAATCTATATAATTCTCACCCAATTATCCAATTTACACAATCAAGTCGGGAAAATATCATACATGTATGTACATTCATATGCTTATGCAATAATAAACATTTATCAATACTATAGAGGCTATAAATGCATGAGCATTTCAAATATACATGCATTCAATCCTAGATCATCCGAATTACCAATATGCCCTTCACATTGGTAACGGGATGTTACATTTCAACCCTTGTTCCGAAGGCTAGGGTTCTTCATTCAATGCTTATCCACTGTATTCTACCAAGAGTAGACTTAAAGGACATGGTGACAATGAATGATGGACATTGTTTGTTTGATCTACTTACTCACCAACCCATTAATCTTCCATTCTTGATTTTGAAGAACATGATAAAGTCTAAGGGAGATTATTATAGCTCTTTACCTTACGGTATGTTGTTGACAAGATTCTTTAGAGAATCTGGAATCCTACTTGATAGAGTTAACAGGGAAAAGATGGATGTGAAGAGTGTTATTAATGCCTCTACTATTCTCAGAATGGGAATAAAGTTTAAAACTGAAGCGGATATAGGACTTACACCGAAAGCAAAGTCTGAGGGGGAGCTTATAGTAAGACGAAGCAAAAGTGAACATGTTCCGTCTGAAAGACAAACAAAACCTCGATCGACAGGAAGAACATCCACAGGAGAAAAGCTGAAAAATCGTCTGATGTGCCAATACAAGCTAAGACGATTCTACAGAGGGAGGAAAGCAGGGCAATCAACTCAATAAATGTCTTTGAAGAGGAAGGCTGAGACGCTCCAATCAGAAAAGCCCAAATAGTCAAGAAGTTCACCAAGATTATTAACCTTATAACAATAAGAACAAAAGAAGCAGAAAGTTCTGATTCTTGGTGGAGATTCTGAGAAGCAAGAGCAACGACAGCAGCCTACCAAATCAATTGTCTCTATCCTGCAAAGTCAATCAACCAAATCATCTAGAGAGACAGAGATAAAAAGGAAGTTAGTATTTGAGAGGAAGAAGCCTCAACAACAACTTTCTTCCAAACCAGCAGAAGAACTAAAAAAGATGAAGCTTAGTCAAAAAAGGGTTTCTTCATCCGATGTTCAACAGAAGGCAAAAATAGTTGAACACCAGATAGTACCTTACAATCCTTCTCAACCAATCAAGAAAAAGGATTTGAAAATGAAGATTATAGAAGAATCAGTACCTGATAGAAATAGAAGTTCAATTATTATCAGAGAACTTTCTAAGAAGACAATCAAGGTATAAGTCAAGTCTATACCAATAAATGATTAGACAATACATCTTCTCAGACATGAAGAACGAAGATTATATGGTATTCTATGAGATGAAAAGTCAAAACCATATCTAATTAAGATTTCAAAGGATCGTTATACAATCTATCTGATTACAAGCAGAAAAATAATAAAGATTGTTCCAGATATACAACTAAGATGTTCAACTCTCGTAATAAATGAAGAAAAAGGGAAGAAGAAGATGTTTTCTGAAGGGCATGAAGATGATCTTAAAGAAGATCAAATTCAAGTGGCTGTGAAGAACATAAATGATACATGTAATGCAACTCAACCTGTAGATTTCTATGTATCACATCACATATCAAGGCCACCAGGGAGTCAATTTGGAGTTTCTACCAAAGATGAAAGTTTCAAGGTAGTTGGCACTATGACAAAAGGAAGGTACAGAAGTATCACAGTTGAAGGTATCAATTTCAACTTAGAGATCTTTGTGTATTTAATTATGCATTTCAGACCCTTAAGTTTCATACCTTCAGTTAAAAATATATTACACCTTCTTAGGTAACCAATTTATAAACTACCTAGACCTGATAATCTTGATCCCCTATAAGGAAAACAAACCTTCAAACTCCCTTAATCAAAATCATAGAGTTAGACACTTCACCTAAAGAACCATCTGTTGTTGAACACCTTCATCCACTTAGTGAAATACAACAAGATCCTACTATTAATTCGGAGTTTTTGAAGCATTACATCAATTGGAATGAAGTTAGTCATAAGCAGAAGGAAGTTCAGGATGCCTTAGCGAAACATTTTGAGGAAATTCATACTAAGGTTAATGAATTGGGTGATTTATTAGGTGATCTTCATGAGGAAATAACACTTCTATGTATTCTATTGAACAAGATCTCAATACGATCCGCATTGATATTCAACATATGTATTCTGAAATTTTAAAGCGTCTAAGATGAGCTATCTTTTTTATTAATAACAAATAGGGGGAGAAGAGGAGAAAAGAGAAAAGTGAAAATATTAGGCATTGTATATCTTATACATTTCTTGTGTTTTTGTTTTGATTATTATTCGAACAATATTTTTTATTCGTATTATTTTATATTCTAATAAAAATACAAGTGACACAAATAGTCAAACCTAGTAGATGCATAGTCAAACCTAGAAGATGCATAGTCAAACCTGGAAGATATAAAAGGTCAAAACTAGAAGGTACAGAAGGTCAATATAATAAGACACAGAAGGTCAACATAAGAAGATACACGGTCAACATCAGAAGAAGCATGACACCAGAAGAAGCACGACACTAGAAGAAGTATGGTATTAGACAATGTAAATGGAAACTATTCTAGAATGTCAGCCAGTTAGTTAGTTGGAGTTAGTTACAGGACTCAACTAATAATAGTTTCTAGAAGATTCAAGATGCAGTTTCTCAAGGAGACAGTTAAAGATTTAGGCTATAAATACTAGGTATAGTCATAAACAAAAAAATAGCATTTTTACAAGAGAGAAAATTTGATTGTACAATATTTAGAGAAACTCTGTACTCAAGTGCAAAAGATAGAGAGCAAATACATCTGTAACGTGAAGTTCAAACAATATCTTTCCAAGAGAAAGAAAGGCTAGAGCCTGGAAAGACTAAGAAAGTAGATAAATAATACTTTGTGAGAGAGACTTGAAAAGGCTCTGCAAGTATAGAAAGAATACTTGTAAAGTTGAAGAGTATAGTGAAATCTCATAAAACCTCTGAGGACTTGACGTAGCACAAAGTTAACGGTAAACTAGTATAAAATCGCGGCATCTACTTCCTAAACCTTATCTTTTAATTTTCAATGCAAATGGAAGCTATTCTAGAACGTCAACCAGTTAGGTAGTTGGAGTTAGTTATAGGGCTTAACTAACAACGGTTTCTAGAAGATTCAAGAAGTAGTTTCTCAAGGAGAAAGTTGAAGATTTAGGCTATAAATATTAGGTATAGTCATAAACAAAAAATAACGTTTTTATAAGAGAGAAAATCTAATTGTACAATATTTAAAGAAACTCTGTACTCAAGTGCAAAAGATAGAGAGCGAATACATCTATAACGTGAAGCTCAAATAATATCTTTCCAAGAGAAAGAAAGGCTAGAGCCTGGAGAGGCTAAGAAAGTAGATAAATAATACTTTGTGAGAGAGACCTGAAGAGGCTCTGCAAGTGTAAAAAGAATACTTGTAAAGTTGAAGAGTATAGTGAAATCTCATAAAACCTATGAGGACTTGACGTAGCACAAAGTTAACGGTGAACTAGTATAAAATCGCAGCATCTACTTTCTAAACCTTATCTTTTAATTTTCAATGCAAATGGAAACTATTCTAGAACATCAGCCAGTTAGTTAGTTGGAGTTAGTTATAGGACTCAACTAACAAAGGTTTCTAGAAGATTCAAGAAGTAGTTTCTCAAGGAGACAGTTGAAGATTTAGGCTATAAATACTAGGTATAGTCATAAATAAAAAATAGCGTTTTTACAAGAGAGAAAATCTAATTGTCCAATACTTAAAGAAACTCTGTACTCAAGTGCAAAAGATAAAGAGTGAATACATCTGTAACGTGAAGCTCAAATAATATCTTTCCAAGAGAAAGAAAGGCTAGAGCCTAGAGAGGCTAAGAAAATAGATAAAGAATACTTTGTGAGAGAGACCTAAAGAGGCTCTACAAGTGTAAAAAGAATACTTGTAAAGTTGAAGAGTATAGTGAAATCTTAGAAAACCTCTGAGGACTAGACGTAGTTCAAAGTTAAGGGTGAACCAGTATAAAATTGCAACGTCTACTTTCTAAGCCTTATCTTTTAATTTTCTTGTTGATTAGAAGAGTAGATAATAATTTTTGCGATTGCATTACTCACCAACTTAAGTGAATTGTTTTTGTGATCATTTGAATTTGTAAAGAAATTCAAGAAATTTTTGAAGATTAATATCTTTGAAGATTTTAGCCAATTCAACCCCCTTCTTATGTATTTTACATATTATACATGATTTCTTTATTAACAAGTGATTTACTTCAAGTATCAAAGATGGTACCCGAACTGTTGTGTCAGCTAGGTTGGGCCCTAAAGAGGGTTAGACCTTAAGGGAGGTGGAGAGTATGAGATCCCACGTTGATTGGAGAGGAGAACAAAGTATGTCTTATAAGGGTATGAATACCTCTCCCTTATAGACACATTTTTCCAAGGGTGGGATGAACAAAATCTTGAGGAGTTTGACCCTAAAGGCAATCCAAAGTAGACAATATCTATGAGTGGATGGTTTGGGCTGTTATAAATAATCTGGGATGTTACACTAATAGGAATTGTGTGAGTTTAATTAATCCCGAACATGTCAATATGAGATTGTTCCTTTTTCACTATTTTCTTTTCCTTATTATTTGTATGGATTTTTTATATGTTGGAAAATCAGGGCGAGATCTAATCCTACATTTGGTAGAATAATAACAAAATTTTTTCGTTTGATTTTTTAAAATCCAAAATCACTTAAATTATATAATATGATTAACTTATAAAATATAACCAAGCGTGAATCTTCATTTAT
Source organism: Erythroxylum williamsii (assembly GCA_027564335.1). Lineage (NCBI taxonomy): Eukaryota > Viridiplantae > Streptophyta > Magnoliopsida > Malpighiales > Erythroxylaceae > Erythroxylum > Erythroxylum williamsii. Next base: position 32,868,946 of record JANITW010000236.1, on the reverse strand, counting down.
ATTATTATGAAACTTGATCAATTTTTTCTCCTATACTTCGAATTAGTTTTGAAATCGGCTCATCTCCACCATCCTAACTACATAAGTGTTCGACCTCTGATGATATTCATAGAATGTATTAATAGAATCATATAAATTTTGTAGAGAGAGTTAGACAAGAAGAATTAGCTTCTTTAAAACTTAAGCCTATTTATGTTAGTTTTTAAATATTTTAATAATTAATTGAAATAAAATTCTAAATTTAATTAAATTTTAATTATTTCTAATTTAATATCAATTATACTCAAATAAGATCAAATATTTCATATTAATATTTATTTATTAAATATCTTATATTGAATCACAAAGTTTTCTAAACTTTACAATTAGGTCAAACTTAATTCAATTTTTTCATTATATAATGTTCTGATTGGACATTAGAGGATGTAATTAATGTCTAAAATCTAAACATATTTATTCTCCACTATTAATAATTGATTCAATTAATGACATTTGAAGACTGTTTTCAAAATGTCATATCAACTTGGCTAAGGATTTCTTGAAACAATATCAATCCATAACAATGGGACATTACTTTAGAACTATGAATCTTATATCGATCACTCAACAACCAACATATATTTCATATTATATCCGATGAATATCGACAAAGCTACTCTTGACTATAATAGGTTATAAGTAGTATCAGAACATAGAAATTTCTACATGAGATACTTTAATGAACTAAAGTTAAAGAATCACTTATATAATCATTAAAATGAAAATTTTCATAGACAAACAAGTAATATTCTAATCAGAATTCTCATAGAGGGTTAGTTTAGTAAACTATAACTAACGGATTAACTGTAAAACGTAAACTAATAATCTCTCACTTGCAGTAAGCCAATTCTTTAAATATCTAATACCATATCTTCATATAACAATTGTACTACTGCTAGGACAGTGATTTAGTAAGAAAATTTTACAAGAGAAAAAGATATATGTTAGCCTAATTGGCAATTAATGCTATATTGAAACTTTTTTAATTTTAAATTAATATTATTCTAAGTAAAATATATATTAACTAAGATTTACTGAAGTTAATAATGCACAACTAATTGGACTAAAAATTTTATTGTGGTATGTGGTCAAAATGACAAGCATAAAAAGAATAGATTGTGAATTTAGAACTAATCCTAGAACTAAAAGGCTTTTGGGTTGGGCCGAACATTTGTTATTCCATGCGTGCATGCTAAGAATAACAGCAATATAACTGTAGGAACTAGGTTATTACTATTCTTTAAATTTTACTAAAAATAAAATAGAAATATTATTCATATTTAGTAGGATGATTTTTTTTTAAAAAAAAGTTTTAATGGGACGATATTAAAACCCATTAGAAGGGGATATTGAGATTCTTAAATGAGAAAAGCTAAGTTTAATTAAATCATAAATCAAATAGTTCTCTTAAGTGTCAAGGTAATTAATTTTGGGAAATGCTTTACACATAATACGTGGTCTCCATCCTCCACTCCATGTAAGAATTTTATCCAAAAATATAATACTTTTAGGCCTTGATTGGTATCCACTAATAAAGAGGTAAGAATGAATATGCAATTTTTATTCTTTAACTTTTAGTTGTTTGGTTTATTGGTAATAAATAAAATAGGGAATGACAAAATTGAAATAAATTTTAAACAATCTTAGACTTTTATGGAGGATGTGGGTATAAGCAAAAATTTTTATTTTTATCATAAAAATCATTTATAATTATCTAAATTTTATTAATTTTATAAATTAATGAAATTTTTAAATAATTATTTATAAAACATAAATATTTAATTAATTATTTACAAAATAAATCATATAATAACTAAATATGAGTAAAAATTGTCTTATAACATTTTAAATATTTAATACCAAATAGTAGCATAATTTTTAACTTTTTATAATATCATATTAAACACATATAATAAGTAAAAAAACGTTCTTATTTAGATTCTCACTTCCATTCTTATTCTTTTTTTTAATAATTCTTTCATTATGGTTACCAAACGGGGTTCTTAATGTTAAAAGAAGACATCCCTTAAGAAAATTCAAATTTTATTTATAATTTTAAATTCTCTAAAAATATTTACACATTAATTAATAATTAAGTTTAAATTATTGATTTCGATTGAATTTAATTAATTTAATTTGCATTTAAAAATTAAATTGAATTATTATATTATTCAATTAGTTAAGTTAAATTATAGTATTTATGGTATTTGATTAGTTTACCTCATTTATTATTAAGAAATTTAAAAGAAAAAAAATTTTAAAAATTTTAAAGAAATTATCTCAAATTTAAAAAATAAAGACCATACAGATCAGAAAACGACACGTAACGAATAATCATTATAGCCACGAAAGCGTGATCACGGCTGGTGCTGGCTGCTGGCGGTGCCGGCAACGGGCCCGCTCTCCATATTCCGCCACGTGGCAAGCTCTTAGGCGTTGTTTGCGAAGATCCTTTTCTACGCGTCATGGGGTATGGCTGCTGAGCGCTCCAGCCTCCACGCGAAGAAGAAACAATCGGTTCGTAATCATAGAATGTCTCGTCGTGACAATTATTATGAATAGTCTAATACGGAAAATGAAGAAGTTTTCATCCATCCATCTTTTCTCCCCGTGAAATTTAATGAGAAAACAGCCTAGCGAGTTTGACGTCTGAGGCTGTTAGTAGTTCCCACTTGCCTGGGAATGATAATTTATTAGGAACTGTGAAGGAGGAATGAATATCAATTTTCTTTAATTTAGGTCTAACAAAATCCACCTACCAAATTGAATTGTCAGAAACGGAGGAAAACAGTATTTTGACAATTGCGACAAGAGAGAGTCGTCGTTTGGAATTTTGTTGAGAGGAAGAAGAGATTGAAAACAAATGGTCTTCAACCTCTCTCTCTCCGTTCTTTCATAAGAAAAACAGCCTCCCTGCTTCCACGGCCCGTGTTGTGTTTCCTCCTTGTCAATTCCTTCCCTTTACTTGACTGCCTCTGCTTGTTCATTATCTCCCCCTCTACTTGTTTCTCAATTATCTTTGTAATTCCCGTGTTCAATTCATCTGGGTCTCTCTTCTTTTCGTGTAATCCTTTCACTTTTTGTTTTTGTTTTTTGTGGATCTGATCTTATTTAGGTTCCAATTTTCTCATACTGCTCACCACTCTATCTGGAGACCCTCAATTTTCTCAGCTAATAATTTTTGGGGCTCTGTTGAAAGAGTAATTAAGGCCGCTCACATGGTTTTAACAGGGGGCTCAAATTCTGAATTGGTGAGTCAACTTGCAGACTCGGTGAAGGAGATATCGGGATTGCCCGAGTGTAAGAATGTATGCAAGAAGATGCATGGGAACTTGTTGCGTAGAATCAAGCTCTTGAGCCCTTTGTTTGAGGAGTTGAAAGACAGCAGTGAAGAACTAAACGAAGAACAAGTTAAAGGCCTTGAGTCCCTTGAATCTGCTCTAGATTCCGCTGTGGATCTTCTCAAGTCGGTGAACCAAGGTAGCAAGCTGTATAAGGTACTGTTCTTTGCTCTTTCTCTTCGATTGTTGTAACTTCTGGACAAATTAAAGATTTTAACTTATAGTATCTGGCTATTGGAAACTTATTGGGGATTTGGTTTCTTAGGAAATATTTGGAGCCACTGGATTTGTTTATACAGCTTCCATTGTCCCATAGGAGTCGAGTCTCTCAAAGTTTGAGCTTGATATTTGAGGACTAAACCACTTACCGTTGCGAAATTTTTGTGATAAAGTTAATGAATAATGCAAACGAAAGTATGCGGTCACTTAATCTTGCAACTCTTATTTGGTAGATTTATCATTTTATTTTTCTTTTCTCACGCCACAGGCCTTGGAAAGGGATAGGCTAGCATGTAAATTTCATGAGGTTACAGAAAATATTGAAGCAGCATTAAGCGAGATCCCTTATGACAGGCTTGACATATCAGAGGAAGTTAGAGAACAGGTACTTTGACGAACCCATTGATTTCTCAGAATAATGGTGCTTCACCATTGGAGCTGTTTCACAGCTGTAATTCAGTTTTGTTCGCTATTGTGTTCTGATGCAACTTTGGTGTTGTAAAGTGTTTCTCATCTTATGAGATTTTTCTCGCCCATATGTAGATTGAACTTGTGCATGCTCAATTCAGGAGAGCCAAAGGCAGACCAGACTCCCCTGATTTGCAACTAGAACTTGACTTAGCAACAGCAGAGAGGGAAAGAGACCCTGATCCTGTAGTACTGAAAAGGCTCTCAGACAGGTTGCATCTGAAGACTATTGATGATATGAAGAAAGAGTCCCTTGCTTTTCATGAATTGGTCATCTCATGTGATGTCGATCCAGGAGAGTGGTTTGAAAAGATGTCATGCCTCCTTAAGAAGTTAAAGGACTACGTCCAAATGGATATTCCTGAAGCTGACACTTCTGATGCCGAAAAGGTATTGATCAAACATAGATCTCCTGTTATCCCAGATGATTTTCGGTGCCCAATTTCTCTTGAACTGATGAAAGATCCGGTGATAGTGTCTACAGGACAGGTACCAGAGCATGCCTTCATATTTTCTGGAATTTTGTTGTGTGATGCCTGTTGTTTATTTCTTTTAACTTACACTTGCAGACATATGAAAGATCCTGTATACAAAAATGGCTAGATGCAGGACACAAGACATGTCCCAAAACACAACATACGCTGTTGCACACTGCGCTAACACCTAACTACGTATTGAAAAGTTTAATTGCTTTGTGGTGTGAGAGCAATGGAGTTGAGCTGCCTAAACAACAAGGAGCATGTAGAACTAAAAGAGTCGGAAGCAGTGTGTCAGACTGTGATCGTACTGCTATTGTAGCTTTATTAGACAAATTAGCAAATGGAACTCCAGAACAGCAAAGAGCAGCAGCTGGAGAGCTTCGTTTACTGGCAAAAAGGAATGCAGATAATAGAGTATGTATTGCAGAAGCTGGGGCAATTCCACTCCTTGTAGAGCTGTTATCCTCCACTGATCCAAGGACCCAGGAGCATGCTGTTACAGCACTGTTAAACCTTTCTATTAATGACAGTAACAAGGAAACCATTGTCAATGCTGGAGCCATACCAGATATAGTGGATGTTTTGAAAAATGGCAGCATGGAAGCAAGGGAAAATGCAGCTGCAACTCTTTTCAGCTTATCTGTAATTGATGGGAATAAAGTGGCAATAGGAGCTGCAGGGGCCCTCCCAGCTCTTATAAAACTGCTTTGTGAGGGGACTCCAAGAGGAAAAAAAGATGCTGCCACAGCAATTTTTAATCTTTCAATCTATCAGGGAAACAAAGCCAGGGCTGTGAGGGCTGGCATTGTGCAACCCCTGATGAGATTGTTGAAGGATGCTGGAGGTGGAATGGTGGATGAAGCATTGGCAATTCTTGCCATTCTTGCTAGCCATCAAGAAGGAAAGACAGCTATTGGTCAGGCTGAGCCCATTCCTGTCCTAATGGAGGTCATCGAGACAGGTTCTCCAAGGAACAGAGAGAATGCTGCAGCTGTCTTGTGGTCGCTATGCGCCAGTGATTCACAACAGTTGAAGTTAGCAAGGGATTTTGGCGCTGAAGAGGGATTGAAGGAACTGTCAGAGAGTGGCACCGACAGGGCCAAGAGAAAAGCTGCAAATATTTTGGAACTTTTCCAGCGTGCAGATGTGGCTGCTGATCAAAGTTGCCTTTGATTATGCTCCATTACTTCAAGAAGTTTGCATGGGGTTAAGTTTATGTGAATTTAATACTTGTATCATGTGTTACAAAGGGAAACGTGTTTGTACAATTGGGCCCGATATGTATATAGGATTGGAACATGTTCTTGTATTCGAGATAACTTATTTTTGTCCATCGGAGTCTCCTCCAAAAAAATGCCAAAGAAAATCAATGTCTGACCTTGCCATTTTCAACTCTTTTCCCATGGCAGAAGAGATTAATGATGTTCAGATGCAAAAAATGTCACATCAAATCCTCTGTATTTCATAACCTGTACTATTTCTGTGTCAAGCCATCCTAACTCTTCATTTACATGAGACTTACATAAATGGAGGGTTGGAATGACTTAGCACAAAGTTGGTACAAGTTATAGGATACAGAAGATCACATCCCAAAAAATGTAGGTAACTACCATTTGCTCGATAAATACAAAATTCTCGCTTGTAGAGATAATGGTATTTCAGTGTCTCTAATTTTGGTCTTTCATGTATATATAGTTTTCCCCTTAAAAATTATGACGCAGTTGCCAAATCACGTGAACCTTGTTAAGTATTGCTTTAAACGTTCAAAACTTCTTTATTTCTTATACAAAAAGAAAATGGAATGGAAGGTTCAAGCTTTACGATTTCAACAAGACCTAGGGAAAAAAAAAAATTTCAAGAACACAATCTAACTAAATAGAAAATAAAAGAGAAATATCCGGTGCAAAATGAAATATATTGACAGTGAGATTGGTTTTATTCAGATTATTTTCAATCGTCTCGCATTCTGAGGACTGGACTATGTCACACGCTCAAAGTCACAACATTCTGAGGATTGGACTATGTCACACACTCAAGTCACAAATATCATTAACTTTCTGAGAGACACTGGATCCTCTATGCATAAAATACATAATACTTTCGTATTCAAACTAACTAATTCTTATATACCAAAGTTCCAATCAAAATCAATTTCACTTGAGAAAGAAAAAATAACTTAGCCTCTTTCCATGCACCATTAAGGAAGACCTTTCCCCAGCTTTGTTAGCCAATAACATATGAATCCTTTAACAGAAATATTCACAGCAACGCAGTCAACCCCATTTCTCCATGTAGGTCTCAGCCAAAGTATTGCCGTTGACCATTTTGGTGGTCATAATAATAGGATCATATGCCATTCCTTCCTGCAGGACATTTCATAAAACACCATGAACATGAACATTGAGCAATATGCACCACCAGTGAGCTTAACTCCAGTGCTAATAATTTAGTGTCAAAAATCACATAATTGATCCACTAGTCACTGTCATTTTCATCAAGGAAATGCCAGGCACAAATATTGAAGGAGAAACGTCTGACCAGCCCCAAGTGTAGCTGATTTATGTGTGTCCCATTTTGAGATATATCACGATGGTGAAATGTAGCATAACAAATAAGTCAAGGATTCTCAACTTTTCATAGAGTCATAAATATAATGAAGAAAATGACATACCTGTGCACTAAGAAATCGTAGAGCAGAAATTTCTGCAAAAGTCACGCCACCAACAAAAACAACAAGCACTATTGAGCGTCTCCCATGGGTCGGTCTGAAACATGTTTAAGTAATGTTATACCACAAGAAAATTAACTGAAAATCAACACGTCAGCCAATGCAGATTGTAAAGCTATAGGCTTCTATGATCAGGAACCTGTGGTTGATACAGAGAGTACAGTTTGAATACTTCTCTTTAGAATCATGAAGATAGATGTACGTCTTGGAAAAGGTACTCTAACTACTTTGGATGTTTAATGGTAATACGGAAAAAGTGAACACCATCGATTGCAAAATACGAGCTTCTACACACATATGTGGATTTTGATAATGGACTTTAACCAGTGAATGATGGCTGACAATATTGGCAAAGAACATCTTAATTAGCATACCAAAGAGAAGAGTGTCATTAGGCAGAGATACCTGTCAAGGGCTGTTGAATTCCCTCGCAAGGTGTCAACAGATGGGCTGCTTGAAAACCCGCCCTGCAAATTATGGAAGAAATGCACTTAAAATTTCAGAAACCTAACAGAGGACAGAAATAGTTTCTTTGTGACTTCTTCCTTAAACCAAAAAATATAGTGTTGATGAAGATAGGAAGCATGTTCACTAACTCTCTTCACTTCAGAGTGAGGTCCAGGCAACAACTTCAAAATTTCTTCAATAGGGCGCCTGCAGTTCAAATTACCAATTTTCCATAAAAAAATAGAAGATAACCGAGAAAATTTACAAGAATGTTTTTATTAAATTCAGTTAGATTTTTTACGGTAAAATAAATTCAAGCCTAGAGCTATTGATAATCCCAACAAGAGATTCCACTAGAGAAGGAAAAGAAGCAGAAGGGTATGCAGTTGGAGTCTTCGCATGCTTTGAAACATAATTTGAAGCTGACAAGTTCCATAAAAAGGAGAAGCAATAAGTTAAGTTTCTTTTAATTCTATTAGGAGACCATGACTCTATATGACAACATTGTTTGACTTCTAGCCATAAGTTTGAGTTCTATGTTAAATTGGAGCAACTCACATCCCCATCCATGTTAAAATGAAAGAAAATAGTTTTTCAGTTCCAGAATTTATTTTTCTATCAAATTAACAGGAAGAAGAAGCATAAGAAGAAGGAAAGTCAATAAGAAGACACATGGTCAGAGAGATATAAGAGGTACAGACAGATTAACCTCACCATCCTGATCTCACAGCATTTTGAACCAGGCGAACACTCAGTGGAGCGTATCCAGAAAAGACATAAGCAATGTCATTGGGGCTGGCACAGAGGTAACAACTTTAAGAATCAGAGAGCAAAAGGAAAGCGAAAGAAATAGAAGAAAAGAAGTATATTCCACATAATAAGGGAAAATATAACCAGTTGTTGTGTCAAGATCACCCAATGGCTCGGAAATAAATGCTGTAACTTTCCCTTGATAATAAACAGCTGCAATACATACCATTTATCATATATGGTACAGGCATTTAGATCACCTAAAAGTTCTTCAAGTGGTAACTGACTACCCAACTAATATTATTAACTTGGGAATTTTAAGTTTCAAAAAACAAATAAAATTTGGCACGCATCAATTACAATTTCCTTTAATGACATTTCAAAGAAGAAATTTAGAAGTTTTCTTAATATGTATTGACTACGTTATATGGTTGAGAATTATCATACTTTGCAGTGTCGGTATCTTCGACAAGTTGCAGTGCACGTTTAATTGTCAACCAGTTGCTTTTTGATTCCTGCAAGGTTCATAAGATATGTAATAAGTATGATCATTTAATAGAACTCACTAAACTTCACTAACATGAGATTATCTTCTACAATATAATGCCATGATAACACAACCTGTTTCTTCAACAAGCCAGCCTTCTCTAGGTTGTGCAACATTGCTATGTGCTCAAACCCATAGCTGTGGAGCAGCTCTCTCCTAAATCAAGAGCATATAAGCTTTAATATCCATATTGCAAGATAGCAAGGATTCATCAACCAGAAGGAAGAAAAGTTCAAATCAATAGTATAGGTTAACAACCAAAGTAGGACAAACAATTAGCATGGGTTAAGCCAGTCTTGCCTCAAATAGTCAAAATGCTTCTTTGGCAACCCTGAATTGGTAACAGAGAATAAGATAAGCATTCTCAAGACACTGACAAGAGGCTCCTGCTTATGAATCAGTTCTTCAATGTACTCAAAGCATCTGCATACACGAGCATCTATCAGACACTTGACCCTAATCCAGTCATGTCCAAGTTGCAAAACCATGAAATTTTAACAACCATGAAATTTTAAAAATTAATATAAAAAAATTCCTCTGGATGTTAATGAGATGGTCAGATAAGGAGACAAAAAATGTCTTATTGAAAATAAAGCCTTTATCAATATTTTGAGAATTACAGCAACCAGTCATGGCATGAGACAGCATAAAAGAAACATGACATATATTGAATTATCTATACTTTGCTGAAAACATGGAGGTAAATTAATACTGGAACCAACTTACATGTCATAACTCTGAGCCTCAACAATTGTGTGTTCCATGTCAAGTCGGGCAAGAAATGTTTGTTTCGATGTGAAAGTTGATAGATGTTGAGCAAGATTTATGTGCCTCTGAAAGAATTATCATCAACAGTATAAATCTAGCTCCTACAAGGGCCATATCCACAGTGATTACAGAAAGATCAAGAGAGATAAGCTGACTTACAGTCATCTCTGGCAATGAGTTAAGCTTTTTAACAAAATCCTTTAACTCAGAAACAGTCTGATTCTGCATCCATCACATCTATGCTGTTAATAAAAGCAGCTTCATAGGCCAACAGTGATAGCAATAAATCATATCACTAACTGACTTTGGTTACGTTTCATTAGGTCTACAAGCAACTTTACAGTACAGTCTATGGATTGCAGATAAGACATGTTTCAATTGAGACATTTCTCCTCTGTTGCAACAGAAGAATCAATCAACCAGGAATTAATAACGTAAAGTAACTGATGTAAGTATCCAGTTGCCACAAGATTTACTTACAGTAGTGGTCATCTCTGTGTAGTCCTGCTTCATAGAAGTTGCTTTTTGCCTTAAAACCTGCAATCAAATGTTAGCTAACAACTAAGGTCCATAAAAGAGAAAATACAAAAAAAAAATAAAGAAATCAAATAATTTGATTAAAAGCTAATGAAAGTAGAAATTTCATATCTAAAAAAAAACAAAACAAAACACAACCTGCACAACAACTTCAAAGTTGAGATCTCGAATCTCCTTAAACAGCTTGTCACTGAAATTTAGCCAATACACAGTTAGGCAAAAATATGTTCAAGTGAAAGTATTGGCGAAGAAGCTAGATAGCTTAAGAAGGCATTGCATCATTGAGAGCACAACATGTTTTTAAGACTTCAAGTTAAAGATAAAGTTCAACTTATCCATTCAACAGAAGCAATCACAACAACAATGAAAGGAATTCATAATTAAAATTCAGGATATGCATTTCAGTTCTGTCTCATCCAGCAAAATTCTTCTGACCTTATATCTAAGATGCGTATAGATCAATCAAGATGTGGATGAAGAAAACAATATTGCCAGGCAAAGGCCTCAAGCAGAGGTACACATCACCTTGAGTTAAGTGGAACTTTCATCTTTTTACCATCTTGTTGACCACCCATGATTGATGCATCAAGCTCCACGGAACCACTACTGACATGCAGAAACTGCACTCGTTTTAAAAGAGTAGCTATCAAGAAATCAAAATTATAAAACTAATAAGAAAAGAAAAAAACAGAATTTTCTCATGTCCAGATAGTCATAGAGATATCTTCCTCTAAGATAATTCAGCTTCCAAAAAGCAGAAACCATGACGAATAGATGCTTGCATGAAAAGCCACTCAACAAATTAATGCGATAGCTGAAATTTTCTGTGCAAGTATTTGTTATTTTCTCTGCCCTTCACACTCACGCATATACACAATAAAGGAGTAAAATGATCAAATTGAAGTATCTAGGCAATCAGGTAGACAAATCTCTCATAAGAAACTTCTCGTTCCACATATTTCCTTGACAAACAGATCACTACCCTTAAAATCTGTTACAGCATAAAATGTAATGATATCACTGTAGAAAAGTTCCTCTCGCTTGTGACCCAGTACCTCGTCCAGCAGTCCTTCATATGTTAGCTGAGAGCACATGGGAGTTACCATGTCTATCTGTATGCAAGAAGAAGTATAAGAAGAAACAATGCTAGTAGACTATGCACTATAGCTACAAAGGGATACATCACGAGACAAATAGTTACCTCTCTATCTATAAGGATCAGTGTATTTATCTCTGACACAGCAATCTAAATGAATGAAAAAGCAATGAGTGACAAGTCGTAAAGCATTTGTGGAGGAACATAGGCAAGACGATAAGTTGATAAAAAGTGCCCGAGTCAAATCATAATTACATCAGGTGAGTTGACTGGTTCTTCTACTTGCATGTGATTGAGAATATCAGCAACACGAACTGATGCTTTGCCTTTTGCTCTCACATTTGGTATCACTCCAAAAAGAGACTACTAGCCAGAAATTTCACAAATGGATTATAATGTGCATGACGGGATTCGAAGTATGCTAATGCTTATGGAAGAGTATTTTGATTGCAAAAAGTCATACACACCTCAAGCTTATGAATCCCTTTTGCAATATGCCAAAGTGAGCTTGTGTCACCGTCAACTTGGCATTCCTGCCATGTGATGGGAAGAAAGAGAATGAGGAAAAAAATTAATATGTACCTTCGCAATTGAAAAGTATAACAGAACCTGAAAACTTTAATTGCTAGCCATACTTTGTTAGCAAAATCAAGTTCAAATGATAACACGTCCTCATCCAGAGGAACCATGTACAAGGGGTACTCCCCTATTGTTATCAAGTGATGAACTTTTTCCTCCTCAAGAACCTGCATTGCCAAAAACGTACCCACAACTTCACCATAAACAATGGATTGTTTAAAACTAAAATAATACTTCACAAGAGTGAATCAACTACCAATGAAAAGGAGTACCTTCTCACAAACAACCTCACGACGTGGTACAAAATAAAGATAATACTCCCTTTGAATCCCTTTCGAAATATCATTATGAACATTGGAACATATGAATCTCATCAAGTTAAACCGAGAACGAACAAGGTAAATCACTTTGGTGCAATCAGTCTGAATAATTTCTGCTTCAAGATGCCGCAATTCAACACCATTATCCTGTTATTCCAAATTTGACAGGAAATCCATCATCACTTAAAAAGCCACATTCCAGTTTCCTTATTCAAGCGTACAAATCGAGGTTTGGGGTAACAACCAAATACCAACAATCTACAACAAACATTTTCCACTAAATCAAACAAAGTTGGAAAAAAAATTTCCTTCAGCATTATTTCCTATTTGAAAAAAAAAAAGTTCATAGCAAATATACAAAATAGAAGAAACTTTCTTACCTTGAGAGTTGACGTTGGGACGATCAGTGAAAGGGAGCCACTAAGCTGCGGATCAATGACCAAACACTTCTTCCCACGAATCTTTTAAATTCAACGTCATTCAAAATTATGTTAATAATTCATAAATTTAACTTAAAAGGCTTTAAAACCACAAGAATTTCGATGAAATTGAATAGAGAGAGTAAAAAAGAGCGACGGAATAATTTTGACGGGAAACTTAATACAACTTTAAAAGTATTTTTTTTGAAAATGAAAACCCAGAAGATAAAATTAAAAAAGACAAAGCAATGTAATGGACTATAGAAGGAAATTACATTCTTGAGGATGTTTACGAGTTCTCTCTGCGACTGCTCCCTGAGTGCGCATAACCAAGAGGAAGCAATATTAGTGAACTAAGAACCAGTCAATTCCTAATCAGACTATGAAAGCGATCAATTGTTTGCACCTGACGTATTTGAGATTTAGTGAAGAATTATCCAAGCTTGGGATCTGCGCCATTGCAAGCAGCAAAAAGAACTCTTTACAAGGTACGAGTGGAAAATAGAGGAAATTCTGCCGCTGGGCTGATCCTTACGGCCTTACCTCAGCATGTTATACGATTTGTGTCGCCGAAAACATAACAATAGGTAAACTTATCAAATACGATACCGGATTTAATATCAAATTGAATTCTGCTGCGGTATTATATCGGTATTGAACGATATTAAATATTATTTTAAATAATTTTTTAAATTTATAAAGTAATTTTTAAATTTTTTAAAAATTACAAAATAATTCATTATTATACTATACACTTTTAGTTT
>JANITW010000236.1:32798122-32810938 GCA_027564335.1 Erythroxylum williamsii | reverse complement strand
TATATTGATGCCATGTGGAATATAGAAATGATCGTTCGTAGTGCACCCTCATCGTGGGTTATGTATCGGAATGACCTACGGGTATCCCGGTGCGTACTCTACGGTAAGGGAGCACTACACCTAGTCATAGGTGTGTCCGCTCACAATTGTTTATGATTGGAGGAATTGAAGAAAGTGCAGGTGACTTTGAGGAGTTGGAAGAGACTGTTGAAGGAAAGGAGATGCTAGAAATATCCTACCATGTGATCGTTGGAATACAACATCATCAAACACTGCGTGTGATTAGCAAAATAGGAGATACTGAAGTCATGGTGCTCATAGACGGAAATAGTTCTCATAATTTTATTGATAAGAAAATAGCAAATAAATTTAGGCTTACCATGAAAATAGGGAAGAGATTCAAAATCAAAATCGTCAACAATACTTGGATTAAGTACTTGGGAATGTGTCACAACATTAGGCTCATTGCAGGGATGTGTGATTCATGCCAATTTCTTTGTGCTACACGAGTCGGCCTATCTCATGATTTTGGGAGTGCAGTGATTATCAACCCTAAGGCCTATTGAAATCGATTACGCCAAGCTGAAGATAATTAATTCATAACTTGGTTTTCTAACTTAATTCATAACTTGGATATATTATTGCATAAGCACTGTGACTTTCAAGGTCCCAATTAATGGAGAACCCTAGGAGAATCATAAGGGCAAGAGTAATCAGACAAGGGAATCCTATTTGCCCTATTTATTCTTCGACAATGGAAGTACTCCACAAGCTTTTGCCTAGAGTAGTGGACAGAGACCTTAGATTCAAATTTCATGGTAAATGCTAAAAGCTGAAGATTATCAACTTAAGTTTTGCATATGATCTCTTCTTGTTTTCTAAAGTAGACTGCAATTCAATAACCCCCCTCAGTAATGCCTTTAAACTTTTCAACAAAATTTTCGACCTTATTATCAATGACAACAAAGTGGATTAAACAAATCCAAGAGTGTTTCCAACCTTGCCTCTATACTTTCCTCAATATCTGGATTTAAAATTCAGGAGCTTCCAATGACTTACTTTAGAATTCCCATATCTCCAACTAACTCAACCCTAAGTGATTACAAGTATTTGGCAAAAAAATCTCAATAGGATCAACAGTTGGAGCCATTGAGAACTATCCATTACAGGCAAGTCTCATTTAATCAAATTTGTCCTTTCTTTTATGGCTATTCATTAGGGATCCCAGCTTGTGATTCCCAAATACATTTATAAGAAATTGATAGAATTTTCAAGAACTTTATCTAGTTTAGGTACAAACTAACTTGTAAAGTTGGCAAAATAAGATAGACAAAAGATGCTTACCTTGAAAGCAACTAGGTGTTAGATCTATGACATCCAAACTGATGAATCAAACTATGCTCACCAAAAAATTGTGAAGGTACATTCAAAGTAGCCAATCCTTATAGGTGAAATGGGTCATTGCTTACTATATAAAGAAGGATTCCATTTGGTGTTTCAAAGTTTCCAATAATGCATCTGCTTTGATTAGGCAAATTGGCAAGATTAGAGATAAGCTCAGGTCAAAATGATACTACTAAGTTGAAATGGAGAAACATTCAGTTTATGGTCTAATCCATGGTTAAATCAAGATCTTCTTCATACCATCCCTGAGGTTCAATTGTTCAAAAACTCCATCAGTACAAATGCCAATTTAGGTTTTCACTATACCACAATAATTTTCCAAAAGAAGCTCCTACTTAAGAAACATTCAACTATTATCTAGCTTCAACTTAACCAAGTAGGTAGAAAAAATTCTATAGAAGTTAGAGAGCTCAGGTCAATTCTCCATTTCCTGAACTAAAATTATCTTCAGAGAGAATCGTCCCGTGGTATAGTAGTTTCATATGGTATAGGGTAAAGACTTTAGTCCTAGACATGCTCGTATTCTTTGGCAAGGATTCAGACTAAAGCTCGCCACATTATACATAATTGGAAGTTTTCTATAGATCCCTAATTGGTACTCTTTGTGCAAAACTCAAGTAGAATTGCACAATTATCTTTTCTTTTCTTACTCGTACTCAAACCAAATATGGAAGTTCATAATGGCTATATATGGAGTTCACAACCCTCCTACAACTTAGTTTGATATTATTAAGTGGAGTGGTCATCTCAAACATTCATAAGAGGGAGATACATGAATAATATTCATAGCTTTAGCTTACCTGTTAGCATCTATTTGGACTAAGAGTACTATCAAAATTTTTAAGTCTCTTACGAGTGCAGCATTGAAAAACTCAAGCATCACACTAAACTAAATCAAATTGCACATTTATATATATAAGCATAAGTACAAATTCATCTACAAAGCATCATTAGAGTGGAAATTATCCTGAGGTAAACCACAACCAAAGCTTGAACATGGACATGGAAGGTCTTTAGCTACTCGAGCAAATATGTTACACAACTAGCATTGTAGCAAACAGAGTTGATTAGTCTCCCATTTGATGTATGCACTAGTTAATTTATTGAATCCTTTATGGCGCTAATCTCCTATTTATTAATTTTGTGAATCTTGTGTACATTACCATTTCTTTAAATGAATTACCTTTTATTAAAAGAATAGTTTTTGGGAGGAAACAATAATAAAAAATGATGAATAACGAAATCCAAGGATGATAATAAGAGCCATGCTGTTTGCTTTCATTTCGCTTCTTGTTTATTGGTCCTTTCCTTTTTTCTCAATCTATCTTGAATTCTTCGACCATTTTTGCGTTTTCGACATTTATTTGCTAATTCACTGTTCTATGTATGTAAACGACATGTCGTGTGCTCATTCTTTTGTAAACCGTATGTCGTTAGCGACCGACGATTCAGTTGTTTAATTAATTACCATTCAGTACAGGTATAGGACTTGCCTGCTACGACATATCATCGAGAACATATTTGTTGGAGCTACGTTGTTTAATTTTTCAAAAAAAACAAAAAAAAGTTTACTGAATCTGTCTCTCCACTGCTAGAGCTCGGCATCGGCCAACGATGACAGAGCCGAACGCGAATACAACCGCCGACGACTTCTCAGCCCTGCCGTTGGAGTTCATACCCTACCCTCCTCTCCCAGAACCCACTCCTCCGACCCATAATCCCAATTCCACAGCCCCCGCTACTCCCAGTACCCTAACCCCCAACCACTTCCTCTCCTTCTCCATCCCTAAGAAACGACGCCGTGGCCGATCCCAACGCTCTACTACCCCCACGACGTCGTTTCTTCGGCTTCCCCAGATCCCCACTAAACCTAACGCCATCCCCAACTCTAACCCTCAACAACCGGTGCCGGATGTTTCCGAAGAGATTATAGTGATCAACAAGGAGTCCACGGCAGAGGCCTTGACCGCGCTCTCAGCCGGATTCCCTGCCGACTCGTTGACCGACGAGGAAATCGAGGCCGAGGTGCTCTCTGATATTGGAGGAATCGGGCAGGTTAACTACATTCTCATTCGGAACCATATCATTGCAAAATGGCGCGAAAATGTTAATAGTTGGATAAGTAAAGAGATGTTTACCAACTCCGTGCCTAAACACTGTCACGGTCTTTTGGATTCTGCTTATAACTACCTGGTGTCTTACGGATACATTAATTTTGGTGTCTCGCAATCGATTAAAGAGAGAATACCTAATGATTTCACCAAATCTAATATAATAATTATTGGTGCTGGTTTGTCTGGATTGGCTGCGGCCAGACAGTTGATGAGGTTTGGATTTAAAGTTACTGTTTTGGAGGGAAGAAAGCGTGCCGGCGGCAGAGTTTATACGAAGAAAATGGAGGGAAGTGGAGGAGGAGGGGACAAAGTGAGTGCTTCAGCGGATCTGGGGGGGAGTGTATTGACTGGTACATTGGGCAATCCGTTAGGGATTTTGGCAAGACAATTGGGGCATCCTTTGCACAAGGTGAGAGATAAGTGCCCCCTTTACAGGTCTGATGGCCAACCTGTTGATTTAGATATGGATATGAAGGTTGAGACTGCATTCAATAAGTTATTGGATAAGGCCAGTAGGTTAAGGCAGCTGATGGGGGATGTTTCGGTGGATGTGTCACTAGGGGCTGCATTGGAAACTTTTAGACAAGTTTATGGAGATGCAGTCAATGAGGAGATGAACTTGTTTAACTGGCATTGTGCTAATTTAGAGTATGCCAATGCGGGTTTGCTGTCGAAGCTTTCATTGGCATTTTGGGATCAGGATGATCCATATGATATGGGAGGGGATCATTGTTTTGTGCCTGGAGGAAATGGGAGGTTGGTTCAGGCTTTGGCTGAGAATGTGCCTATTTTTTATGAGAAGACTGTGCATACTATTAGGTACGGGATTGATGGAGTGCAGGTGATTGCTGGCGGTCAGATTTTTGAGGGAGATATGGCATTGTGTACAGTCCCACTTGGGGTGTTGAAGAGTGGGTCGATCAAGTTCATCCCTGAGTTGCCTCAGCGGAAGCTTGAAGGAATAAAGAGGTTGGGCTATGGGTTGTTGAATAAGGTTGCCATGCTTTTTCCATATGTGTTTTGGGAAACTGATATTGATACATTTGGACATTTAACTGACGATCCAATTGCACGAGGAGAGTTCTTTTTGTTTTATAGCTATGCAACAGTTGCTGGTGGGCCGCTCTTGCTAGCACTTGTAGCAGGAGAAGCAGCTCATAAGTTTGAGAGTATGTCCCCCACTGATGCAGTCACCCAAGTTCTTCAGATTCTCAAGGGTATGCGATTAAACTTTTCATATTATAAACTTAATTTTCTCATTTTCATCATAGCATGGAAATTCTGAGAAAACAGACCCGTGATCCATGCTTATCAAAATTTCTCTGAAATGTTAATTTTGTGTAATAATTTTTGTAAGGAATGATTTTTGTCTGCTGGTCCATGGTCATATTTATGTTTCTCTGCATTTTTATTCATTAACATGTTTTGTACATACAACTGAACGATACTATCCTTTTTAATAGAGTTGACTTTCTAGACTTCGATTGTTATCATTATAGAACTAATACCGAGTGTGACATAGTTTAATTTTTCTTAATTGACTCTTGGCTTTAATTTTTCTTAATTGACTCTTGTCTTTAATGCATATAGGTATTTATGAACCTCAAGGAATTACGGTTCCAGAGCCTCTCCAAACTGTCTGTACAAGATGGGGTAGTGACCCATTTACCCTTGGTTCATATTCTAATGTTGCGGTTGGTGCATCAGGGGATGACTATGATATATTGGCAGAAAGTGTAGGAGATGGCAGGCTTTTTTTCGCAGGAGAGGCCACAACTCGACGGTACCCAGCAACCATGCATGGAGCTTTCCTTACTGGCTTAAGGGAAGCTGCAAACATGGCTAATTATGCTAGTGCTCGAGCCTTGAGACTCAAGGCAATCAGAAGCCCATCAAAGAATGCCCATACATGTGCTTCCCTCCTTGCAGATCTATTTCGGGAGCCTGATTTAGAATTTGGGAGTTTTTCGGTTATTTTTAGCCGAAAGAATACTGATCCAAAGTCAACAGCAATTTTAAGGGTGACATTGAATGAGCCTCGAAAGAGTAAAGACAGTTCTAGGCCAGAGCAGCAGCATTCCAATAAACTACTCTTTCAGCAGCTTCAATCACATTTTAATCAACAACAAGAGCTTCATGTATATACCCTGTTATCAAAACAACAAGCACTTGAGCTGGGAGAGGTAAGAGGGGTTGATGAAATGAGATTGAATTATCTGTGTGAGAAGCTGGGAGTTAAGTTAATAGGAAGAAAGGGCTTGGGACCTGTAGCTGATTCATTCATTGCTTCTATTAAAGCGGAGAGGGATAGTCGAAAAGCTAGTTCAACTTCTTTATCTGTTATATCAGGTGAGAATGCTTTGAATAACAGTTTTTTGAAATTGAATAAAGTATCTTATTCCTTTGTATAGTTCTGAGATATTATTCTTAAATTTTCTATTATAATTGTAGAACTAAAAATCATTTTCTCTCACTTTGGTAAAGGTACATCCAAACTGAAAGCAGGCACTTTGAAGCGAAAACTGGTCCGGTATGTCTTAAGGGTTTTGATGCATCTTGTATGCACATTACTCTTTGAGGTGATCAATTTGGCTGATGTCTTCCTATTTTGATAAAATCTTGTAGGAGAGCAAAAATAGTAAGGAATACTGGTAAACTGTTACTTCCTCCCAATTCAAACGCAGTGCATGTTAAAGTGTTGGAGGAAAATAGGGAAACAAATCAGATGCCTTCAGAAAATTATAGTGCAGCACCTGAAGGTACACAAAGTGTGAATTTTAGTTTTTCTTTATGGATCTATTACATGGGTATTTTTCTTGATTTGTGAAGTGAGGATTTCTCTTTAAGTTTACGTGGAATTGGTGCTTCTTCCCTCATCCTCTAAACCTCATATGAATGGAGTTTCTGTTAATCTGTTTGTACAGTGATTATTGTTCTCTTTTTTATGTCAACAACAGCTCTTTTCCCATTTTCAACAGCTCTTTTTCCAATCTCATTTCCTTAGAAACAATGTGCCTGAAGATGTCATACAACGGGAACCAAGATAGTGGGTTTCTTTGAGATGTGCAGCTTGGCGTTGTTTTTATCTTCTGTTATCTTTTATATTCTGTCTTATTAACGTTATTACAATACTTGAACTCTGCTAGGTCAGAATCAAAGTCTAACGTTGAAGAATGACACATAGCACCTTCCTTGTAAGAGGTGAGACGTTGCAGTCATTGATGAAGTTGTAGATTGTAATCTTTGCTCAACTTGATGTTTAATGATGCTTTACATTGGCAGTCATGTTTACAGAGTTGCTAATACATTGACATGAATTTCATGACTTAAAGATTTCAGTCCCCTGATCGAGACTCATCTGAATTATTTGTGCAGATGGTTTGGGGAATTTTTCCTGCTTGCTTACAATACTGTCTTGAAGGTGTAAGGGAGAACTGTGGGTTCTCATTCCAAGTTCTGAAGATGTCTATACTGCATGCAACTCACCAAAATGATAGAAGGCTTCTGCATATTTGGGTACGTCATTGCTATAGAGCCTGTATGGGTGGATGAAGTTGATCTGAAAAAGGCTACCATTTTGCAAATGTTGTGTGGCCAACATTGCTGAACTACCGACTGGCTATGAAGTGAACTTACTGGCTTTTTGCGTTGTGTAGAAACAGGTCCATTTACCACGGAATCTTTACTTGAGATACAGAGAAAGTTAAGGTGCTGAATTAGCATCATATGCAAGGTAAGACAAATTAGCATCATATGCAAAGGTAAAATTTGGATGGATTTTTAATAAGGGAAGTCATGCCAAGGCTTTGCCAAAATTTACTTGCGACACGGAAGGCTGCTATTTCCATGAGTAGTCAGTGAAGATTAATATTGAGATTAAGTTTTATCATTAACACTAAACAGATTCTTTTGATGTGTGAGACTATACAGCACTGGTAGTTTGCTTCTAATGTCGGGGACTGGAGGATGACTGTGGTCTGTGGAGCATGAGCAATTCTTATCATATTGGAAGAAGAAAAATATTCCTGGTTGGCGCCGAACTTGTAAATGGAGCACAAATAGTGTTCGCCTCGCATAGGCTTAGTCAAGCCATCCTTTGGTAGTAATTTAAGGCGACAAATTATTTTGTAATCACGCTTCAAGCATCACAATATGTCAAAAAGTTAGAAATTTCTTTGAATCTCTTGGTTTACTTGATGTCCATTCTGGGTCCTTTAGCCAAACAATGGATAGGAGTGCTGGGGGTCCGAAAAGGCGCTTAGCAGGGCTTACCTTCAGTTTGGCGGCGAAGGAATTTCCTATGATTGTAATTGATATGTCTAATGACTCTCACTCTATGAGCCCAGGAACGTGCCATGTGGTTATATGGCTGCCAAATGGGGTTTTCAAAATAAAGAGCCTTCAGTTTGTTTTTCATCCTGTTGTCCTGAACATCTCCTGGAACTTACACAGAAGAAAGATTGGCAACTGCTCTGCTAGCTTGAACAAGGAATTTAACAAGTCTAAGGCTGCATCATTTCTTAAGCATAAGAGCGATTTTTGACAATTTTGAATTTTTAAAGCTCAGAGAACTACCAAAATTCATAGTGCTGACATTTCATTCCAGGAAATCAACTCTATATGTTACTAACACTTTTACAAACAACAAATTCTATATTAGGTCCTCCCAACTTTCCAAAATCATCCTAAATGTAATTGCAAAAGGAGGCAAATAACTAAAGAAAAGCATGAAGACAAGCCTGCTGCTCTTACGTCCTTCAAGTTTAGTTACATTATAGACAGCCTCTCACAGCCACTCCTCCAGCCTGGCTTATTTTCTGCCTTGAAATTATCGAAGTTTTCTGATACAGGTGATATATAAGGCTGTCGCAAGTTTTCATCAACCTGTGCTTCTAAATTCTCGTTATTGCTACCTTGCTGCTCGTTGGAAGTATGACTTAATAAGGGCAGTTCATCTGTCGGTTCACCTGCCTCGATATCATGTGCAGATGAACTAGTGCTGATAGATTCAGCTTCATTTTGCGGACTAGGATTCGATATAGTCTGCTCATAGTGGCTCACTGTTAATTCTCTTGCATCAGGATATGGCAGCTTGAAATTGTTTATAAATACAGTTGAAAAGTAGCTGCTCATCCTTTGGCTATTCCGCTGCAAATGAGCACCATTATAACCCCAACTGCCTAGTTTCCAAGAGAGGGTTTTCTGAAAGCTTGAAGTTGGGGCCTGGATTAATCCTCTTTTGGGTTGTTTAGTTGATATTGTTGCCAGAGATCTTCTAATATTTGTAATCATCTCATCAGCAATGAGGAAACCACATTCTTTCATTGACCTAGTCATGGTGATGGTGTCTTCCAAGTCCTCAGTATGTAAATTGGTTTCTCGTGACTTCTCAGCAATGTTACTCTTCAGACTAATCAAATTTGGGACTGCATTTTGAGTATGCTGTTGAATATAGAAAAGCCCTACTGAGGGGTCATTTACCAGGTACTTAATCATCTCCGCCAAGCTTTCAGTTATCTCCACAAAGCCATCAACACTGGAGAAATCATGCATCTTGTTGAAGGCAAACAGCAGATCACTGGTTCATCACGTTTACACATGCACGTGCAATTCAACAAGAGCCAAAAACAGGAACCCAGAAGATGACAACCTAGAAGTTTCAATTTGTTTCAGAATACTCATGCAAATATGACTACTAACAACGTTTTTGAATCCCATCTAATTCCAAAAGCTTGCAACTAATTTTGCTACCGAATATAGAAGTTGGAAATTTCATAGGTACAAAGATTCAAACACAACACAACAATCAGCTCTATCTGTCAAGAAACTGCAAAATTGGAAGATGATTTATAACTTGGCCAAAACATGCTTTGCAATCATTAACTACATTGAAGAAATCCAACTTATGTGAAGCTAATTAGCTAACTAAGTTTCCCTCATTTTCATTCTGGATTACCACATGAACTTGATGAACGTGGATTTTCACTGTGTTAGAACGAAAAAATGTACGAGTGCTTCCACTGATATACTTCAAACGGTACCAATAACTCCAAAAACAGCCCAATTTAGTCCGCAGAACCAATAATCATCCCCTTTTGGCAGATCAAACCACAGTTTACAAGCTGGATTACACAGATATGTGCATTTTTCCACTCAACAAATTTCCCCCACATACTCCAATGGAAATATCAGCTGCTTAAAGAATAAGAAAAAGATGGCGATTGCAGGTATGCTCACGTGAGAAAATCTAGAAAGTGAAGAAGCAACAACAAGAAGGGCAACCGAATTAATAGTGGGAAATAACTTACAAAAAGCCCTAGAAGAAGCTAAAGAAAAAGCGCAGGATTATGGTAATCATAATAGCTCCTGGATGAGGCTTCCATCTCTCTTCTTGACTCGATTGTGAGAAACTCAAGACACGACAGTGGGTTTATCTTGAAATTACGATGCACGTGACTGACGGCAACTGAAAAAACTGTAGTCTAATTTTTAAATAAATAGATACAGCTTGTGTTATCTTGACCTAATTGTAAAGGAAAGTCAAGATGTTTTAAAAATTAGAAAGAAAATTAAATTAATAAAATAATAGATGCGTCTTTTTTTATTTTTATAAAGAGACTATTTTTGTGACTTAAACATGATAACAATTTTATTAATTGCTGTGAGGTGATTAAAATTGAATAAAATTAAAGAATTTGAAGTATAATTAAAAGAGAATTTTCTTACTTATCAAAGAATTTTAAGTTTAATTTAAAAAAAAGAATGTTAAATAAAAATTATCTGAATTATTTTAGTTATAAATTCAATTAGTTTACGAAAATTGACCGATTAATTAATAAAGTTATCGGTTATTAACAAGGTTTATTAAAATAAACTGAACAGAAAAATTAAAAATTGAATTAAAAAGTTGGTCGGTTCAAGATTTTTACGATTGAATCGGCCAAATTGGTTTGTTCTTTTATCATTGAATAATATAATATCCTCCTTTATAGCAGTAATAGTAATTAGATCGAGAAGGTAATCATTTTCCTTTTCATTTTAAGTCTTGTTCTCTTTAAGCATAATATTATTTGAGTTGGATTTGAACCTAATCAGTCCTCTTCAGATTACATTTAAAGACAACATGTTATGGTGGTGGCTAGATTTGATTGTTCAGAGATCGAGTGCATGATCTGAATGTGCGTGTAACGGAATAAATACAAAATATTTTTATATAATTTCTCAAAAATCATGATTACTCTTAAGAGTCAAGATCATCTAAGTTTTGTAATATAATTATCACATTAAACATAATAAAAGTATGAATCATAATTTATACTTTATTCTGAAGTTTCATAATAAAAGTATGAATCATAATTCGTACTTTATTATGAAAATTTATCCTTTTATTATCGTTTCTTTTGAACTATTTGTGAAGCTACTCAACTTAACCAGTATAGCCACACATGAGTTCGACCTCTAATAATATCCATAGAACATGTTTAGACAACTTTACAACTGTTGTAAAAAGTGTTAGCTTCTTTAAAGCTAATAGATGCATAATTAACCATATTTATACTACATATTTGATGTATATTTGCTTGATATTTTATACTTTTATTGTATATTTGGTATCTAATTTTCCAAGTGTGTTTACATAGTATAACTACCTGCATAGACTTAAAGAAGAAGAATTTGGATGAAAACACAGCATAAAACGAAGATTCGAATAATAGAATGAATGCATAGCTGTTTTTCCTGAGTTTTTTAATCATACACACTTAAGGTGAGCTAAATATTGGCAGTCAATCATATAGGCCTCTATGATCTTAGCTCCAAAACACATGTAAAACATAAAATAGTATAGGCTAGTTCAAGCTCTACACCACCATAGCAGCAAAATGAAGGCTCAATCAGCTAAGAGACAAAGGACGATGAAGAGGAAGACTAGAAAAAGGTCCTTAAATTGGTTTCTATCAACAAAAACTTTTAAAGGAGATGGTGTAAGAACAACGATGATAACAATGCGACATCAAGAACATTTACAAATATTTCGCTGCTCAAGGTACTCACATTCCATCTCTAACAACTTTGCAACCTTTATCTCCTTAACAGGTTTCATGCTCTTACCCTTTTCTTTATGTTATGTCTTGTCATTTTTATTTTCATATATGTGTTGTTTGCTTTTTTTTCATATTGAGGACAATATGATGTCTAAGGGTGGGGAGGTTTGCGCATTGACATACCACAAGTGTGAATTTTTTCATATTATATTGTCTTAGTTTTTTATTAGGTTAAGTTTATGTGAACATATGTTGCATATGTGTGAATGTGTTAATGAAAATAATTTGATGGAATTAGTTTAACTTTAAACATGATCATTTAATTTGTAAAGACATTGATTTGAGAATTTTATGTTTTAAGTATCTTTGGTTAAATATGCATGTTAGTTAGGATATGACATTTATTTTGTTCACCTTAAGAAATTTGTTTTGTGTACATTTATAGTTATAGTCAATTAAAAGAGTTAAAAACATTAGTAAACTTTCATGAGGATGATTGACAAAAAGGAAATGAGGTAGGCTATGTAAAATATATTTATATATAAAAAGGTGTGTTAAATAAGTAACTATTTCGATAGCCCTTTTGAAAAAAAATTGGGTCATGAATAAAACTAGTAGCCAGTTGAGGATGTGATATAGCTAAATAGCTGGGGGCATTCATGATAAAATGTTTATCTTCATATCAAAAGGCTATAATGATATTCCAACCATTCTAATTAATAAAACATGGCCTAGTTGAGTAACCAAGGAACATTCATGAAAAGGTGTGTCTTTGTGTCAAAAGACTAGGTTAATGTTAAAGAAAGTTAAAAAAGTCGTCTTTCGATAAATAAAACCTACCGATCTTTGAAAATAATTAGAATTTTCATAAAGGCATACTCAGTGATAGTTCCAATTTTGATTGACTACTAATTATAAATGTATGTGTAAAAAGTGCTATAGGTGAATGAATAGGATGCTAATGTTTTAATTAATATGTAAATTCAATTCAAAGAGCTTATCCATGCAATGCATAAGGTAGTATGTTGGCACAACTTAAATGATTGATGTTTGTGGTTAAATTGATTCCATAATTGTAGCGCCCCCTCACCGTAGGATACACATCGGGACGCCCGCCGGTCATTCCGACACGTAACCCACGATGAAGGTGCACTACTAAACAAACCCACTAAAATCCACATGGCATCACAATAAATAAAACCACAATATCAGAAATCACTAAATTTTTAAAATCCATAATATCAATCTCAATACAG
>JANITW010000236.1:32493009-32518379 GCA_027564335.1 Erythroxylum williamsii | reverse complement strand
TATCAATTGCCAATCACTCTTAAACTATTCTAAATCAATTATTTGAACCCAATTACCCCTAATTTCTCAATCAATCATAATCCAGTCAGTTTCCAGTTCACAATCCAATCAATTCATACTCACAATTAAAATACCGAAAAATCATGAATGCATGTACCTATGAATAAATGCATATGCAAGAAGCCTGTTCCTCTATGATCAGAGGCCAGTAATATGTTCAATCAGTGAATGCAATGAAACCTATCAGTCCGTCCCAAATTACCAAAATACCCTTGCTAACATTAACGGGATGTTACAATAATGTTAGATTCCATTGTCTTAGTACTGCATGTTGCATGAATTTTAAACATCTAGGAAATTTTCATAGCCTTCATAGTCTATAACATAAATCTCCAACTAGCAATATCAAAAGGTTTTTTGAGATCCACTTTAATAGTACAATTTTATAGAGTATTTCCTTTTATATACCCTTCTAAAAGCTCCTATAATATTAGTATATTATCAATAATATTCCTATTGCTCAAGAATGCACCCTGGTTCTCACTGATGAAGAATTGCAATATAGATTTCAGCCTATTTGCTAAGACTTTGGCAATGATCTTATAGATAAATTAGTGCATGAAATAAGTGTGAATCACCCCAAGTTGCAGGATTATGAATCTTAGGAATTAAACAGAAAAATGTCCCTTTTAACTCCTTAAGTAACACTCTCTTTTTGAAGAACCTACGGATAGCTTCTTTAGGTTTTGTTTGGTTTGACATAAGGCTTTTAATGGAATAGGATGGAATGAGATGGTCTATGATGGAATGGAATTTAAATGGATGTAATATTATAAAATTGTTGTTTGGGAGGGATGGAAAGGTTCATAATGTAATATAGTGAAATGTTGTTTGGATGAATTATTTATAATGTAATATAGTATAAAGTTGTTTATCATTTAACATTCCATCTTAAACTCCCCAAATCGGAGGTTTTTCATTTTTACTGTTTAGGAAGGAATGAGATGTGATATGAAACCCTCCTCTTTCATCCTATTTCATTCCATTCTATTACCTTTGATTTGGGAGATTTAGGATAGAATGAGATGTAATATGAAACCCTCCTCTTCCATCTCATTTCATTTCATTCTATTATAAACTCTCTTTTCAAACGATGGAATAATATTTTCCATTGATAAACTCCCAACCAAACATAGTTTTAATGAATTTTCCTATTTTTCCTATTTTTTTGATAAAAATTTCCATTCAAACCATCTAGGCCTAAAGACTTTCATCCATTCATTTTAAAAAATAAGTCCTCTATTTCTTGATCAATGATAGGTTTGGATAGATTTCTAGCTTTATATTTAGGAATCTTAGTAGAGAGAAATTTCATAAGATCATCTCTATCAGCTCTAATTTTCCCTTCTCTTCCTAGGAGATTTTGGAAAAATCCCATAGCATCCTTAACAATCTCAGCTTGTCCATATATTATATCCCTTGATTCAGTTCTTGTAGAGGTGATTCTGCTAATATTTCTTCTTGTTGACATTGTTTTGAAGAAAAACTTTATGAATCTATCCCCATCCTTAATCCAGATGATCATAACTGGTTGTTTCAACAAGGAGTAATGATTGTCCACTACTTACAAATAATTTTTAATAGCTTCCTTCTCCTCCTTTACTAGATTCTATTCACTTGGATTATCTGTTAGAGATTTTTAAATAAATGAGAGCCTTATTCTTGCATCTTCTATCTCATTTTTGATATTTTTCCCCTTCTTGCATTCAAATTCTTCAATTCCTACTCTATAGCCTTGGACTTCTGCAGACAAATAAATGATTTTGTACCAAATACCTCAAACTCTAATCCCTTGGAAATCACTTCCTGAAAGCCCTCTATATTAGCAAGAAAATTATTAAACTTGAAGGGGTGCTTAACATTAAACTTTTTTAAATGATTATCCACCTTAATAGGGGCATGATCCGAAATTCCTAGATCCAAAAAGATGGCTTTACTTTCTGAAAAAGTTGTTAACCAATCCATCTTCACCAAAGCCCTATCTAGTTTTTTGTGTGCAAATGAACCATTTAGAACCTAGTTTATTGCTCTATATAAATCGATGACCTTCAAATTTTAAATTAGATAGTTCCACATCCTTGGTGCACTCAAGGAGATCTGAATTATAGTGTAGAAAATTACATTTCCAATAAACAAAATATCATAGGCTTCTTATGTTGAACAAAATCCTTTAAAGTATTGAGCTTCAAAGGGTTGTTTATTCCTCTTACATTTTAGACTAGAAAGGTAATGTAACAATGCTTTTTCCTTTTGATCCCTTCCTACTACTCCTATTACTCTTCCTAGATAGCACTTTTTCGAACTTTTCCTCTTTATTTTCCTATTGCTTCTAATCTTCCAACTATTGCAAGAGGTCTACTTATTGTTGGTCTTCATTTTGCTATAAGCATCGTGGAAATATTTCATTTTGCACCCTCCCCCCTCTTTCTATCATCCCTCATATTCCTTTTAAAATTTGCGTCTTCCATTACAATGGCAATAATGATAGCATTAGTTGATCATTCTACATATTGGTTAACCAATGTAATCACAAACTCATGATACATGTTACTAGACCACATTGGTTAGCCACTCATATACATAAGTTGTCCAATGTACCCAAGACTTAATATTTGGTCAACCATTAACCTAAATTGGTTGAATAGTATATCTAAAATACAATTTTCAAACTTCTCAATTTCTGTTAAGGATTAAAAAAAACACTCATTTGACAAAATTTTGATTCAAAATTATTTTACAATTTTCCTAGAATCTTGTTTAAAATCAATAAGTTTTCTTTTAAGGTTAAAATAAATTTCTTCTTAATCATGAAAGGATTTATGTGTTATGACCTATACGTAAATGATTAACGATTGAGTCTCTAATTCTTTGAAATGTCTAAGATAAAATTACAAAAGAAATGATAATAATTTGCTTAAGTCTTAATATGCTTGATTCATCTTTATTTTTTGTTTTATAAATGAATTGTATATGTGCTCGACTTTACTCATTTTTCCATCTTTTGATTTCTCAATTAATTTAATTGGCTACTTTACTCACTTTAACCTTTCATTGAGCTTGAGCATTCATATATTAACTTAATAATATCACCAAGGATTAAAAAATATTGATAATATTATGTTTTGTTATAATCAAAATTGTTGGTTAGAACTAATTTGATCTAACGATGAGGACATCAAGGCTTCAATTGGAAGGTGAAAATTATAAGCGGCCTAACCTTTTTTTTTTTTAAATTTGAAACTTTTGACCTAAGATCTGATCTACCCTGGTCTAGCTCATTGACTTTGGGTTAGGGGAGCCTAGGAGTCCAGATCCTCTGTCCAGTTTTATGATGTCTTATTGTGTCCAATGAATCTCGGCCATTTATTTATGTGAGTCTCGCGTGGGTCCTACATAAATAAATGAGAATCTCGTATAAATGAATGACTGAGATTTTATGGGAGACAATAAAACACCATAAAATTAGCCAGAAGATCTTGTCCCGGGAGCCTACACCCTATTGCCAACACTAGTCATAATGACATTCCGCATGAAAATTGTGTGTCAAATACCAAGTCAAAGAGGGAAAAAGAGAACTTTCGTAAACCTATAGAAAGACCAACTCATTTGCTTCTCTTAAACCCAAATTGGAGTTTTGTGTGTTCAGCGTGAACTTTCAATCCTCTCACCTACAAGCAGTACTCTTTTACAATAAATAATATTAACCTTTACACCAATATAATATTCTTTTATTATATAAATTTATTCTTTTAAAAATATTTTATCATAAATAATTATACTAAATATTTTTGTCAAATGTTTGAAAAAAAAGATAATTTTTATATTAGATCAATTTTATTATGAATATAGGATATTAATTAAGTTGAAAGAATCTTTTCTAATTGAATATTTTTATTATAATTTTAAAAGAAAAATAAAGAATTAATTCGCAGAGCAAGTGCAAAATTCACCAATGCATGTATTCCCTACCAGGAATTCTCGACATTCACACGGTAGACGTTTGAGAACCGCATGGTTTCAACTTCATAAAACCACGAAAACCCGCTTAATACTTGCATGGTCGGTCCCAATAGCTAAAAGGCTCGTCATATCGAGTTTCCCTATTCTTCATTCACAATTCCCTCACTACAACCTGTTTCTACCTCTCTTTTTCTTGTAATTGTCATTTACAATTTAAGCTTAACATCGTCGAAGAGAGTTACCACCTGACTAGCGTTTGATGTAGGCTAAAACATCAAGCAATTGATTGACCAGGACATGATCATCTCACTTGAACATTATCAATGTTTGTAGCAACGAGGCTGTTAAGTCTAAATGGATGCATAAGCCATAAATATAACCCCTTTAAGACCGTGCTTAACTAGATGGAACAAAACTGGATGTACACTTTCTTCAAATGAAGAAAACAAGTTAAAACATCCACGACCATAATTTAAAATCCAATTCATCGACTAAGATCAAGTAACCAAACCAGAGTTCATTTACAAGTACAAAGTAACCATTTTTTGATCATATGTAGGGGCGCGCATACAATATTAAGGCTTAAAGAAGGATTCAACAGAAGTTTCCGTCATTAGGAGACACATTTCAGAATTAAACTGGACAATTTCAAGCATTACTATTTAGTAACACGATGGAAGATCTATGTAACACGGACACGGCAAAATGGAGCCGGGTCCGTGTGTCGGACACGTGTCCCTGTTGGACACCCATTGACATGCGGTGGACACATGTCCGTCATGTGTCCATACGTGTTGGAATTAAAAAATAATTTTTGACGACTAGGACACCTTTTGAATATGTAGCTTAATAGAATATATGCTTCATGTTTTTTTTAGAGAGGCTTATAAAGTACCAAATATGTATGAACTATCAAGAAGTTGAAAATCTTGAAACACATCAATATATATATATATATATATCGTGTCTGTGTTCATCAAATTTTAGAAGTTGATGTATCTTCATGTCCCTATCCGTGTCCATGTCATGTCACGTGTCCGTATCTGTATCCGTGCTTCTTAGCAGAAGATGGATCCATGGTTGATTTTGTTATTTCAGCTGCAACTGCAATCAATCCCTTAAAACTGCTGAATTTCATCGTTTTACTGCTCATGCCTAACATCTTCGAATAGCAATCAATAATTTGATTGTTCAAAACATGAATTTTAAGCAAAATGCTTATACTTTTTGACCAAAGAAGGTAAATATATTACAAGTATCAACTTTTGGACCTCTCGACAATATAACTGCAATGTAGCATAAGAATTTCTGTACCATTTTCTGTCTCTAAATGAATGAATCTTACGAGAAGATGGACTGAGGTTCAGCCTACTTGGAATGGATTGATTAAGAACATCGTATATATTTAAACAAATCAAAATTTAGCATCACGTAAATGTATCATATATAGAAACAATAGAAAAAGGGAAAGATCAACAACAAGGGCAATAAACTCACTGTTTCTTTAAAAGATTGATGAAGAAAGTTAACACCATCCAGATACTTATAATAATGGAGAAAAAGGTTGAAGAAAAAAAAAACTTTCAGTGTGTTCTCATGATAATGAAAACTGTACATAAGTCAAATTATTTAAGACAAATACATTACTGGCGAACATCACATAACACCACACTTCCTCTTCAATTGTTTCAGTGGGCGTGTGGTAGTATCCTTCTGAATGGTAAATCAAGCCACCAAAGCTAGCTCTACTCGCAGTCCATGTATCCCCAACTCACGTATCTTAGAACAATATAGTTCCCAAACGCTGCTAATGTCCCACGATCTCGCTACATCCATTGGCATTCTAGCTGGAAATATGTTTCCACCTATTCCGAGCTTTCTTCTTTTCCAGTCTGCACATAGATTAAGGCGTACATAAGATGACCATCAAAAGTGGTTGGAGTTTTAATTGATTTTTGAGTTAGAAAGGATCATCCCACCAACATTTCATGGTCACCCATAATTTCTTCAATCAATTCCTGGAGTGGTTTATTCGCGCTGTTGGGAACAAGGGCTGCAAACACAGCTGGTTCCAATCCTGCAAATTCCAAAATAACAGGTGCAAAGTAAAGTAATATTCAGAAAACATGTCAACTTCAAAGCTTGTTACCGTAACAACAATAAACAAACATTGACCTAAAGAAAAATGCTTTGAAAATAGGGAAGGGTCATTTGCGTATCCCCGTCATTTGTGGAAAGAATGATGGAGATCTTTATTGGGTTAAAAAGGGGTTCTCCAAAATTAGGAATTCATTTGTGCCAAAACATTCACATGCATACCTGCAGTTCCTAACTCACAAATGGTAAGTACACACTACCTGTTTCAGGGAAAGCATCAATGAACATCATCATCTCCTCTCCACTAAGGCCGGATAAGAAGCAGATGCGTGGCAATGACTCTGCAATCTGCAGAAATATAACAGTAACAATTCTGCATTATATTTAAATACATTTTGAAAATCTGAGAATTATGTAACATGAGCAGATTCAAGTAATAAATCATGCATTCCTTCAGAGCTTAAACTGGACACATGCAAACATGCCTTCCCTTCAAATTGCTAACCAATGTATGAGTCAATATCCATAAAATTGACTGTATACAAGACTAAGAAACTTAAGTACTCGTGAGGTAGTTATTGAAAGGTTGAGGAGATGGTGCGTTGACCAATCGTGAGGTAGTTATTGAAAGGTTGAGAAGATGGTGCGTTGACCAAGGAAAACATGATAAATTATTATTGAAAGGATGAGAAGATGGTGCGTGGATCAAGGAAAACATGATAAATTTATCACGCATCGCAAACTTGACTTTAACATAGCACAGGTCATGAAAACAGAATGGCTTTATTTGGTCTCTCCTCCATTAGAATATCTTATTCTCGCTGGTTTTCCAATCATCATGGATTTGCCACAAACTTTTGACCAAGTATAAAACAATCATCAGAAAGCATCAATAGATACATCTAATATGGAAAAACAAATAAGATGTAAATTAACCTTCACCGCCTCAAGATTTGGTTGGTTTGTATGCATAGCATCCCAAAGTGTCTGGGATATCATCTGTTCAGTGCAAAATATGACCTACAAAATCGTCAAATAAGAGCAGAAACTTTACCTACAGAATCAAAGTCAGAACAAAAGAGATAGATATTTCACAGACTAGACCCAAAAACACCTTGTTCTATGTCAAGAATTACAATTAAGTGCAATCTGAAGGCAACAACTACTCATATCAATTAAGCCATGAAGAAGAAAATTGTTGAACTAGGATATAGCAACGAAAAGAGAGTAAGAAATATAGAAGTGAACATATTAGAGTCTCAATATGTATAATCTTGAAAGACAGAGGAATACTGCCAAACCAATGCTTTTTTCCCAGACAA
The DNA here is from genome assembly GCA_027564335.1 of Erythroxylum williamsii. NCBI lineage: Eukaryota > Viridiplantae > Streptophyta > Magnoliopsida > Malpighiales > Erythroxylaceae > Erythroxylum > Erythroxylum williamsii. The sequence continues at coordinate 32,510,940 of JANITW010000236.1, read as the reverse complement.
ATTCACGGTTAAGAGTTGTAGTGATAAGTCAATTTTTGCTCATAAGAATCCAGCAAGAAACCAAAATTTCAATCGTGGGGGTTAAAAGGTCAGTTATTTTGAGTCAAACTGCAAAAAGACGAACTATTCCATTGGCAAAATGAAGAAATAGGGAAGAGACGTATCAGTACCTGTAAGAAGTTGCCATCCAAATCTCTCAGAAACTGTTGGATCTGTTTCCAAAAAGGGGGAAAAAAAAAGGAACTTGCTGTGAGAATACTAGATCCAAAGTTTGTAGGGTAAGCCAAATATTCAAAGAAAGAGCAAAGCGTAAAAACATTGGTTGAAGTGAATGCTTGCAAACCAAAAGTTTATAGAGAACCTTTCGCTTTTATCGTTAGCTGTAAACAAAGAATTATGATACGTTGCACATGAAGTGCTTTCTACCGATTTTTTATTTATTCTGCTCACTCCTAAGCTCAACTAGTTGCGTCAAGCCATGGTACATATAGAATATAGTAATGCCAGCATAAGAACTAAAATCAGTCTCCAATTAAATTGAAATCAAAAGCACACAAAAACCTCTCCCCCATGCAAGTCGTAGTGTTGAAACAAGAACTTCCCAAATAATGAATCATTACCCGAGGTAAGGGCCTAATTCCTTAAAGAAAGGTGAACACTGCTACTACGTATAAGTACAAATCACTGGAACTGAAATTTTCAATTAGAAAGGACAGTGAATTAAATTGAGGTTACCTTTTCCCATTCCTTCAATTCGAACCCCAACAATAGCAAAGCCTGAAAATTAAAAGATATAATTTCATTGGGGGATAAAATGTTATCTGTATGCATAGAAACGTAATACATGGCTAATAAAGTAAGACATTACAGAAAAGAACAAAAAAGGCGAGTGAGAATCAAAAGGTCCCAAGATTATCAGATTATTACACAGTTGAGTAAGCGAAATGAACATGGTCAATCATTTGCATTTCATAAGATTGAAGTAGAATGAGAAGTCCAAATTGGGGGGAAAAAAAAAGCAGCGAAATGAGGGCTTTGTGTTGTGTCCACAACATAGAAGCTAGTATAATAATTGATAACTAAGAAAAAAGGACAAGAACTAACCAGAACTTACAGGGGGACCATAAACGGGGTCATCAGCATTTAAAGGGACGAACTTTGCATCTTCAACTAATCCATTAGGCATTTCTGCAAGAAGCACTCAAAAAATATGAAGTAAATCAATGTCAAACAAATAAAAGTAAATGCAAACAAAGAGGAAAGCCGGTACATTAAATACGCGTCATAAGATGAATAAAAAAATTCAAGATTTATTGAGAGAGAAAGGTGAATTCACCTTCGGCAGATACTCTCGGTGGATGCCTGAGCTTCACGCGGTGGGCAGCAATAGCATCCTTTGTTGATAAAGAAGCTAGAAAATTGGGAGAAGAAGAAGCACTTGGAAGCAGTGAAGTTGCAAGATTGGTTGATGAAACCGAAGGAATTAAGGAGAGTGAGTGGGCTTCCAAGTAAAGATTGGCGGAGGAGAAAGCCATGTGTATCTTATCCTTTGCAATCCGACAACCAGTTCCCCGAAGTAGAAAAACGGAAGCAGTTCTTCCAAGTGCCCTGTCGTGGAACGAAAAGGTTTTTCAATTTCAAATAAATTATAAGCCCAAGAAGGAGATAAGGGTTCGTGCGTAAGCGTCACAGGTTCGTATTTATGAGCGGAAGGTACGTTTACGATTTTCTCCTTTTTTTTTTGGTTTGTTTCTGCATATAATGGACAGAAACACTGTAACATTACGTATGACTAATTTAGGAAACAAATCTCATATATATCCTCTGAAAGAAATGAGAGACACCTTATACGAACATTTGTAAAAGTGGGATTCCTAACTTATAATAGCGGTAGTACTGGCGAGCCAGTTAATACATCAATTGTCCTCTTTGTAGATAAAACGAGGTATAACAATCAAGGTCCGAGCAAACATCATATTAATACCTATAATTAGGAGGTTATTAGACATTATCTTATTGGTTGAGACAGACAAAATAGTAAATATCGCTAAAGAATTCACCTCTAATTCAACTCGACGATAACTAAGATCTCAAATAAGTTGGAATCTAGAGAAAACTGCACAAACTTTTGCAGAGAGAAGAAAATCCCGGCCAATATTCTGAACTAAACTACCAAGCTAAGCCCCTATATTATCACGAATCACGGCCAATATTCTGAACTAAACTACCAAGCTAAGCCCCTATACTATCACGAATGAGTCCACCGATTGATGCCTAAGAGGACGTTCTTTTATACGCTATATCCGTATTCAAATTGTCTAACACAGCAAAAGGATAGATGCGTATCAAATTAAGTTTTGAAATATTTTTATAATGTAAGTAATTGGTGGATTAAAGTTGAAATGAATTATGATACAAATAAAGCATACTAAATAGTCAATCAAATGATCTCTCTCAAAATAATTTACGTTAAATGAGCACACTTCCTAACATTTCATAAAAAGTTTAAAGTTAGTTATCTCCCATACTGATTATCTCTTCTATTTTTGTAGCCACCGTCGTCACTAATCTTCGGCGTTTTCCTCTAATATTAAGTTTTCTATTAATATAGATGTTGTGAGTGTCACATCATATTCGTAATTTTTGCTACATGACTCCAACGTATTGTTCCTAATCAAAAACTCTTAACATAATTATACTATTTAGTTTTTTTACTTCATAATTATTTTAGGATATTTAATATTTTTAATCTATTAAATAATAAAATTCACAGGTAACACATATACAATATATAGTAGTCATGTGGCAAAAATACTAAATTAATATGACTCATCACAACATTTAAAGGGCCTGGCCCGAGCTAGAGCCCGTGGGATGTTTTATTTTTTCAATAGAATTAAAAATCGACAAATAAGGCCTTAAGTTGGATTTTTCATTTTTTTAAAAAAATTAAAAAACAATATCATTTTGACCAAAATAACATCAATTTTTCATTGCTTGTTGGACATCAAGCATGGGCAGATCAGGCCTAACCCAATTGCCAAGTCTAGTCATCTACGTTAATAGAAAACTTAACATTGGACTATTTTATTAAAAATTAAAATTTGAAATATTTTAATATTATTTCTAAAGTTTGAGCTAATATTGTAAAATTTTATAAATTTTAAGGTTTTCTATTCAATTATAAAAGTCAAGATTTAAAGTAATACTATTGGCAAAATATTAAGGAGCGATTTACACCTTTAACAAGTAATTTAACAAAACAAAAAGTTCCTTTTAAAAATATTTAATATTAGAAAATATTTGTAAACAATTTGTTCAAATTATCTAGAACGAGTGCATCTTTTACCTTAAAAAATAGGACCTAAGTTTGTTTTATAGACGGCTTTATTATAATATTATTATTTTAGATGATGTTGTCTATTAACGAAGAAAATAAAAAGGACTATGACCTCCATCTCTGATTATATCTGCTTTCTGGAAACGAAATTTAGACATGTTGGCCATCACTTGGCTTATTAGAACCATCTCTTACTGATTGAGAATTTTTGCCACCTATACCTAGATCAAAAACCAGAACTCAATCATGATTGATCATTCATTCTTGCATCAACTGAAACACATAAATCGTGAGATTCCAACTAAAACAGTTCATTCAGAAAGCATAATTTTGTTTTCAGTAACCTGGCCCAAAAACAACCAGATAACCATCTCCGATTGTCCCTGAAACACCGTTATATATACATTCCACCACATTTGATAGACCGAGTAAACCTGAATAAGATTAGGTATTTCCAAACTTTTTGAAGGTAAAAACAACAGCCAATCATAGCTCAGCGACCAAATTTCCCTGATCAGCTCCACCTTCAGTCAATTTGCTTCCAGTCCACCTCTTCAGCATCTCCAATGAAGCCCTGGGTTGGTCCATTGGAACCATGTGCCCAGCATCATGCACCTGTTGGATATGAAACACACAACTACATTAGTAAGGATGATGGATACTTTCCAAGTTACTAATAGATGAAGAAAGATGAGACACCTTCAGGAAAGCAAGAGGGCCATAAGCTTTTAGGACCCCAGCTTCAGATCCATTAACTTCAAAAGGAACTTCTGCAGATGCAACAAACTGCTTTTGACCAGACCATTCCATAGCATGAACCCATCTTGAATTACCTGACATGAATGATTCAAACCAAAGAAAATATCAGACATGCGCACACTTACTACCGATTTCATCTGAAATGTTCATTTCCTAGTTGAAGATGATAAACATTCAGAAAGATGGTGCACTTACCAAGCCAATTGCAAATGAGATCATATTCTCCAGCATACACAAGCAACTTGATTCCATCCTCAAGGAGAGCAGGAATGCCTGCTTCGAGATTTCTCATCCAGTCCATCAGCATGGCTTGATACACCGTAGGGCTACAGGACACAAAGTCTATGCTACCTACTCCAAGAGCATCTCTAACAGATTTCTTGTTCAGGAACTTCTCCATGTTTGAGAAGTCATAGCAGAGGCTTCCCTCACATTTCTTTCTAATGTCATAATACTGCAAATAAATTTAGGTAGTGAACACCAAGAATTGGTCGTGTTTGTTCAATTATCAGTTCATAAACACATTATTGCAGTTTGGTTCAATGTGCTTAATGTCACAGACTTCTTTCCAAGCATATAAGATACTGAACTGTTTTGTTCAAAGTCGAGAATGGGATCACAGACCGAGAATTGAAAGAGAAACAAAGGATGCAGCAAAAAGTTGCCTCAATTGAAGTCGATTAAGTCCATTAAATAAATAATGATAAACAGTTACCCTACACCACATTCAAAGAAATGACAATATTTTCTCCTAACAAGCTAAAGAAATGATTTGATAGCTTACATTTATGTCACCGGCATGTGACAAGATGCTGCTGAATATGGTATTGCAAACAAAATAAGAAGCCATGCAAGACACTGTACCATCAGTACCTGAAACAAAAAGGCATGAATAAGTAGTGAAGCAGATTAACTAATCCCATCTTTGCACAAGGAAAAGTTAGTTAATGTGAACAAAGATTTACAAATATAGATAAGACATGAATCTCTATCCAACTAAACATGGTAATCTGAGATGTAACATTACCACAAAGCTTTATCGCGATTTCACATACTGGAATCACCTTGTTGATACGGTCATATTCAGCCTTCTTAATTATCCCCATATCTAATGCATAATCTGTGTATGCTTTATATTGAATTGCAGGATCGGTGAGCCCATTCCCAATAGCAAAACCCTATTTTGAAAATTTCATTAATAATTGGCATTAGTAAAAATATCAATTATTATCACGTAAACTCAGAGACATACCTTAAGGTTTATGTTAATAATTGGCATTAGTAAAAATATCAATTATTATAACGTAAACTCAGAGATATACCTTAAGGTTTATGTGGATCCCTTCTTTAGCCTTGTTTCCTCGGTGGACTCGAGCAGCAAAAGCAGGAATATAGTGCCCAGCATATGATTCTCCGGTAATATAAAAATCATTTTTGGAAAAATCAGGATGCTCCTTAAAGAAGGCCTGACATCAGAGAAAGAATATGCTCATGTAGGAACTGATTGCCAAAGAAAGAATTTCCCTTTTCCCACATTAGGAGCAAAATTGAAACATCTGAAGTTTGAAAACATAAACTTGTTGATTCCATTCATTTGTGTGTTTTAATTCCAAGAACATTCATGGATAACCAACCTGCAAGAAGTCATACAGGTCATTACTAACTCCATCTTCGTTGTGACGAATGTCGCGCGCATCGGAACTGTAACTGAATCCAGTCCCAACAGGTTGATCAACATAAAGAAGGTTTGAAGTCTGCATAAACAAAATAAAATTGGTTTCTCAGCCAAAAAGTAATACCATAGCTTGAGAAACTTAACCATGGTGAATCATGATTCACGTAACACATCAACATATCAGAAGTATGATTCAACACATCACCTCACACTTTGGAGAATGAAACCAAGAAAAAACATCCTTTGGAAAAAACAAAAGCAAATCTGAGAAACTACATTGCATGACTAATTTGTTGTCAGCATGGAAAGGAAAGCTTCAAAGGCCCATGTATCATAGCCATTGAATCATAATATAGAAATACATCATATAAGTATAGTAGGTGATTGTTAAATATGCTAGATGATAATCATAAACTCCTACTGGGAATGGAAAGCAAGAAAGACCACTTGGTCAGCTAGAATGTTGATTTTGAATTGGGAGATCAAAAAGAAGCTATTGTAGAGACCCAAAAATAGGAGGTAAAGTTCGAACAAAGCGAGAGGAATCTAATTATTCAACCATACAGAGGTAATGAATTAAATGATATAAACAGAGTAAAGGATTGATATTAGGAGAAACGCAAGTTGAAATTTAAACAAAATCAATTTTATATATTCACTAGTAAAAGCGGGAAAAATATCTAAACAGATACCTTATCCCAGCCATACTCATTCCACACAAGAGACAGGTTTTTCGCAATGGTGAAAGGGCCATTTTCATAAAATAAAGCCAACTCACTGCTGCACCCTGGTCCTCCAGTCAACCAAATGACCACAGGGTCATTCTTACTGTTGCGTGATTCAAAGAAGAAATAGAACATCCTACAAGCAACAACGATAATAATCAGCTAATTGAACAGGAACAAAGAAGCACCACAAGCCGAGCAGCTTAGGATCTAAAAAAATTATCAACATTTACCACATGATTATCGACTAAACAAGAATTGGTCGACAATTTTACAATGCTACAAATAAAATAAAAGCCACTTCCAAGTCGAAATTTGCACATTCTAAGATAGTATCACAAATTCCTCGATCCCAAAATTACGTTTGCAAAAGAGACAGCATATAGTTAAGGACATATCACAAAATTTAAAGAACAGCTCAATATCCTTTAAAGGAATTAAGGATTTAACTCTGAAATTTCAGACATAATAACTTGAACAACCAGCATAAACCCAACATCGGCAGTCTATATACCAAAAAGTAGCAGTGTCCTTTTTGCCACTCGGAATTCACACGGCAGATTAAAAGTCTTGAATACGTCCCCCCTAAAGGTAGGTCCACTTCTACTAAAAACTGATCAGAAAAGTGTACTAAGAAAACCCCCCAAATCAATTTCACTGACCCCGGTTATCAAACATAAAACCACTAAAATAATCCCAAACCGACGATGCCCAGCAAGAAAATATAAACAAGAGAGTAAGAAACGACGTAATTATAAACTAAAAGGGTATCACTACTGAACTTAGCGGCATGAGAGTGGGAAATCTTGTAATAACCGGCGTGGTGACCCAAATCCTCGACAGGAACACCTTCAAAATCACCGACAAGATTGGGAAACTTGAACCTCTTCTCCACGACCCTCTGAGCAAGACTAGGATCGTGTTCCATCAAATTTAACTTCTCCGCAGGGAACAGGTTAAGCTTCCTAATCATCTCCTCAGCTTGCAACGACGGGAAGTTGGACCTCTCCAGCGGGAGATCATCCGACGAAAGAGACGCCCGACAAAGGACGATGGGAGAAGCAAAAAAGAACACAAAGAAAAAGCTCATCACTTCAGCCATCTCTCCTATTCTTGCGTTACAAGACGAGAATGAAGAAAAAGGATCTACAAAAGCTTATTAAAAAGAGTCCACAAAGAGAGCGAGGGAGGGATAGGGTACAGGTGGACACTAACTGTGAGTCTAAGTTGGAGGATTGGTAGTTACGAGACATTTCTACTTGGACGAGAATCGTATGTAGGTAACGGTGGGAGTCGAGGGGAAGATTTGGCGCTGGTGATGATGACGTGTTCCTTTGACAAGAAAACGGGTAAAGCAGTTCACTTTTTTAAAGTTTGCACGCTATTTTATGCGTGTTCCCAATTCACATTGTTTATTTTTGGCTTCCAACCATCTGATCATCCTAGCCATCTGTTATGCAAACGTAAAGGTTCGGCTGTGCCTTGCGGTCAGGACAAAGTTCCGTTCCCTTCAATAGTAAACGTCTCAGTTATTGACAGAGCAGTGATGGTCTTTTTTTTTTTTTAATTAGGAGAAAAACATTCAGAATATTAGACTAATTTGTGGAGACCAATCACAGCTATGTCCTTAAGGAGGATCAAGCAACACCCTGAAGGTTCATATACAAAAGTGGTAATCTCAAACTCAAAATTTACAACAAAATTCGCGAGCCAATCTGCACTTTTACTTTCCTCTTTGTAAATGTAGCAGGGTAAAACTATCCAATTGTGATTGAGTAGCTCGTTGATGCCCAAGACGATCAGATTAAGAGACGTGGTGCGTTTAGTGGAATTAGAGAGGATACTAGACACCACTTTAGAATCAAGTTCTAATTCTACCCGACGATATCCTAGATCTCAAGCCAGATTCAGCCCCGAGAAAACGCCCTAGAGTTCTGCAGCTACCGAGGAACACCTACTAAGATTATGGACAAAACCTCTGAGCCAAGCATCAACACTATCGCGAATAAGACCCCATGTTGTGACTGAGCAGTATGAGCTTTTGTGCGCCCCGTCTGTGTTCAGTTTCACCGTCGGCACCAACCAATTAATTGTTCTTGCTGGAGTCGAGGGCCAAGACTTGTCGTGCTTTGCCGATCCGAAGCTTGTTGAATCAGGTGGACATAATCCAAAACAGTGGAAGCAGGAGAGGCTGACCCAGAGAATTGGGCCTCAACGAGGTACCTATTCTTCCAGGACTATAGGAAACAGCAAGCTGTACCAAAGATGAGGGACCAATATGAATGAAAGTGTGATTCTTAACTTTAATGTTGAATGTTGGACTAAGGTCCGATGATATGTGAATGTGAGTGAATGAGAATATGCAAATGTAATTGATGCATTTCATTTCCTGAATGCATGAAATATAATAGCAGTTGTGACTAGAGTAGCCACCGATCAGAGCTTAAAGCTCAACGTGTGAAAAAGAGTCTCGAGCTCAAAAGTGATTCAAAGCCTCAGGCTCAACGTTTAATGAGCCCTATATGGGACAGTTATCAATGAGCTCTATATGGGACAGTTTAGGCACTCTATTACAACAAAGTAATAAATGGAAGTAGGTCTCATATGCACTACATATGCATAATATGAATGATTATATTGCATGGAATGTAAAATGTGAAATGATGTGAATGTGGATTATGCGTTATGTGACTGGGTGAGCCATCGACGATGGTCACTTATTGAGTTCGCAAAACTCACCCAAAATTTGCAAATATTTTTTAAGATCAGAAGAATATCCCGTTAGACAAACGGGAGTATACCTACAGCATATAAGTATAGGATAGGGATCGGGATCAGTTCGCGTCTACATTGTACTTCTTTATTTTCATATTGAATTGTGTTTATTCTGAAATTTTTATCTCGAATAATGTTTTTAGAAATTTTTGCACAATGTTTATACAAATGTATTTATGTTGTAATGTAAAGACATTATGATCAAAGTATTTTGTTTTTTTAATGGGCCCCAATTGACTATTGAAATCTTATTGATTGTATTGTGTTGATTGAAAATGTTTATGAATGAAAGCGGGCCCGAATTGGTTATTATTTTCCCATATGTTTATTGTTGTTTCAAAAAAAATTTATACAGAATTTTGAATGATTGAGTGTTCTGGCACGCAACCCTTGCGGGACACAGACTTGGATATCCCTCAGGATGTCAAGCACGTGTCTTGCAGGAATGGGGCGCTACACCAACAATACTGAAGGTGAATTTATGCTAAAGAAAGGTGGTAGTGTAGTGATCTTGAAATGAGAAAAACTAGGACTACCTGTTATTAATGAATGAAAGTTTTTGTTTTGATTTTTGATGCATGAAAGACCAAAGTTTGTGAGCTACCTATTGAATGATTTTAAGTTGTGATTGGATATGAAATTGATGAGGAATTGAAGAATAATTAAGGTATAATTAATGGACTTTGATGAAGATATTTTGAATTTGGTACAAAGATGTAAGAATATGGAAAAATTGATGGAAATTGGACAATGCACCTTCGAATTACCTATCCCACGATCATAGGAGCTACATAAGCTCCTTCCCACGATTATGGGCAATGCCTTGAAGTGAAAAAAAGTTCGATTTTGTGTGATATTTGAACCAAATAAGGATAAGTTACTTTACTTAGGTGCATTTGGACTTGATTGGGGCTTGAAATGAACCTAGATTGTTGTTATATTGATTGGTTAAAGGTTTGATAAGTTTAGTTTGCTAATTGATGTTATAATTTGAGGAATGGATTGTTTGATACCAATGTATATGAATTTGGGAAGTATGAGTTGTTAATGGTACAAAGATGTTCTTATGAGTGCAAATGTGATCTAAGGGATATAAGTTGTAACATCACATCACCTGTGGGAGGCTAGAATAGTAAATATGAGTGATTAATAAGAGCTTAGAAATGCATTTTTCATGCTCATGCATAATATGACATACAAATCCATATGAATAGTGAAAGTTTGGCACATGAAAATAATTGTATATGCATTCAAGAATAATTCCGGGTATAATTAGATTGAGTTATGATTTTTAGAAATTTAGTGAATTTTGAATTTATTTATGTTGAAAATAATATTGGTTAGTATAATTGTGAGATTTGTGAATTTTGGTGAATTTAGGAATAAATTTTGGAAAGTTATAGAAAATAGGAAAAAAGAAATCAAAAGAAGATTTAGAGATAGTTGGATTGTAAAGATGATGGTTTAAGGGAGTTAGTTTCAAAAGAAACTAAGTTAGAGTTTAGGTATTAGGAAAGTGACAACTGTCACTCAGTTGAGGGGCTTTTGGGGTCATTAAGGGTAGAAATGGAAGAAAGAAATGTAGTCTTGCTTGTTAAGAAGGGGGAAACATGAATTGAGAGAGAGAGAGAGAGGTTAAGAAAGAAAAAGAAGAGAGTTTCAGTGGTTGAGAGAAAAGAAAAGAGTTGGCTAGGGTTTCAGCACTTTTTAGTCTTGAGAGAGATTTTGAAGTAGCTCAAGAAGAGAAAAAGGAAAAGGGAGAGAAGAGCTTCAAATTGAGCCAAAGATCTCTTCATTTGGTGAAGAATCAAGGTAAGATCATTTGAATCTTTTGAAATTTTTGGAAGATTTTTAGACCATAAAGTTAGGAAATACAAGAGTTTAAGTGTTCTAGAACCAATTTTAGTGAATGGCCATTGTGGGATTTTGCTATTTGAAAACCCTATTGAGTTGAGGTTTGAGAGTTGAATGAAGTTAAATTGGTAACGGAATGATTATACTCAGGATTTTCCAAATTTACACAGTGTAAAATTTTCAAGTCTTCTTTAGGGGTAAATTTCATGTTTTGACTTCAGGGCAAAATATGGTTTAATCTAGGCTAAATTAGACAAATTTGTCTTTTGGAAAGTTGTAGCTTATCTTTCTAGCTTTCCAACGGTATATAATATGAAACTTTTGGACCTCGAAGTTGAAAATTATGGTCTTTATGAGTGGAGATGCTCAGGAGAGTAATCTGCTTCATCTTAAGAGTCACTTCAGCTTAAATTGACTTTGCTTCATCTTAAGTTCACTCTGGTTCGTCTTAAGAGTCACTTCGTCTTAAGTTGACTTTGCTTCGTCTTAAGTTGACTTTGCTTCATCTTAAGAGTCACTTCGTCTTAAGTTGACTTTGCTTCGTCTTAAGTTTGCTCTGCTTCGTCTTAAGAGTCACTTCATCTTAAGTTGAAGTTACTCTGCTTCGTCTTAAGAATCACTTCGTCTTAAGTTAACTTCGCTTCGTCTTAAGTTGACCATCTGCTTGTTCTTAGGTTGAGTTTCTGTTTCGTCTTATGTTGACTGAAACTTCTTCTGGTCCAATTTTGACCACTTATTTGATATAATTTGTCTTCAGGTCTAGTGAAAGTTGTATATCTCGAAGTCTTCTTCTAAATCATCCAAAGAACACCTTGATCCGATACCTATAGAGAAAGTTATGCTAGTTGCCCCGAAATAGGTTCAATATGATTGAGAACAGAACCTTGTTTGATTATTTTAGCCATAACTTTGTCATCCGACCTCCAAATGAAGTGATTCTTAGACCAATATATTCCTAACACATATTTCTATCTCTCAATGAAAATTGGTAGCATTTTGAATTTATTTGGAAAAGTTTGGTTGAAAGAAAGTAATGGGATTTGTTGGAATATTATGAACCAATGTGATTTCACTGAACATGTTTGGCTATTTCAGTTATACCTGGATCTATAGAATTATAAATGAGATGATTTTTAATTTTTAGTAAACTAGAGATATAGGCTTACAAATTATCTCAAGAAGTCGAATTGTGATTCAGTCTCTAAGATGTTTAATTTCTGGAAGGAAGTTGTGTATAGTATACTGTTTTGGATAAGAGCATTCCGAAAATGTTTGAAGCTCATCTTCCAAATTACTGAATCAAATTGAGTGATTTTGGTGTCAATAGAAATATAAAACATAGAGGAACACTTTTCTAGAAGAGGGTATGACCAAATTATATCAATTGCACTCTCCGATTTAACGTGAACAGTAGGCCTGAAAGAGTGTCTTGGAAAAATCTGAAAGTGAACCAATGAGAAATGAATTGTGATTTTAATAGTTTTAGTGAGGCATAAACCTAAGTATAAATTACACTTAGATGATTTTTGATATGAGAAAGATTTTTATGAAGAAATTGATGGAAATATACCCAGGATTGCCATGAACATGCATTGTATATAATTCATTTCATACATGTGCATTATTGAATACTTATGATTGTGCAAATTGTGATATTGTGTATATTATTTATGATAGAGGAGCAACTGGAAAGTCAACCTCCAAACGTTGCTAGATCTTCTAGGCATTATCTTCGAGAGCAACTTGTGAGTAACCTAGATGGTCTCACTTAATTATTTGTTTGCTTAAATTATGTTTTGAATGATAATGGAATGTGCTTAATTGTGGATTCCTGACAGAAGGTTCGATGAATGTGAACATGGATTAAGATATTGAAGTGCTATTTGAATGTAAATATGAAGACCTAATTGCCTTATAATGTGAGTAATTGTGGTACATGCATTCTATACATGAATGAATAATCAGATAATAGTAATTGTGACCAGAGTAACTATTGATCAAAGCTTAAGGCTCAACATATGCTAAGAGCCTCGAGCTCAGACAGTGATTAAGAGTCTAAGGTTCACTATTTATAATGAGTCATGTATCCTCATCGCATAAGGGACAATTAGCAATGAGCCCGGTATCCAAAATTGGATAAGGGACAGTTCAGACACTCGGTTATAATAACGCAATAATTGAAAAAGTGTCTCATAAGTATTCCATATGCATTTTGATAAGTATGTTTGATTGATTGAAATAAGTAATTGCCTATGTCAGTTTGAGTGAAAATGTGTTACATGGCCTATTATGCAAAATTGTGGATTACATGTTATGAGAAATGGTGTGTTACATAAATTGAGTGAACCATCGATGATGGTTACCTCATTGAGTTCGCAAAACTCCTCAAAATTGCAACGTTGTCTTTTTAGGACAGAGAGACGACTTTAGCTACTGAGGGGCTCTACCAGTCGTGTAGATTGTGTTTGGCAAGAGAAGTCATGGCTCAAAGGTCGATCAGCTGGGATTTTCGAACAGATTAGTTAGATTGTGTATATTTTCATCTTTCATGTAGTACTTTTGTATTAGGTTTTGATGATATACATATAGAAAATGTTGAAAGACACAATGTAGACATTCGAGTTTTATAAAATGAAACAAGGAAAAAGGTTGGTTTTAAAATATTTCTATTGATGTTTTATAAGTGAATTATGATACCATGCAATGTGTAGTGAATGTAGTGATCAACATAGCTCTTCCTTATCGTAGATTATGTATCAGAATGACCTTCGGACGTCTCGGTGTGTACCCTGCGGTAAGAAGGCACTACATAAGTAATGAATTAGGTATGATTGAATGAGAATTAAGAAATTGCACTTGCCAAATAACTAAGTCTTATAATTGCCCAATACTCTAATGGGATATTGTGAAGTTTTATCAAGAGTTATACCTAGACTCCATTTCTTTAAAAACATTGTATTCCCTCTCCAATGCTATAGACCTAGCTCTATCACCACTATCATTCTAACTACACCTCTGAACTTAAATAGGAACTAATGCTCCTTAGTTGTAAAGACCTGCTTTAATCCACTTTTGGCCTATAAAGCTCTAGCCTAAGCTTTGATTAAGGGAAAAGAGGGTCTTTTATCAAGAAAGAACACTAACGTTCTCTTCCATTTGGCTTCCATAACTTGCAATATGTCAATGAGAAGAGAGATAATTGTAGAATCTTTAACCTTAAGGTTTAATTTTATATTCACTACTGGTTCTCCATCACTTACTACCAATTACAAGCCTTAGGAGGAGAGATAGAGGAAAATGCTAAGTAAAGGTTAAGGGGGCTGAGGAGAGATTGGAAGTTGTTAGAGAGAGGGGCATTAGGAAGTTTCAAAATAGGATTAAAAACTAGTTATCTAAGAAAAGGGTGGTATTGCAGTTGAAAGGGGAGAATACTCTATTTTTGTATAAAAGAGGAGGGAAGTGAGTTAGCAAGGAGAGTAAGGGGGATTGGATGTAGAGGAACAATTTTAAAAAACTCTAAGTGTGGGTAAAGGAAGAATACCTATACCAATAGTAGTGCTAGTGAGGAAGAAGGACAAGAGAACTTTTTAGGTGAGGGGAATGGTAGAATACCAGAATCAATAGTAAAGATGGGGGGAGAAGAAAGATAGGAGAGCTTTGAAAGGGTGATGATCGAAGGGGTGGTGTTTAGGAAACAAGAAGGTAGGATTGGTTCAAGATTGATGGTAACAGCTAGCTCCATACTAAAAAAAGTTAAGAAGCAACCTTTTAAAAATATGGTGAGAACTAAGGGAGTTAAAAAAAAAGAGGAAAAAACTAACAATCACTAATTGAAGTATTTAAAAAAAGCAGTAGGTTGGACGAAGATCTTAGAGAATTATTGCATTAGTTGTTATATACTATTGAGCATTATGAAAGGCTCACATAATTGAAGTTCAAAGGAAGTTGTGTAAGTTATGGAGACGAGTCTATTATCAATTTACTTTGGTAAGAAAAAGGATATGATTTTGTGATTATCAAACGTACACTTGTTAAGATCAACTAATCAATGTCCCCCTGTAGCCATCAAATGATAATGTCATTTTTTATAAGCTTGAATTCTTCGATTCTAGGTTTGGGTTCATATATTTGAGGTGGGCTTGCTATGATAAGCTAAAGATATAGTTGTCCAGGTTTAACCTAGGGATGGCATTGGCAACATGTTAGGTCAGGCCTAGGCCCCTTAATACTTGAGCTTGAGTATAGTTAAACATTGTTTAACTTCTTGAGTTTAGATCAATTGAGTTTGATTTGTTCTAATTGGTTAGGAATAAAAAAATTATCAAGTTTGAAATTAATCAGGCTTGAATACCCAAGCCTCTACCCAATCGAATCATACTTGGCTTATTGATCAAGTCAGGCCAAGACTAGACATGTTTCCTATCTTAAATCTAAGCTCAGGTGCTTAAGAATATTGTTATAATGAGTTAGATATATAAGCTAAATATGGGTTTAGGCTAAAGCATTCAAGACTAGACCTGCTATGATGAGTTAGAAATATAGCAAGAATTTAGGTCCAAGCTTGAGCATTTGAGACCAAGCCGAGTACAATGAGTTAAGGATATGGCCTTAAATTGGGCCTAAGCTTAAGTGTTCAAGACTAGGTCTACTGTGATGAGTTGGTGATACAACCTGAATTTGAGTCTAGGTTCAAGCATCTGAGACTATGTCTGCTATGATAAGTTAAAGAGCATAGTTGTTAAAAATATAGCTTGACTTTAGGTCCGCACTCAAGCAATTGAGATTAGGCAAATCATGATGAGATGGAGATACAACATGAGTCTTAAGTCTGACCTTTGTTTTTCAAAATTTGACCTCATACAATCAAATTCTTAAGGATAGAGAGAGAAAATATAATATTTAGTCAGAAAGAATGACAAACTTGTGTTATTTATATTAACTTGAGTGCATACAAAATGATAATTTTTTTTATCCCATGAAAATACTAACTTGTTTAAGCTCTCTTCTAGCTATAGGTCTTAAGGAACTTAATTTAACATTTCTTCTTATTTACATTTACACTTATATGTTTGTAACTAAAGCAAGCAATTAAAATCAAGGGTATCTTATCATATTTACTAAATTCAACATCACTGAATGGGGAAACTAATTAATCAGTGAATCATCAAACTGAAAAAGATTTTGAACTAATTAACTTATGCATTCCAAATGTTATTGACCAGATATTCTCAGCCTTATGCACAACACTTGGAACTGAATTAGAAGTATAATTTAGGCCAATGGAATTAGCAAAGTATAGCTCTAAGCTAAAATATTCTTTGACCTCTGATCTGTTTATTCTTTGGATTAGCTTCCCAACCTCTCCTTTCAATTTGTAATTGACTAGCTATTTCTTGTGAGTTGTAACTCATTATATTCAGGCTTTCTTGCCTTGAGCTACTGTTGTTTATCTTTAGGGGCTGTTTTGCAGTTTCCTTTTTTGAATGAATACTTTTTACTTCTCAAAAAAAATAAAAAACAAAAGATTTGTTGACCTCACCCCATTTGCCTTCTTGATGTGGGTTTAACAAGATTGCAGACCATATGATACGATAGTCTTATTCAGAAAGGATGGAAAACATAACAAACGAAATGGAATGTCAATAAATCAAGTCATTACAACAAATGCCTTTTAGGCTTCGCGGGTGATCAAGGTGAAATAAATACATTTCAATGGAACAGTTACACTACTAAATATCCCACACAACTTTGACAACTGGAACCACGACAAAAGGGATAAGAATAATTCCTAACTAGTCCAGTAAGAACTGAGTCAAAGTAATATTGTGGTGTTTCCACATCATATTCTGCATGCTAATGGAAAACGAATCCAGTTACGCCGGGCTGTAAAAGAAAAGTATTCTTTGCCTTACACCAGTCATCCTGACACTAGAACTAATAAATTGTGTTTTGTCAATGAATTTTCAGTCAAAGAGGCCTTCATCGTGCCATATATCTACCAAGAAGTCTACCATCTCCTGTAAAGATAAGAGCAAAACTTAACATTCATAAATTATAAGTGAAAAAATATTATACTTGCTTAGTGGCACTGATCACGCCTCAATTCCCAAACCTTTATATAGCAAATGCAAGCACACTCTAAGATACTAATTGAGGATGTAAATGATGTATTGATCAAGCATTTTGGTAGACTTACAGGTAAAGGAATTGGCTCAGAGAAGGGCTCATTAGTTGAAAGCAAGTCTTCATAGGGCATTGACCAGCTGCAGATAAAATCTACTCAATTATTTTTGACATATGAAAAGTAGCTGGAGTGGAAACAATCCACGAGCAAAAAGATGTAATATAGTGTTAGTCGACAGTCTTTGAAAGAAGGAGATTGGTAGATACTAAAATATAAAGGTTCAGAAGATGTCAAGTGGCATTGAATAGGTAAATGTTTATAAGATCTCATTTACACTATTTATGTATCTCATACCTTATGATCGGATCTTTTCTCCTTTGTTGCCGCTGTCGAGTTCCAATCCACCTTCTTCTATTCTCATGCCAAGCAATAGCAGCTAGACAATGAAGGATACCAGGATACTCAGAAACAAGAACGCCAATTGAAAGAAACATAAACTGGAAAATATGAAGAAACAAGAGTTCAAAGCCAGGATTTTGATTAAAAACTAAAGAAAAGAAGCAGACTACAAAGTACTTTCATTGTATATAATTAAATATCTATGTTAGCACCCTTCTTAGTTATCAGCATGCTAGTATTAATATTAGTAAACAGCCACTAAGACATTCAAATACAAATG
>JANITW010000236.1:32273241-32285772 GCA_027564335.1 Erythroxylum williamsii | reverse complement strand
TGTATTACCGAGTTTTAAACTGCATTGACTGCTCTAGCATACCACCCTCGCGGGTCGCGGGCTCGAATATCACAGTCTCTGTCGGATTCGGGTCTCGTGGGAGTGGGATGCTACACTCACGCTATCCTTGCCGAGGTCTCCCCTCAAGAAATCCTTGAGGCTTTCCACTCTCTTAATCCTAACAAGGAACCTGGTCCTAATGGTTTTAATGTGTACTTCTTCAGGAAGGCTTGGCCTATTATCGGGGCTGAAGTCATAGGAGCTATTCAAAATGTTTTTATCCATGGTAAGCTCCTTAAAGAGCTCAATTTTACATTTGTAACCCTTATTCCTAAGACACCTCATCCCTCCATGGTCCAAGACTTTAGACCCATTTCCTATTACAATCTGCTCTATAAGGTCATTGCTAAAATCTTATCAAATAGACTCAGATCTATTCTCCCTCTCATAGTTAGCCCCACACAAAGCACCTTTATCAAGAATCGCCGAATAGGAACAATATTCTCCTAGCACAGAAAATTTTTAAGAACTATCACATTTCAAATTCTCACAAGAGATGTGCTTTTAAAGTGGATCTCCGCAAAGTCTATAACTCTATCCACTAGGAGTTTCTCCTTAACACTTTAGAAGTTGTAGGTCTTCCGATGAGATTCATTGGGTGGGTCCGTGAATGTATCACATCCCCCTCCTATTCCATTCTTGTTAATGGCTCCCCCACTAAATTTTTCAAAGGCAAATCTGGACTTCGACAGGGTGATCCGCTGTCACCCTTCCCCTTCATCCTTTGTATGGAGGTGTTTTCTAGAAATTTGAGAGTTACTACCAATAACAATCCTTAGCTCAAATATCACTAGAGATGTCAAGGTCTTAAGATTAATCACCTTCTTTTTGCGGATGATCTATTAATGTTCTGTCATGGGGATTTGCTCTCAGCCCAGCTTTTGCTTGATTCCTTCTGTACCTTTTCTCTGTTTTCTGGCCTGGAAATGAACACCTCTAAAAGTTACTTTTACTTATCCCCGAATGTTCATACTCTGAGTCGTAGGATGCAACTTTTCTCGGGCCTTCACCAAGGTTCCCTCCCTTTTAAGTACCTTAGTGTTACCCTCATTACTGGTCGGCTTTCCAGAAGGGATTGTGCTATCCTTCTTGATAGGATAGATATTAGGATCAATCATTGGACCCATAAATGCCTTTCATATGAAGGTAGACTCCAATTGGTTATTTCCGTTCTCTCTTCCTTCCATGTCTACTGGTCCTCCCATTTTCTCCTCCCATCCTCCATCATTAAGGAAATAGAGGCTAAACTTAGGAACTTTTTATGGGCAGGTAGGTCAGTTACCAATACTCAGGCTAAGGTGAAATGGAGTGACATATGTCATCCTAAGAAGGAAGGGGGTTTAGGTGTCAAACATTTGACTACTTGGAACAAAGTTTTGTTAGGGAAACGGATCTGGATTTTGTTTGAAGATAAGGAGGCCCTTTGTTTTTAGTGGGTCCATACGATTATCTTACGTAGGACTAATTTTTATAGGGCTCAACCTTCCTATAACTGTTCATGGATTTGGAGAAAGATATTATCAGTGAGGGACTAGTTGTGCCACTAATTCAGATTTAGGATTGGAAACGGTATGTCTACTCTTTTTTGGCAGGATCCATGGCACCTACGAGGTATTTTGTAGGCCTTGTCTACCTCGAGAGAGATCAATGGATCGGAGCTGCTACTCACAGCACGTGTCTCTGAAGTTATTCTGAATGATGCTTGGCATTGGAGGGAGGTTTCCATGTACCTCCTTAGACATCTAGAGCCACCACTGTACTTACCCAATAGCACCTTCCCAGTTAGCCTAGAATGGTTAGCAAGCCCCACCAAGCGCTATACCAATACGTCAGCCTATCATATCTTGCGACCTCCGTTATCAGTAATACCTTGGTACAACTTGGTATGGTCCAAATCTAATACCCCTCGCTGCTTTTTTTATTTTATGGCTTGCCTACCTACAAAAAATTCAAACCAGGGATAAATTGCCTTACCTCTATACACCTAACCATTGTTCCCTGTGCCTCTCAGCCAATGAATCAATTGACCACTTATTCTTCTAATGCCCCTTCTCCCACTCAATTTGGTTCCAACGCCTCCCCCAATTCAACTTACCCACCTTCACCCACTCCACCCTTGTAACTCTCCTCTCTTGGTATAGAACTATTTCCTGTACCAGAGTGCCAGCCATCAGTCACTTCCCGTTTCTTCTCTACACGATAGTTTACCATATCTAGACTGAGTGCAATGCCCACACCTTCAAGAATGAAGCTATGGAGGAGGAGCAAGTGTATCGCGGAGTAATCTCTCACATTAGGGAACTTCTCAGCCTATACACCGAGAGGAGGTAATATTTCTCTTAATGTTTGTTTCTTCTTTCTTTTGCAGGTTATTGCTTAGTCATTTTGCAGGTTTCTGTCTTCGGAGCCCTCTTGGGCAAGGCCATGTTTGCTTTGCCTCCCTTGGTGGGTCTGCACCTTCTCATTTGGGTAGCAGCGTCCCTAGCCTTTCACATGCTATAGGTCTTCTTGTTCCTTTTTTTTAAATCTTTTTTGGCTGATTTCTTTTGGTATGTAATACTTATCATAGGTTCTAGATTGCTTCAGATTTGGTCTTGTGGCCAGGTGTTCTGCTTGATTGCCTATGCTTTAGTCCTCCCTTAGCTTATGCCTACCTATGTTTTTCTTTGTCTGCTCTGCGACTTTTGCTTAGTATAGCAAGTTGTGTCTAAAGTGGCACTTGTAAATGAATGCTATGTACATATTCTGGTCCATTACTTTATTCTTCTGATTTACCAAAAAAAGTATAAATATATGTAATATTAATTAATTTTGTGTTTTTTGGTTTTATAAATTTTTTAAATGACATTGCTGTTAGCTATTTTTTAGATTTACAATCATTGTCAATAATATTAAATTTGATTTTTAAGAATACGATATTAATATTTAATACTGATATCCATTTTTTACTATTTGCAATTAATTATGAATGTATACATAATAGATATATTTTCTCATACCTTAGTTATCATATTATTCTATTTAATCATAATTCTCTATTTATTGTATGTAAATTCTATACTATTATATATAATTTATATATTATATATAATATCTATAATATATAGAATATAATATATGGGAATTGGGTTTGCAGACGAATTATAAATAGAGTTTCACCTTTTCGTGACGATTTTTGTATTCGTCATCAAAGTGAAGCCAAAACTATGTCATTTTATGAAATTGAAAACCTAATTACCTAAATATAGGACATAAATTGTTTGGATATAGCAAGCAAACAATTAGAGGCCCAGGATCTATTTCTACAAGCATCCTATATTCTACTTGCAAAGTAACAAAAACAACAACATAACCCACAACTACTAATAAAGCAAGAAAATGACAATGCTGCTATAAGCAACATATAAGGTAATCTATCTATGATGGCATTTAATAATTAAGGTAAACAAATCCTCCCCTATTGAAAGAGTCTCAAGATGTTATGTAATTAGGGCAGAGCCATCGAAGGTGGTCTTCTTCTCTAAGCTGGTCAAGTTACTATGTATGGGCTCCTCTATTTTTCTTTTAAACTTTTTTTCTTCTTTTTAATTTGTAAAATAGACACAAACAAATCGAATATTGAGCAACACCAAATTCTTATGGGAAATCACAGTAACCACTTTTGTGTTAGTGTGGTGTCGATTATAGACTATCAAAGGGTAAATTACCCTCTCTCGAGTTGTAATCACTAGCCCTAATTGATAAACCCTAATTAAGTGGCATTACTGAACATGTAATCTCTCTATTAACAATTATCCCACAACCTAACCCAATTTTAAGCATTTTACTAAATAGTAGGTTCCTCATATGAGATCTCTCTCCGTCTAATTACTAATTTGATTGTTTGCATGATCTATTAAATCAATTAACTCTCATTAACCAACCTAATCATTTTACATTTGGATCACTTTCTTAATTTATTACCGAAGCATGAAGTTACAATAAATAATCACAACACTTAACACAAAAACCACTAGATTAACATTGAATCAAGTTTAAATCCCTAAACAAAAGTTAGAACATCATCATCAATCCCAAATCTATCAACATCATCATATCCATCTTATACTTTCAAAAAAGAACAATGTCAAAGATGAGAAGGAAATATCATTTGGATAATATTGCTATGGTTCGGAAAAGCAGTAGCAGCAGAAACGCACTCCTTTCTCCTCTTCTTTCTTCTTGGAGCTTTCCCAAAGTAGTAGAACTTAGAGCTCCCCCTAAAGTTTTTTTTTTCTTTATATATCTTTTCAATTGAGGGTAAACATTAGGGTTTACCCAAGCCTAAAAGTACAAAATATCCCTTAAAAAGTTACATTTTGGAAGCTAGTCTGCGTCTGTTGTCATGTAGGCCATGATCATGACACTTGAGTTTGTTTTTTGGGAGACCCACTAAGATTTTTTCACAAACGTGGCCTAGAGTTTGCTCCAAGTTTCCTCTGAATTCCCTCCGTTTTTCGATATTTAATCTGAAACACTAACAAACACATCAAAGCACCTCAAATACATAAAATTTAAGTTCAAAAGCATGTTTTAACCCATAAAACACTTAAACCATAAATATCTAACTAAATAACACAATCCTATCATAAACATACACTAATAATTCAATTTAACAATTAAAAAACCTACTAAAATATTATGCAATCTATAACTATCAACATCCCTATACTTAAACTTTTGCTTATCCTCAAATAGAGCAAAAAACACAAATTATAAAACACATCTAACAACAAAACACATATATGCAATAATGGTACAATGATTTTGAACTTAACAAAACAAATTGAACTATAAACATAATACTTCAAGTTGTTATAACTTATTAACTTGTGAAATCTATTTCTAAGTACTTCAAATTAAATATACAGACTAACCGGGACTTAATGACACATTCATTTACTCTTATCTCTTATACTCATACATTGATAATTATTTGTTCAATTAAAACCATAACTATCTATAAGGGGCTTTTCATAAAAAATCATGCTGTTCATAAAATTAGTAGGATTTATTAGACATCATACGATTTTTGTTAATTTTATTAACACGAACCTAACCTCTCGACATGAAGGAAAACATTTATGATGAATATCTCCCACTCAACTAGGCTATGTTTTTGTTAAGTAGCTTGGTTGGAATGTCATTATAGCCTTTTGACGTGAAGGCAAATATTTGTGATGAATGTCCCTTGATTACTCAGTTACATCACATTCTCAACTAGCTACTAGTTCTATTTATAACCCGATTTGTTTTAAAAAGGCTAGCAAAATAATTATCTATTTAAGATCTACACAACATAATTCTTTTTCTCCTATTTACCTCATTTCTTTAGCTAATCATTCATATAAAAAGATACTAACAAATCTACTTATTCAATTGCCTAAAATTATAAATAAATTTGATAGGAAGCATGAAGTTACAACAAATAATCATAACACCCAAATGAATTAACACAAAATAACTAAATTAACATTGAATCAAGTTTAAATCCCTAAAGAAAAGTTGTAACGTCATCATAAATCCCAAATCAACCAACATCATCATATCCATCTTACACATTCAAAGAAGAAAAATGAAAAAGATGAAAAGAAAATGTCATTTGAACATGATTACAATGGTTCGGGAAAGTAGTAGCTGCAGAAGCCCGCTCCTCTCTCCTCTTCTTCCTCTTCTCTCTTTTCTTCTTCTTTCTTCTTGGAGTTTTCCCAAAGTGGTAGAAGTTAGATCTCCCTTGAGGGTTCTTTTTTCTTTTCTTTATATATCTTTTCCATTTAAGGCAAACATTAACCCGAGCCCAAAAGTCTGAAATATCCCTCAAAAAGTTACATTTTAGAACTCAGTCCATATCTATTGTCAAACACGCCATGGGCCCACGATCATGGTAGACCCACCATGATTATGTCATGTTCATGGCTTAAAGGCCACGTTATGACCCTGGGCTTTGTTTTAGGCTTCCTCTGAATTCTCTCCGTTCTTTGATATTTGATTTAAAAACACTAACAAACATATCAAAGCATCTCAAATGCATAAAATTTAAGGTCAAAAGCATGCTTTAGCCCATAAAACACTCAAAACACAAATATCTAACTAACTAACACAATCCTAACCTAAACATGCAGTAATCATTCAATTTAACAACTGAGCACATACTAAACTACCCGCTAAAATATTATGCCACCTACATCTATCTTCCTCTTTGTAAATTTGTGCTTAAATGCTCTAAAGTTGATATTTTCAGCTGTTTGGATTTCTTACATGCATTTTCTTTGTGATTTTTAAATCTTATTAATTAGCTTGGGTTGGCCTTTTTGTTTCCATACTTTCTTCTATTTTTAATTCCATGATAGTACCACTATCCATATCTGATGAGGGGCTTAGGGAACCCAACCCTTTTTATCCAAATAGTAGCTTTAAAGGAAAGCACACTCAATTCTACATCCCCTAAATATAGTACATACATAGTTAACATTCTCAACCTTATCGTGTGAAGTTATCTTAGTTAATAGATCACAAAATTAGCATTGCTATAATTTTTGAACATTTAAACAAGAGTTCTTTTATTCTTAAAGATGTCAAATCATTTATTAATCTATGGCATGTGCTCTAGGTTTTATTTATTTTTAAGGGTGATTGGCAAACATATAATGTGCTTATGTAGGGGACTTTTGGCTGGCTAAAAAACTTAAGTTCCAATAATCTTTCCTTCTTTTGTGAATGTTTTGTTAATTGCTTAACTTAATATAATTTTTCATTTCCTTATTAATTGTATACTCTACTTCTATATTGATTATATGTATTACTAGTTTTTGTTTCTATTGAATTTTCAAAATAAAACTGTAAACATAAGTTCATCACCAAATGGTCACATAGCAAATAGTTTCTAATGGCATAAATGAGCTCTGATGGGAGGTATCTGACAAAATTCTCCCTGCTATAGAGTAAATCGATGCACAACAAATGTGCTCACCAAATTATAATCATTTCTTTCCTTTAATAGTCGATTTTCTTCTTATAGGTTTTTTAGTATAATCCGAATTAGGTCTCTTTCTTTATTATCTGTATCTCATTTTTTGTTAGGATGATATTAGATGAATGTTTGATTCTATATACTATACCTGTTCATTGTAACGATGATGTAGTTATTCAATTAGGTATGTTAGGTTCCTTATATAGTTTGATTTAACTTTTTAATTTTTTAAGATTTAATTTTTCAAAGGATTATGAATAAATTCACATAATTTTTCTATACTGCTTGCTCTTTAGGTGAAATGCATGGTATGTGTAGTTCATCTAATTCAATGATTTATATTGAATCTAAGAAATCATTCACTATATCTTCTGTTAGTTTAGTTAAAGCCAATAAGTTGTTAGAAGAGGGTGACAATAAACCAACTACTAGGGGAAGATCTTTTTCTGCTTTAATTAATTCCTTAGAACATGTAAGGAGCCTTCTTAAGGATCCAAACATAGGGAACTCCTTTACGTTATTTACCAAGTTTCATGTCACTTGCAATCCAAAAAATAATTATTTCTTTTTTCTTTTTATGGAATAGGTGTGAAACTTTACTTATTTTTTTGTTTATATGAATTGTTAAACTTCTAATTAAAATCTTGTATTACTTACCATATTTCATTATATTATATTACTTACCATATATCATTTTTTTGTAAGAATCATATATAATTTTATTATAAACTTCATATTAAAACTATTTCAAAATTTTGTGACATCATATAAAATTGTCACATCATATAATTTTAAAAAATATAAATCTATTTAATATTAATTAATTTTGAGTTTATAGTTTCATAAGTTATTTAAATGATTTAACATTTTTCTTAGCTAAATTTATTATTACACATAATAATTATCAATAATATTAAATTTGAATTTCTCAATATGATGTTTTGTCATAAACTGATCAAGTCAAAGTTAGTGAATTAATACTTATAAATAAGAGAGTTATTATGTTATTAAGCACTTGGCAATGGTTTTCAAAAATTGTTTCCAAAGTCACCCAAATTTCATCAATAGTTCACCCTTTGGCGATGACATTACAAAACTGTCGTCAAAGGATAAACCACTTCTGATGATCTCCAAAATATGTTGTCAAGGGCTTACTATTTGGCAAAGATGTTTTTGAATTGTCACCAAAAGCTTGCCAATTGGCAACAAATTTAGAGACAATTCTAAAAATCATCATCAAAAGCTCACATTTAGCAACAATTTTAAAATCATTGCCAAAAAAGCATAGCCAAAGTTCCTTTTTTATAGTAGTGATAGAATTTTATTTATGCCTTTGGTGATGAAATCCTTAACTTGAGCTAGAGAAGGAAAACATTAGCATGAATAATATTTTTCATGTAATTAGGTGAAATATGTTGAGTTGTCTTATTATCTAGTAAAATGGCATTGAAAGTTTCAAATCCTTAAATAAGAAAGATAGGCCCATTAACTCACACAAATAAGAAAAGGTCCTCATACTTGAATACTCTATCTTTATTGATGACTCATCAAACACTATGACTTGGTTTTTGATCTACCTTGCAATTTTTCATGCATATTTGTCAAAATGTAATTTTAATCCATCTTCTTTTTTACACTTTTATATAAAATCTTCTTAATAATCCTTACGACAACTTTTATAAGGTACATACTATCTTAGGGACATATGAGCTTTTGGAGAGCTATAGTAGTTGCAGGCTTAAGTAGCTCTATACCTACAGTAGGAGATACCATAATAACTTGGCTTTAGGATGATTTCTTCGTGGATAATGCCATCTTAAATTATATTTTTTTGCAATTTTGTCTCATCAAATGTAGTTTAAAATTTCTTATACATGGTTACATACAAATTGTTTCAATTATCATATTATCATGTTCAATTTATAATGTTTTTTTCAATTTTGCATCAATTACATCTTTTTTATGATTAATTGCTTTATATTTTAATATTCATCATTTAATCTATTTATTGTTTAATTAAAGTGACTATTGAAAGAAGCTCTCTCCTCTCTTTAAAATTCATCCTATCTCTTGCAAATTTTTTTACTCATTTTCACTAGGTCCACCTTTTTAATCTTTGTCCTTTAGCCTCTATAATTTCTCACATCCATATTGCCAAACATGCTTATACTTTTTGCTTCTTTCTACAACCCTTAACTAGATCCTTAATAGCAACTTATTGCCAAACATGCTTGCACTTTTCCCCTCTTTCTATAACCCCTACCTAAATCCTTCATAGCAACTTATTAAGTAGTTACTTTAAGGTGGTAGCTACTAGATTTCTTATTCTCCACCTAATCCCTCTACCAGTCTTTTGTGCTCCTTATCTTGCCACTAATCCCATTGCATTCACTAGCCTCATTGTTATCACCCCCTTTCCTTGTTCTCCTATAATATTTTCCTTCTTTTTCTTTTAAGGAACTAATTTTATAATTTTTCATGGCCCAATTTTCCTTTTTAACAAAATCAAGTGGAATCCCCCTTTAAGCTTAAAATTTCTTGTACTCTCTGAGATGCTACATCCTATCTCCAATGGCCATAGTGAGGTAAAAAGCTCCCATGAACCTAAAAAGGAATGGTGCCTCCTTCTGATCCCTCTCTTACTGGCCAAAAACCTTAGGAAAACTAGGTTTTAGGATATTAGTGATGTTTCTCTAACTAACAGACTAAGTTATTTCCTTCCCTCAAGTAATGGAAAATTCATAATGACTCCATGTAAAAGAAATTATAAAGTAAGGTGTAGACAAAGTGGAACATAACCATAGTTTGTTTGTTTCCTAATAGAACGCCTATATTCCCTATTATGAAAGCTTGGTCTAATTTTAATTGAAAGAAAATAGGGTTATCAAAAATATTGATAAATTAATAAGGAATATTTATATTCAAAATTTGGCATAACTTAGGAAGCTCAGAGAATATTAGAAGTTAGTCTATGGAATATTAACAACAATCCTTTTTTTTGTGGAAAAAAATGGACTCCTGATAACTAGATCAACTGAAACTTGTTGTGTTTGGTCTATAATAAGTTTAAGTTATCTTTTAAGTTACATAGGAAAACCTATATGTAGGGATGAAATCACCGACTCTATGAAAAGGACTAGATTTGCAAGGATCTATATTTAAGTGACATTAGTCAAAATCTACCATATATAATCACTATAATTATGTTGATTTAGTTCAAATAATTGGTGGAGGACACAGTTTGAGTCTTTTACCATTGGAAACCCACTCTGAAATAGTAAAGGAAAGAGTGGAGAAAGATAGGCAAAAATCTTTGTCAAAGAAGATTATTTTGAGCTAATAGGAATGGATTATTCAAATCTTAGTGAATTATATGATGAAATCAATGCCTTTATAGAAAGGATTGGATTTACAAGGATATGTACAAAATTTGACTTTATTCAAACTTTACTATATATAATCCTTATAATAGGATTTAATAAGCTAAATATGTATACAATTTGACTTTATTCAAACTTTACTATATATAATCCCTATAATGGGATTTAATAAGCTAAAAGAATTTTAAGGGTCATAGTTTAGGTTTCTTATCTTTGGAAACCCACTTTTAAATGGTAAAGGAAAGAGTGGATAAAAAAAGGTAAAATCTTTGTTAAGGGTGATTATTTTAAGCTAATAGGAATGGAGAATTCAAATCTTTGCAAAACATAGGAAGTTAGGAAGAACAATCAAATTGATTGTCTTTCATTCCTAGGTGAGATCAGTAGGAGGATTGAGATAAAAAAAGGAAATGAATCAAGGAAAGAAACCATGAGCTATATACCTAACCTAAAATAAGAGAAAATATGTACCTTAAAGGTTAGATAGGATTTATTATTCCTAAACCCTTATAAAATGAACAACTTATGCATAAATTAACTAGCAGAAATGAAAAAAAGCAACCTAAAATGCTTATAACACTATAAGGATAACAATGAAGCTTCAAATTCATATGTTTTCACCTTAACTCTAAAAAGGAGTTCATATAGGAAGGCAAACCTAAAATCTTTTAAAACTTTAAATATTAATTCTAGATTGAAATGTCAAGGGTCTCATTAACCCTAAAAAGCTATAAGAACTCGTAAACTATTTTTTGTCAATAAAGTTGAAGTTAATTAATCTTTTTGGAGACCAATGACATAAAAATCAATAAAGGTTATTTTTGGCAGCTACAACAATAAGAGCTCTATTTAATTAACTGTTGGACCCCGAATTTTTTTTTAGGATGTTCTTAAGTATGAATTATGTTAATTAAGAGTTTATGATTTAAATTGATTTATTTGAGAGGATTATGGGATGATTAAGGTTTAATTGTGGTTAAGTGAGGATTAAAATGAGTAAAAGTTTATGAGGGCAGTTTGGGAAGTTTATGTGAGTTAAAGTGATTTAAGCTTTGTAAGGAGGGGTATAATGGTCCTTATGCTATTTTTGCCTTAAGTAGGAAATTAGAAAGAGAAGAAAGAAGGAAAAAGAAATAGAAGAGAAGAAGAGTGTCATCGTGGGAGAAGAGAAGAGGAAGAGAGAGTTGCGATTTTTGGAGATTTCGACAATTTTGGAGCAATACCCGGTAAGTTTACGTCCTTTCTATCTTGTTTTAGTTGGTTTTAAACCTAGAGAATGGAGAATGTAGCAGAATCGGTGGTTTTAGGGTTTTAGGGTAAAAACAGTTAGAAATCCTTGGGTTGATGCGTTTATGATGGATTGGGAGCTTAGAATGGGTTAGAAATGTAGTAGAGAACTGGATCTATAGTTGGGTTGTGTTGCATTCGGATTTGGGAAGGATTTAAGATGAGTAATGCAGAAAAATTGGAGTTCGGGGTCGGTTCTTCGACGCAGACGTTGCGACATGCGTATGAACACGCCGCGACGTGCGAGGAAGGAGAGCCACGTCGCGGCGCGCAAATAATTTATTCGCCGCGACATGAAAATGTCGTGGACGTCGCGACGTGCACAGGTAGACGTCGCGACGTGCGACGTTTGGTTCGCCACGTGGAGCAGACGTCGTGGCGTATGCATGCCGCGGCGCATGCGAGCACGCCAAGGCGAACCCGAGTTGTTCGCCACGGCGAGCGGCCAGACGTCGCGGCGAGCACCCCATTTTCAGAAAAGATGGTTTTTGGTATTTTGGGCATATCTTTTGGTATAGATGTCCGATTGAGGTGATTTCAGATTCGTTGTGAACTAGAAATCAAGGGCTACAAGTTTTATGAAGTTGGGAAGTTCGGAATTAGCCTTGAAGGGTTCGAAATTTTAGGAGAAGATCGAATATAGATT
Source organism: Erythroxylum williamsii (assembly GCA_027564335.1). Taxonomy (NCBI): domain Eukaryota; kingdom Viridiplantae; phylum Streptophyta; class Magnoliopsida; order Malpighiales; family Erythroxylaceae; genus Erythroxylum; species Erythroxylum williamsii. The sequence continues at coordinate 32,273,390 of JANITW010000236.1, read as the reverse complement.
TTTAATGCTTTATTTTGGATTCCAAGCTTTGAATATTTACTATGGATATTGATTAAATGGAACTTGGTTTATTTTTAGGAAACCAAGCTGACCCGATTTCATCGCAAGAAGAAGGACATCAGTGAATCGGATTCTCGAGCGATCTTAGG
>JANITW010000236.1:32228300-32239356 GCA_027564335.1 Erythroxylum williamsii | reverse complement strand
GGAATAGAAAAAGATAAACGGCGAATAAGTGGTGGGAGTGAGCTGATCAAAATATGAGATTTTGTGTGGTTTCTCATTTTCATCAGCTGCAAGTGAAGAAGGCATTATGAGTTGCCTCGACACTATACGTACTTCCATTATGAAAAGGCTTGGCTGTTACTTCAAGTATTCTCATATTACATATATATATATAGGAAGACAAGTTGAGAAATTTCAAGTGGGGTATACAAATGAAAGTTTATGTTATCTATACCGACGTATTCACTAAAATTTTACACAATATTAAAATTATTAGAGATAACTTTAATAATCCAATTAGTCGAAGTAATTAGTGCACAATTTTTTTTATATTTTTATAAATAAAAATCTCACCTTCTTAGTACCCCAATTCTTAAATCTTTGTGATTGCGAACTGATCAGTTTTCTCACATCCGTACACAGGGATCTTTATCTAATGTACATATTTTGCTGCCTTATAGTACTCCTAACTTTAATGGTTCAATGGTTGGCAGAAAAGAAGAAGGAAGGCTGGAAGTTGCATTAAATATGACATGCAATTAAAACTTTTGAGATCTCGGCCTCAATCCCTCGCATCACATGGCCTTTGTCAATGGCCACCCCTTCTTCCTATTAAATACTCTTAATTACATTTTTTTCAGATAAAATTTTAATAATTCACAACAATATTTAGTGATTAAGTGCCTATTTAGATAGGCTTATTTCATTAGAGTTTTTATCAGTAAAGCTTTTTTTAGAAGAGCTTTTTTAAGAAGTCAGTTAATTGTATGGCTGACAATTTAAAAAACAGCTTTTTTGAGCTTCATCCAATAGACTGTTTGACAACATAAAAATAAAAAATACTTTTATTAATTTTAACTATACTTTATTTTATAATAAAAATTATTTATGCATATAAATAATATTTAAAATATATTAAACAATATGCAAAACACAATATATATTAAGACATTTGATTTGAAATAATTCAACTACTAATAGGTCTTTCATGAATGGAATGGGTTTACATTTACTTTACATTTTTTTGACAAATTCACTTCCATCTTATACGAAATTATTTAAAGAGTTGTCTCATTTTCTTGTAAAAAATAAAATTAATATCAAAAGTAAATATTAAAACATATAAAAAAACTAAATAATATTATAATCTCAAAATAAATATTCAAGTTAAGTAAATAGTTAAATACATAAGAAATTATGGATTTTATTGTAATAGAAGAAGATTTGCAATATACTCCCTTGCATCATTCATCTCGTTATTTTGTGGCTTGTCTAAATGATTTTCTTTAATGCCTTCATTTCTATTGATTTTTTCATTTGTATGAAGTAATTCATCATCTTCATCATAGGGAGAAAATTCTTTGTTCTGTTGAGCATTTAACCTTATAAAATTATGAAAGGCCAATGAAGCAATTACAATTTTAACTTGCTTTAGAAAAGGAAAATGCATTTGACGTAAAATTTTTCATTTATTTTTCCAAACACCAAATGTTCTTTCGATTTTGCATTTTAAAGAAGAATGTGCATAATTGAATATTTCTTTCTTACCTCCTGGAAGACCAGCACGTCGAAAATTAGGAAGATGATACCTCTCACCTTTGTATGGTCCTGAATAACTTTGCATGTAAGGATATCCTGCATCTACTAAATAACATTTCCCTACATTCTAAATTAAAAATAAATAAATAAATAAAGATGCATTGAATTATTAAGAATAAATAAAAAAGAATGTATAAAGTTATCCGTCACAAACCTCTAGGTGGATAAATAAAAAAGAATATACAAAGTTATCCGTCACAAATCTCAAGGTGGATGAGGGAAGTGTAATCTATCATTACGCAAAGTCTCCATAAAAATTCGAGCATTATGTGTTAGGCCTTCCCAACCAACCTAAGCAAAAGTAAAGCACATATCAAAATCACATACAACCATTAAATTTTGCGTAAGAAAGTCTTTTCTTGTAATATATTTTATTTAATTGGACCTTGGAACCACAACTGATATATGTGTTCCACCAATTGCTCCAATGCAGTCTTTAAAATAAGGCTAATACTTTTTATTATCTTTAATTTTGATTGAAATTTCTCTAAAAGTTGGATCTTTTGGTTTCACGAAATCAATCGACATACGTGAATCAACCTCTAAAACTATTTCAAATCATCTAGAAATTGTTTCAATAGAATGTTGAAATCTTTCTCGATCCATTCTATTGCAAAGTCTATGACTTAAAGTGATCAAAAACATAGCTATAGCCTCTTCTATAAACCTTTCTTTAATTCATATGACTCATTCAACAATTTACATAATTTGATAAAAACATCCTTCTGCATTCTAAATTGTTGATGACATCTATCTCCATTGCCATTAAGCATCTCCATTACAAACATCCATTCAGTGTGAAGGGATGTTCTACATGGTTTTTAATATGATATTTAATATGATGATCTATGGTTAGTGCTACTCCAGTTTGAACCATATGTAAAATTTCTTCTTCAATCTCTTCATTATATTCATAATCATTGCCAAAATCTTTATTAGAAGATCAAATTTGTATCAACAAATATAAAAAATAAATAATAAGTTTATTATATGACAAAGTAATATAACAATAATCATAACACAATAATAATAAAGTACAATTTAATTCATTACAACAAAATTAATCAAATGGAAATCCAATACAACACATTACAAGTAGCGAATTCCAATATAACACATTACAAGTAGTCCAATATTAGTAACTAATTACATTTCTAATTCATTACAAAAATCACAATAATTTCATTTTCTTAAGCCAATCGATTTGAAGATCAACATCCTTAAGCGTAACAAACATATCTCTATTTTCCTTCTTCAAAAATAATTTGGTAGCTAACATAAGCAGCCCACCTCCCCTTTCTATTTCATTTATACTTTGTAAGATGTCCATCAGCTTGAAAATACTACAACAAAGTTCATTTTTTTAAAAAGAGGTTACTGAAGTTCTACTCCCTACTACGTCACATATATGATCCAAATGTTTATATAACCTTTCTGTTGCCCTGTTTTAGTATCATGCTTCTTTCTTTTTTCCACCCCTTTCCTTTCGTAGAAGTTCCTAGAGTTGGAGTTATGAACTAATCTCATTATTAGTATTTTCAATTTCTTCATTGACGGTAAAGTCTTTAAAAAATTTATCATCAAGATCGATATCAACTAAGCTTTCTGTAGACTGCACATAAGCATCATTTGGTACAAAACCTTAAGAAGGTGCCCAAGCTCCTTCCCCTATAGCTACAACATCTTTAAATAAAATATTAAGCTACTTAGTATGTTTCAAAACTTTAGTTTGAAATTTGGTAGCCTCAAGTTTTGCTTACAATTTTATTGTTTAAGTTATTAAACTATCAAGTAACATTAGAACATTATAAATCCAAAGCTTAAATGCTTACCTTCAATTTCTTTTCCCACCAGTCGTCACTTGCATCAATAGTTTGATTAGTAGGATTCCATCCTAGTCCAGTTTCCTTACCTGCTAAATTTGTCCAAAGTTGTCAATCCTTTTTTAATCCATCCCATTTATTCTTAGATTGTTTGTATCCATAATTCTTCTTAGTTTCATGAGCAAACTTTGAAACTGTATTTTTTCATCCAATCTTGTTAAAGTGACCATTTGGTTGATTTCTAGCTAATGTCTCTTCCGCAAAAATTTTGATTAAAATTTCAAGAGTTCTATCATTCCACTTGCTTTAACCCATTTTTTAATTTATCCCCATCTTGAATATCTTGACTTGGTATTCACATTTTCTATCAACAACAAAATTGCCACTATATATAACAATGAATTTAGGAACTATAAGAAAATATAAAAGCATAACTAAAATTACACAGATAAAAGCATAATCAACATTAAATCTTTTGTGAACTCAGCATTGAAAGCATAACAATGTCTATGAAAGTGTATGCAGGTACAGAAGTAAAAAAAAGAGATACACTTTATAAGGAGGTTCAAATTGCGTGATTTTGGTACTTATGATTTTCTAAGTCATAGGGGAATTTTTTGTGATGTGAATTACGGGATAATGCTGGGAATGTCACGAACATGCATTGTACACATTTTAATTGCTACATTTGCGTTATTAAATATTTCTGTGTACATTTGGTAATGCTTATATATTTTGACTGTTATAGAGGCACTTTTGGAGTGTCGATCCACTGACGTTACTGAGACTTCCAAGCATTAGCTTGGAAGTTATAGGTGAGTAACCTAGATGATTCTCTCGATTATTATATGTCTACTGTGGTGAATAATAGTGGGTTTTATGATTGATTATGACTATGGATTCCGGACAAAAGGTCCGATGTATTGGGAGCTATGACATAGAAGTGTTATCTATTTGTGAATCTGTGACTTACTTGTCTCTGATGTGATAAATTGTGATACATGAATTGATTGTGATACAGTACTGCCTAATTGTGACATGTGGATTAATTGTGATGCAATTATTGTTAAATTGGGACAGATGCATTCCATGCATGAATGCATGATCAGTTAAGGACAGTTGTGACCGGAGCAACCACTGAGAGCTATAAGCTCAACGTTTATATTTGGGCCTTCAGCCCCACAGTGATTCAGAGCCTCAGGCTCAACGATTAATGTGCCCATATTAAGACAGTTCAGAGTCTCAGGCTCAACGATTAATGCGCCCATATTGGGACAGTTCAGGCGCTCGGTCACAACACCAAAATAAAATTGAAATGTGCCACATGCGCATGTCATATGCATCTGGTTTTAGTCTCTTTAATTGAGTGAAAGGCTAACTGCCTTATGCTTATGTGTTACCAATCATGTGGTGCTTCTAAATGTGAATTGTGAAACAACTGTATTATGCTTGAATGTTATATAAATTCAATTAGATATGGATGTCTAATCGAATGAAAAGTATCAAATTGTCTATGTTCAAGTGGAATTGTGAAATGTTATCAAATATGCAACAATGTGAATATATGTTTTGTGAATTGATGTGTTGCATGAATTGAGTGAACCATCGACGATGGTTATCTCATTGAGTTCGCAAAACTCACCCAAAATTTGCAATTATTTTTCAGGACCTAAAAGAATACCCCGTTAGGCAACGGGTGTATAGCAACCACGTGTGAGTGAGAAAAGAGGTTAGGATCAGTTCGCGTCTGCATTAGTGTCTGATAGAAATGTATTTTCTGAATTTTTGTATTAATCATGATTAGGTCATGTTGTAAAGGCAACAAACTGAATGAAATTGTATTTATAAAAAGGGACCCCGTGGTCATTGAAATTACCGATGATTGTTTATGTAAATTGTTCTCCGCATAATATATATTGTATGTGTATGTTTCAAAAATATAAAATTTATACTGAGTTTTGACTTAGTGATGTAGCACGCCACCCTCACGGGGCACAAACTCGGATATCACCATCGATGTCAGGTTCGGGTCATGCGGGAGTGTGGTGTTACACACCTGATAAGGAAGAAGATATTATTGAAAACTTTACTCTTAGAAAAGACTGGAAGTACAAATCTTCTCACCCAAAAAACCTAATTATAGGCGAAACTTTAAAAGGAGTGAGAACTAGGTCTAAATTTAGAAGAGAGGCAAATGTAGTTTTTGTTTCTGAATTAGAACCTAAGAAAATTGATGAAGCTCTTCAAGATGAAGCATGGATTTTAGCCATGCAAGAGGAGTTAAATCAATTTACAAGGAATAAAGTTTGTTCTTTAGTTCCTAGACCACCTAACAAGTCTATCATAGGAACTAGATAGGTATTCAAAAATAAACTAGATGAATTATGAAGAGTAAACTGTAGCAAAACTAGATTAGTAGCTCAAGGCTATAATCAATAAGAAGGAATAGACTATAATGAAACTTATGCTCCTTTAGCTAGACTAGAAGCTATTAGGATTTTGTTTGCATATGTTATTTGTCATGATATAAAACTGTTTCAAATGGATGTGAAAAGTGCCTTTTTGAATGGTTTTATAGATAAAGAAGTTTATGTAAAGCAACCTCCTAGTTTTAAAGATACTGAAAAACCAAATTATATCTATAGACTTCATAAAGCTTTGTATGGATTAAAACAAGCACCTCGTGCTTGATATGATCATCTAAGTTCATTTTTTATTAGAAATGATTTTATTAGAGGATAAGTAGATAAGACCCTATTTAGAAAATGTATTAAAAATGATTTAATTATGGCACAAATATATGTAGATGATATTATTTTTAGTGTAACTTCTAAAAAGTTATGCTCCAGTTTTGAAAATCTTATGAAAAGTGAATTTGAAATGGGTATGATGCGTGAATTGAAATTCTTTCTCGGCTTACAAATTAAGCAAACCGAAGAAAAGATTTTTATTCATCAACAAAAATATATCAAAAAATTGTTAGTCAAATATAAGATGGAGAAGGTCAAACCTATGTTAACTCTTATGCATCCTTCAATCCTTTTATCTAAGAATGAAGCAGGTAAGAAGGTTGATCAAACCCTTTTTATAGGAATTATTATTTCTTTATTTTACCTAACTACAAGCAGACCTGATATTTTGTTTAGTGTTTGTTTGTGTGCAAGATTTTAAGCATATCCTAGAGATTCTCATTATATTGTTGTCAAAAGAATATTGAGATACTTGGCAGGTTCTACTGATTTCTGTTTAATGTATAAGAAAGGTAAAGATTTCAGGTTAATTGGCTACTGTGATGCTGATTATGCTAAAGATAGGATTGATAGAAAGATTACAACAGGAGGTTGTCACTTTCTTGGTCATAATCTAGTTTCTTGGTCAAGAAAGAGGCAAAGCTCAATTGCTCTATCTACTGCAGAAGTTGAATACATGTCACTTGCAAGTTGTTGTTCATAGATGCCATAGATTAAGTATCAGTTAAAAGATTATTCTATACAAGAAGATCAAATTCCAATCTTCTTTGACAACATAAGTGCTATCAATCTATCAAAGAACCCAATAAAACACTCGAGGGCAAAGCATATTGAAGTTATACATCATTTTATACAAGACTACGCACAAAGAGAAATCATCAGTCTACAATTTGTTGAGATGAATCAACAATGGGTGGATATCTTCACTAAACCTTTGTATGAAGATATATTCAAGGAAATTTGATGAAACTTGAATATGGTAATGCTGAATGACCATTCGTCTAACATGTCATGACCTAGATGATTCGTACAAGAAGAAGATAAAAAGCCGTAAGTTTTCAAGTAAATAGTAATGGTAAGTTATAAATGATAACTTTTCAAGAGTATAAGAAAGAAATCTTCTCAATATTCTAAAATACCTTCTACTCTAGAATTTTCTTGAAAAACTTTGAAACCTACTTATTTAGTGATCTCAACAAAGATGATTGAATACTATGTTCTAAGTTTTTAAGTTCTTTTCATTTCATATTCTTACTTTTAGATACTAACCTCGCTACGTTAAGCGAAATACATTTGTGTGTTTAGTTTTTATTTGTTACAGATCAAAAATGGAGCAATCTCTTATCTATGGGAGACACGTTGATTTCACCTCTTTAAAGAAAAATCAGATGGACATTGAAACAGAAATTGAAGTAGTTGGCTAAAAACATTTCTTCTTCATTTGTGAAACGGTATGTTTGAATGAGATAAATGAGTTCTGAAAGAATGCAAAGGTGGTGGACAACATCTTAGTATCAATGATAGATGGGTTGTCAGTTATAGTCACACTAGATACTATCGAGAGGGTCATTGGGTGTCCTAGTATTGGAGCAAAGCTATTTAACAATACAAAATAGATTACTCAAGGTCGTGTAGATAAAGCACACATCAATCAACAACTATATGGAAGTAGTGGTCCAGGAGTTAAGAAAGCTTCAACCCTTGTTACGAAGGCTAACTGCATTCACTGCTTCTTCACTGTGTTCTACCAAGAATAGGCTTGAAGGACATTGTGACAATGAACGATGAACATTGTTTATTTCACCTACTTAATCACCAACCCATTAATCTTCCGTACTTGATTTTGAAATGCATGATGAAGTCAAAGGGAGATTCTAGCTCTTTACCTTATGGTATGCTATTAACAAGGATGTTTAGATAATCTAGAATCTTACGTAATAGTGGTAACAAGGTAAAGATGGATGTGAAGAGCATTATTAATGCCACTACTATTAGCAGAATGGGAATAAAGTTTGAAGTTGAAGCGGATACAGGTTCTGTACTAAAAGCAAGGCCTGAGGGGGAGCTTGTAGTAAGACGGAGTAGGAGTGAACATGTTATGTCTGAAAGAAAAATAAAACCTCGATCGATAGGAAGAACATCCGCAGAAGAAAAGACTAAAAAATCATCTAATGTACTAATAAAAGCTAAGATGATTCTATAAAAAGAGGAAAGTCAGGCTCAACAATCATCACAACAAGTGTCATTGAAGAGAGAGACTGAGACACTTCAATCAGAAAAATCCAAATAGCTAAGAAGGTCACCAAGATTATTGACCTCACGACAACAAGAACAGACGAAATAGAAAGCTCTAATTTTTGATGGAGATTCTGAAAAGCAAAAGAAAAGACAGCAGCATAATAAATCAATTTTGTCTAAATTACAAAGTCAATCAGCAAAATTATCTAGAGAGACAGAGATAAAAAGGAAGTTAGTATTTGAGAGGAAGAAGCCTCAACAACAACTTTCTTCTAAACAGGAAAAAGAACAAAAGAAGGTGAAGTTTAGTCTGAGAATGGTTTCTTCATCTGATATTCAACATAAGGGTAAGATAGTTGAACACCAATTGGAACCTTACAATCCTTCTCGACCAATCAACAAAAAGGATTTGAAAATGAAGATTATAGAAGAATCAGTATCTGTTCGAAGTAGAAGCTCAATTATTATTAGAGAACCTTTGAAGAAGATAATCAAGGTACAAGTCAAACCTATACCGATTAACAATCAGACAAGACATCTTATTAGTCATGAAGAATGAAGACTATATGATATTCTACGAGATGAGAAGGCAGAATCATATCTAATGACGATTTCAAAGTTTCAGTATATAATCTATCCAATTACGAGCAGAACATTGATAAAGATTGTGCCAGATATACAACAAACATGTTCAACCCCTGTGAGAAACGAAGAAAAAGGAAAAAAGAAAGATGTTTCTTGAAGGGCATGAAGATGATCTTATAGAAGAACAGATTCAAGTTGCTGTGAAGAATATAGATGATACATGTATTGCAGCTCAACTTGGAGGTATCTACGTTTCACATCACATTTCAAGGGCATCAGGAAGTCAATTTAGAGTTTCTAATAAAGATGAAAATTTTAAGGTAGTTGGCACAGTGACAGAAGGACGGTTCAGAAGTATCACGGTTGAAGGTATCAATTTCAACTTAGAAAACTTTGTGCATTTAAACATACATTTCAGACCCTTAGGTTTCATACCTTCAGTAAAAAATATGTTACACCTTCTTGGGCAACCAATTCTTAAAGTACCTAGACCTGATGATTTTGATTTGCCTAATGGAAAACAAACCTTCAGACTACCTTCAATCAAAATCATAGAGTTAGACATTTTACTTACAGAACCATCTATTGTTGAAAACCTTCATCTACTTAGTGAAATACAACAAGATCCTATTGTTAATTCGGAGTTCTTGAAGCATTTCATTGATTAGAAGGAAGCAAGTCATAAACAGAAGGAAGTTTAGGAAGCCCTAGTGAAAGATATTGAGGAAATTCATACTAATTTTGATGAACTGGGTGATTCAATGGGTGATCTTCATGAGGAAGTAGCATTTCTATGTGTTATTATTAAACAAGACCTCAAAACGATCCGCACTGACATGCAACATATGTTTTATAAAATTCTGAAGCATCTACGATAAGCTATCTTTTTATTAGTAACAAATAGGGGGAGAATAAGAAGAGCAAGAGAATGAGAAGAAGAGAAGAAGAAATGGATAGAAAGCATTGTATATATCTTGTGCATGTATTTCTTGTGTTTTTGCTTTGATTATTATTCGTCTATTCGTCTGAATACTATTCGTTTGAATATCATTTTACCTTCTAAAATTATGATAATTTGTTATCATCAAAAAGGGGAAGATTGTTAAGTTAAAAAGACTTCACTTCTATTAATTTTGATGATAATCAAATAATAATAATCTTAGAAATGTATGAATTATTTTGATAAGTTTGTTAAGAGTGCAGAAAAATGTAAGTAACACTTAGTCAAACCTAGAAGATGCATGGTCAACACCAGACGATATATCAACACCAGACAACACGTCAACAATAGATGATTCGTTAGCAATAGAAGAAACACATCAGCAATAGAAAATACATCGATACCAGAAAAAGCATGTTGGAACCCCTCCCCGGTGCATCACGTGTCCCACGTCGTACGTGATGTCCGGACGCGCAACCCACGAGGGAGGGGTTCCAACACTTATGGTATCAGAGCTTTCGTTTGAGGTTTGGGTAGAAGGAGAACTTTAGGGTTTTCATGACTTGCATCAAAATTGCATGATTTGTGCTCTTTTGCATTGTTTTAACTAATTTTACATGCCTACATGGTGAATTTAACTAAATGTTGCTTTTGCATGATTTTGATCGGATTTTTCATGATTTAAATCGTACGATACATTTTGACAAATTATTTTTGCATGAACTAAAGTTTTTCACTGTTTTTATTTTGAAGGAGTATTATGCCACCTCGGAGTAGAACTCGAGGAGCCCGATTTCGTTTTCGCTCTCACTAGGGGAGCACAGATGAGTCTCATGTCCTGCAAGATGCGAGGACACACTCTGCCCCTGGTTCAGAAGCACCTAGTGTGCAACCTAAGGGGCCTCCACCTCCTCCTCCTCCTTCTATGCCTGCGATGGACCCGCAGCTTTTCCAGGCCTTTTCTCAGGCTTTCACCTTTGCCATGGGTCAAGGGTCTCAGGTTCCGGTGCCAGCTCCAGTGGTTAGGGGCGGGCAGTATGATAAGCTGAGGAAGTTTGGAGCGGTGGACTTCCATGGTACCACCAATCCAGAGGAAGCTGAAG
>JANITW010000236.1:32039814-32060071 GCA_027564335.1 Erythroxylum williamsii | reverse complement strand
TAGCAGATATCACAGGAAGTTGCCAATCGATGGATCCAAACGGCAACGCACCGTTCGGCCAGAATCCGGCTGAACCATAACCTATTTTAAGTTAGATTTGTTAGTTAGCCTATGGAGACATCATCTACAGTTCACTAGAAGAAAAGTAAGAGGATTCTTCGACATCTCAAATATACAACTGACCATGGCATGCTTTACACATCTTTTAAAAACTTTAATTTAATCAACTTTTTTAATAGTGATTTTGTTGAAGATTTTGATGATAGTAAAAGTACTTGTGGATTTGTTTTCTTTTAGGAACTAATGCAATCTAATGGTTTTCAAGGAATCAACCTATAGTCACATTCTCTACATGTGAATCTGACTATGTCCCAGCTACTTTATATACCTACCATGCTATTTGGTTGAGAAGGTTATTGAAATAGCCTCAATTGGAGTAAATTTCAATAAAGATTATGATTGATGATTAACCTGCTCAAGCGTTGGCAAAGAATTCAATGTTTTAAGAAAAGAATAAGTATATTGACACAAAGTTTTATTTTATTCGAGAATGCACCGCTAAAGAGGATATTAATTTGGAGTTTGTGAAGTCCTTTGATCAGCTTGCTAACAGTTTTATGTTACCTTATTCAAAAATAAAAAAAGCTTGCTAACAGTTTTACTAAGCCCCTTAAGTCTAAATTTTTTCTAAAACATTTATGAAAAATATTAGAGTTATTCCAAAAATCAAATTTAGCAAAGGTGATAGAAAAAAATGATTTTTAAGATGTTTTGTTTCAACTTGGAATGAGAAGTTTAATAGTCAATATTAATCAATTCAGGTAACTTAAAATCCTTTTTAAAGCTTTATGTGCCTAGATATAAATGAATCTAAATTTGAATTATTTAAAGTTACTTAAAAAGGCTTATGGTAAAATTTAAAAAATTATCAAATTTTCAGTTTTGCAATTTTTATTGTCTTTAAAAGTGCTTCTCTTTTTATATTCTAGCATTTATTTTATATTTTTAGCTAGTATAAATCCATTAACACTATAAATAGCATGTTATATTTCATTTTATATAAGAAGAGAGAAAATAATAAAAATTTTATTTTAATAATGTTCTTGTTTTATTATTTGTAGAAGTGTTTATGCATATCTTATTTTTTTCCAACTTTTTGTTATGTCAAAAATAATAATTATCACTCAATATTTTTCAATAATTAAAAAACACAACTAATTGGTTGGTTTAACCATAAAAACCTTGAACTATCTAACATTTTAGTTTAATTACCGGTTAGATTTGCTTTAATAACTCTTATTATTACAAACTTATCAATTTATTAATTAATAGGTCAATTTTATTTATTAATAAAATCTTATAAAAATAAATCAATTAATTTTGATTTAACAATCTCTTTTTCAATTAAACTTCAAGTTTTTTGATGGGTAAGGACAATCACTTTCAAACATATTTCAAATTCTTTAATTTTTTCAATCTTTAGCTAGTTTTATGATGATCTAATACCAGTTGAACCTTTTAAATCTTAAAGCTCTTATCTTATTGGTTTAACTTTCGGTCAGTTTTTAAAACATTGGTATTTATGCAAGCTAAAAGATAATAAAAATAAAAAAACTATATCACTACTACCACTAATAAACAAACAACCTTGTAACTAATAATTTTTAGAACTGATACTTCAATCAACTTCATCTACTTAGATAATGATGTTTGACTAGTTATTTTTCGATAACAAATTTAGTAAAAATTAAAATAAAACTTAATTATAGGTCTTTGTCATCTTATTTATATGACATTTAAATTTTATCATTACTTGATTTATTTGGTATATAATAAATATAATTAAAAATTGTAATTAGTAAACATAATTAAGAATCTTTGGCATCTTATTGATATGACATTTAAAATTTTATCATTGTTTAGTTTATTCGGTATATAATAAGCATTATTAAAATTTGTAACAATTTTCAAGACAAACTAGTAACTGTTAAAGGTAAAAATTTGGCAGTGTAGATGACCTCTCACTATAAAGATTAAGAGAACATAACGTACAGAAAGATTTTTGCCTTGTTGATACATTTACACAATTGTAAAATGTAGCAAAATAGTGCAAATAGTATGTCCACATTGGTACAAGTAAACCAAAATGGACAAGTAAGCTTGGTCTTATAAGAAAAGCAAAGATAACAAGTAGTTGGTTACTTAAGGCAGTATCTAACTCTCTTTTTACAATCATAAGTTACTGAAGAGAGCATGAAATTTTGCCACTTCTCTCTCCCACACATTTCACACTCTCAAATATTGATTTCTCCCTCATATTTATAATCTCTTAGAGCCACCATCCACTAAGCTTAGGAATTGAGGTGTGAATTAGCGAAAGTAACTCTGGTAGTTGTTCATGAACATAAAGAAAGGGCAAATTTGAGCTACATTGGAGTCATTGGAGCACAAGGTAGATATGTAAAGTAAGCATAAGGTCTCACTACACCTTTTCTTGGTATCAAAGTATGAATACCTGGTTTTCATCCTTGAAATTATGCCAAATGAGAGTAATATGCCATATATGCTGAAATTTGTTCATGCATGTGTAACATGGTCATCGATGGAAAATTTTTGCATTCTTCGTTTTAGCTTAAAATGTTGGCACGAATATGTTCCTTATGATGTCAAAAACTTGTTCTTAAAATTTTTCGAAAAACGGATTTAAATTGAGTGTGATATTTAATTTTCAGTCCATGCATATGTTCTTGAAAGTTTAGGCCCATTTTTTGACCTTTTATAGTATCGTTATGCTTGATATATGTATATTAATATGTTACTTGTCACATTATTTTTCCAACTATATATTATATACTAAAATCGGAGTTCAAAATGAGTCAGAAACAATAGCCCAAAGTGGGCATCATGTCCATGAAAGGTTGGAATTTCTGGGAAACTTGAGTTTAGTATGATTGTGTTTCCTGAAAGTTTAGGCCCATTTTTCAACCTATCACATAATTTCTGCATGAGATATGTACACGGATATGATCTTTGTCTCATTTTCTTTCAAATGATATATTATATGCTAAAATTATAGTTAAGATGAGTGAGAAACGATAGCTCAAAGTGGGCATCGTAGCCATGAAAAGATGAAATTTATGAAAAGTCTAGGTTCAGTATGAATGCATTCATCTGCGGTTCCATGCGCCCTCCGTACGAGATGCACTTCACCGACGGCATAAATCGTAAATTGGACCCCACCAACATCATCCATATGTACTAGTGAGTCCAAGACCATGTCGAGCAGGGCCTAAACCAAGCACCGCACCCGAGAGTGGGCATGTGACACAACTACTACAGTAACAAAACCGCTTCTTACACCTACCATAGCTGCACGTGGGTCATGTGAGGCCAACCTAGAAGGTTGTTTCGACCCAAAATTTGTCTAGAAACTCCTTTTGTCATGATCTTTTGATCTGTGTGATAAAATTACTTTTTTACCCCTCTATGATTTATTAAAAATTTTCAAAATTTGAGTTGTTTGTTATCCTAATTTGAAATTTTACTTAACTATATAAGTGAAATAATTTTTGGGCTATTAACTTGGGTTTTAATGCTTGATTTTGAATTATATTCATGAATTTATGTTGCGTTTTATATATGTTATGAGTTGCATTTTATTATTAATTTTATGTATGTGTTAAATGATTATTATTTATGTTATTAATAAAATTGGTTAATTATTTGTCTGTGTGACTAATTGTTAATTAATACCAATAGGCATAAATTAAATGAACCCTAAAGCCAAAGGCCTCGTAACTAAGTGGTATGTGAGTCCATTTTCATCCAATATTCTTTTTAGTTTAAGGAATGAAGATGCGTTGATATTTTAGATTAGTGCCTGTGTTGTATGATGTATGTTTTCCAAAATAATTTCTTATACACAAGGAAGAAAGGGTGAATTCCCCATTTAATATTTGTTACTCAAATGATGTAATAGGATTTGAATTGTAATTATCAATGATTTATACCATTAATATTAAGACTTTGCAAAGGGATGAATTTCCACTCTAATTATAAGTATATATCTTAGAGTGAAACTCACTAATGCATGCATAGTTGGTTCATGCTATATTTTGTGGATGCGTTAACCATAATTAAATTAAAATTAATCATTGGGCTAAATACAAATAAGCATTTAATATTACATATGTTATTAGTGATGATTACTAGCAAGTTTGTAAATTTCTGAACAGATAATGTAAATAGGAGTTGAGCTGGCTAACTGGGATGAACATAGATGGATATGTGCCTTAATTAAGCATGTGCAATGTTGTAGTAAAATGGCATCCAAAAGTTCGACTATTGAGATAACCAAGGGAAAGAAACTTGATGGTAAAAACTATGACATTTGGCATAGAAAGGTTTAGTACCTTCTCAATGAGTATAAGTTACTCGACCATCTAAGTACCAATATAAGCCCATCTAAGATTGGGAATTTGGCCCAGCATCACCATGACCATGAGGCTTATGCCCTTTGGCAAAAAAGCATAGAAGTGTGTGTTTTACATATTTTTTTAGAATTTAAAAAAATCATTAAGGAGAAACGATGTTTAGTTTATAGCTATAGAGAGGGACTCTCCCTCGTGAAATAAAACGACATAGTTAAACAATACAAACACTGAAGAAAAATGACAACATTGAATTCAAATTAGGTAAAGTTGTGCAGCATCATATCAGTAACTCCATACCTTTCTCGTATCTTTAGTCAATTACTCAATTGGGGTAAAAGTTTTTGGAGGCTGCGATACTTCGATGGCACTACAATGGCTCTATTATCCATCTTTAGGCTTAAAGAGATTTCTCTTCTTAGGAACGAGATCAGATTTTGTAAATTTATGTGAATCTCCAAAGATTTACAAGCTTCAGTTTGAATATCAGGAGACTGGAGGGGGGATACAGAGGAGCTTCCTTTGTGATCTCGACTTGTGAGGTAGTAGATCTGGAGGAGGTATGTCAGAATGCTCTCAAATATCTTCAAGTGGGTTAGATTCACTCTAAGTCTTCATTTCTCTCTTTCTCTTTTAAGTTGATTAGTTCAAAAATCTGGTTTAGTTGCTTAGGAAATAGCAATGTATGGGTAGCACTATTTTCTTTACTGTATCCTAAATAAAGTCAACCCACTAATAGAAGTACATGATCTATAAGTAAACATTGAGGAATATACTCTCTAAGAGAGAGCTAGTCCTCTGCTACAGTAGTGTCCCAACTAGTTTATAATCAGTTGTTCCCTAATATTTGCAATAGAGAGTTCTATAAGAGAGAGTAGGTTATTATATCTCCCTTTAAACCTTTGATTGTTTCTCTCTTTCAAAATTGCTTGAAGACAAGTTGCAACTGTGACCATAAATATTTCCTTATCATATTTAGAGATACACAATTAAGATATCTCTTATAAGATGTCTATTAGACTACAATGACTAGTACTAGTGGCATATAGACTAGAGATTCTAATCCACACCTCTTTAGAGAAACCACACTTGAAGAAGATATGATCCCAAGTCTCCTCCTCTAGGTTTAAAAGAGTACAATGCTTATAAGAAGATAGGAATTCCAGTCTATCCATACTGCTGAGTATATTCAACATAACTAGCCAAAGGAAAAGGTTGGCATTTGGTTTGAGAACCTTGCACCAAATCAGGGAACTACACCAAATCATTTGGAGTGTTGTGTTTCAACATAAGGGTGAGAACCTCCATAAAAATAAGGAATAGGTAAGGGGAAAGATGATCCCTTTAACTAGGTCCTTTTTTTCCTTTAAACGTCTCTGTGGGGCTTCCATTACTTAATATACCATATGATGTAGTGGTAATGCATTCTTAAATCCATTTGATAAGCTTATAAGAAAATTTCATAACCTCTATAGTCTGTAGCAAGAATCTCCAGTTAACACTACTAAAATATTTTTATAGATCCACTTTTATAGTGCAGTTTTGAGGGCTTCTTCTTCGAATATACCCTTTTAAAATCTTATGCAATATAAGGATATTATCATCAATATGTTTATTGCTCACAAGTGCAACTTGATTCCCACTAATTAGTAAGTGAAAAACATCTTTCAACCTATTTTCCAAAATTTTGGTGATGATCTTATAAAGGAAATTAGTACATGATATATATTTGAAATCAATCGAAGTGGCCGGGTTAGAACTCCTAGGGGCTAAACATAAAAAAGTCTTATTAATCTCTTTAAGCAAGAAGCCATTTTAGAAAAACTCCTGGACAACATCTTGAATGAATCTCCTTATGTTGTCCCAAGTTTTTTGAAAGACTAGACCATTCACGCCATCTGGACCTAGGGCCTTAGAGCCATTCATATTAAAACCCACCTCCTCCATTTCCTGATCCATGACAGGTCTAATTAGAAAAGATGCTTCATGTTCAAGAACCTTAGTTGTAAAAAATTGCCTAAGATCCACTCCATTACCTACAAAATGACCTTCTTTGCCTAAGAGATTTTGATAAAATTTCCTAGCTTACTTAGCAATTTTAACTTGCCCAAATAAAGTTTCCCCAAATTCAGATTTTATGGAGGTGATTCTGTTGACATTTCTTTTAGTTGTCACTAAATTAAAGAAATTTTTTTGTACATCTAACCCCATCCTTAATCCAATTAATTTTGGCCCTCTATTTCAATAAAGAACAATGGTTGTCCACTATTTGCAAATAGGTCTTAAAAGCTTCCCTCTTGACTGTAGCTAAAGTGCAATTAGTTGAGTTAGTTGCCAAAGATTTCTGAATTACCGAAAGCTTGCTTCTTGCTTTTGCTATCTCCTTTATGGAATTTTGACCTCTCCTAACATTTAACATCTTTAATTCCTATTTAATATCCTTGAGCTTTTACAAACAAATAAACTGCTTAGTACCATAGATCTCATACTGCAATCCCTTAGTTATTTCTTCTTCAAAGCCCTCGACATTAACCAAAAAATTGTTGAATCTGAAAGGGTGAGAATTCTAATCATTTTAAACAAATAATCCACCTTGATAAGGGTATGATTAGAAATTCCTGGGTTTAAGAAGGTGGCTAAATTCTCTAAAAAAGCTAAACCACATGCTTCATGGCTCTATTTAGCTTTTTCTAACTGAACTAGTTAAAGTTTTGTTTATTGGACTAAGTGAACTTATGACCTTCAAATTTTAAATTTATTAATTCCACATCCTGCATGCAATCAAAAAAATCAAAAGTATAGTTGAGTAGGTTACAGTTCCCTTTCGACTCTAATCTATATAGAGTGGAATTAAAATCTATACTAACTAACCACAGACCTCTAACTGAAGCTTTACATTTTCGAATAGAAGTCCATAGCTCAATTCTTTGAAAGACTGTATTAAAACCATAGAAAAATGTAGCCAAAGCATAAGCATTTTCCATTTTGAAGTTATGCTTTGTATGGATAAATTGTTGGCTGGTTTCTAGAGCTTCCACTTCTAAGAGATCTCCATCATAAACAATAATAATCCTTCCATAGGCATGTCATTGGTGGCTTATGAGAAACTGCCATTTGCTACCCAAATAACTTAATTTATTCATATTTTCTTCCTTAATTTTGGTTTCCAATAAACAAAATAACATAGGCTTTTCCTTAAGAACAAAATCCTTTATCGCATTATGCTTAGAATGGTTATTTATTCCTCTAACCCATTCCAA
Organism: Erythroxylum williamsii; assembly: GCA_027564335.1. Lineage (NCBI taxonomy): Eukaryota > Viridiplantae > Streptophyta > Magnoliopsida > Malpighiales > Erythroxylaceae > Erythroxylum > Erythroxylum williamsii. The sequence goes on along the minus strand of JANITW010000236.1, from coordinate 32,052,381 downwards.
ACTATCAGGGTCATATTAGGTTGCTTTTTCCTTTGGAGCCTTTCCTACTACTATTGCTCTTCTGAGAGATTACTTATTCAAACTGTTTCTCTTGAGTAACTCCTCTCTGTTGTTTTTCCAACTATTGAGTTTCATATTTAGTTGGAGATCATGGCCTCTATAGTAAGGATTATTCCCACTAACTTTCCTTTCATTTTCCTGATGGTTCCCTAATAGTTTATTTGAGGCACTTAAAAAGTTTGTTTCTAAATTTCCACAGGTTGAACAGAATTTGGAAAATTATCAATTTAGACACTCTCATCTTTTGTAGGTGGTTTCCTTTCAACTTGAACCAACCTTCGTTGGCTTTCATTGCTATCTAATACATGTTCTATTTACACCAACTCTTAGTTATCTTCAAAATTAAATTTCTCCAATCCTGTCACCTCTTAATAGTCTCCTCTAATGAAAACTCTCCTCATTCGTTTCCATTATTTGCCTTGTGCTTTTAGGGAAGGTTTTCATTAGTATGTAACCAATACCTTGTCTTCTCTGAGAGAATTCCCATTGGTCAACCTTAGGATTGGAATGTTGTCTTTCATTTCCTTAGAAGTATTCATACTCACACATAATCGAGCAAATCTAACCCATTTCCTTAAAGCAGTGTTTTCATCTATACATATTGGTTTTCCTAAATAACTAGCTAGCATGATCAAACCTTTAGTTGTCTGATATTCCAAAGGAACATTATAGATATTCACCCATAGAGTAATATTTTTCAATCTAATTTGCTCTATTTCCATACCTAGTTGCCAATTTTGAAGAAATAAAGGAAGTTGAGAGATGTGCTAAGGGCCTTTTTCAATTACCTTTTAAGCTTCCAATTTGGAGGAGAATGTAAAGATTAAGTTATCTTCCTCAGTTAGTATTACTTCCATTAGTCCTATACCTTTCCAATTTCTCTAGATCCATACTTATATCATAAGAAAAGTAGGTTGTTTATCCATTAAAAAAATCCAATAAGCACAATGTCCCATGTCTTTGCTCCTTCCTATAGAATGTTTAGACTTGGAGCCAGCATTAGCTTGCCTTCAATCTTGACTGGTGGATAGTACATTAAGGAAGAGTCAGAATTGTCACCCACAACCTATTTCCATGTCTTGTTAGCCCTTTTTTATACTCACTATCTGATGGAGTAGAAGCTTTAGGAGGTGGAACGGCAGAAGTTAGAGGTGGGATAGTTTGATTTGTAAAGTGAGATGAGGAAGAAGAGTGATGTGCAAAGGTCATTGCAAGTTAAGAAGGAAATAATGGAGGAGAAGAGGGAAATGTGATGGTTGAGGGTAGAGGTGGAAAGTCTGTCTCCATTATAGTTTAATAGTTTAAAAGCTAAATGGAAATCTAATGTTGTTTGTTTTTGCAAAGAAAGCTTTGTCTTCAAAGGAAGATCAATGCTAGAAAGAAACAAGAGAAAGATAGATAAAGATGAAAGAGTGCGAAATGGAGGAATGGTGAAGAAAGATTAATGGAGCGAATATAGGGTTAGGGTTAGGTTATGAGAATAAAAGGTCTGGAGAGACATAAGAGTTTTTTTTCTCTCATAGTGTGGTTTACATTGTTAGCTTGCATGCACGATAACCTTATTGGGGAGTTTGAAAACTACCCAATTTCCATGAAGATGAGCGAACAATTATGCCTAAAATATAGAGGGACAATAACCACGAGGCTTTGTGTCTTAAAGCTTAGGTTCAATCAATGCATGAAGGACCCTAAGTATAACATGACTAAAAATCTTAGGGTAATGTCCTCCATGATTCGAGAAATGAAGGTAGCGAGTTATGATCTCATAGATGAGCAATAAGTTATATTTGGCACTAGGTCACTTCCTGAGCCTTTGTAGGGATAAGTGAGGTTGTTCCTTACTCATAATGAGGCCATTAAGAACTTTGATGACACTTCTTATCAATTGGAGCTTAAGGTAGAGAGCAAAATTGCAAACCGTAGTGTCGTTGCATTATTTGCACAAAATAGGCATAAGGGTGATCGCCTAAACCCAAGAAGGGACAAGCTAAGAACCAAGGGCTTCATGAATGGCAAGTCGATAAATGTTGTAGAGGCAAGCACGGAGGCAAGAAGGATAAGTCCAAACTCATGGCGTTAACTATAAAAAGAAGGAACACTTTGCTCAGGAGTGTATTGAGTCCCGTGAGGTTTGTCCTTACATACCTTGTTTTGTACATGTCTTTATCTGCACATATGAATTTTCCACTCATTCTCGCTATAACTGGATTATAGATATGGGAGTAACAAAACATATAGTCTGTAGCCATGTAGGATTACAGATTACCATCGATTACTAACGGGTAAATATATTGTAATGATGGGGAATGGAGTGGAGGAGATGGTCCTCGGTGTAGGAACCTACCAACTTACTTTGCATAGTGGACACAAACTGCTCTTACATGATGTGCTTCATGTGCCTACTATTTGATGTAATCTACTTTTCATATTAAATCTAGTAGACTTGGGTTTTTCTTTTCCTATTAGTAAGAATGAGGTTTCTATCTATCTTGTTTGTACCCTTTATGATCATGGGTACTTCAATAATAGTTTATTTATGATGGATTTAGAAGATGTATTTGAATCTCACAAATATTTTGCTCATATTGCTTCTTCATCTTTTGTTGATATTGAATATGAGTATATTAAATGACATGTTCAAGTGAGACATATTGGACAAGATAGAATGTCCAAATTGGCTAAAGAAAGGCTATTAGGCTCTCTTTCTAAAGTGAGTCTTCCTATTTGTGAACCTTGTCTCACTGGGAAAGCTAATAAAAAGCTATTTAGTAAGGCTAAGAGGGTTTCGCATCCTATAAAGTTGATCCATTCTAATATTTATAGGCCTATGAATGTGAGAGCACATAATAGTGTGACTTACTTTATCACATTCATAGATGATTTCTCAAGATATAGCTTAGTAGTTCTATTATCTCACTAATCAGAAGCTTTATATTGTTTCAAATGTTTTGTAGCTGAGGTTGAGAATCAAAAAGAAAGGAGCATTAAGGCTATTTATACTGATAAAGGTTGAGAGTATCCCTCTGATCAGTTTAGAGAATTTTATGAGAATAAGGGAATACACTGACAATTAATGATTCCTGAACTCTACAACAAAATGGGGTTACAGAGAGAAGGAATTGAACTCCTATGGATATGGTTAAGTTGATGATGGTTCAAGCCATCCTCTTGATTAATTTTTGGTGGTATACCTTTATGACTGCTGCATACATCCTTAACCGAGTGCCCACTTAATTTTTCCCTACTACTCCATATGAGTTATGGAATGGAGATAAGCCTAGTTTGGAAGGCTTGAGGTCATGGGGATTTGCTGGTTATGTTCATCATTCTTTTTATAAGTTTGGGAAGATAGGCCCTAGAGCTAATAAATGTGTATTTATTAGATATTATGAGCATTCTAAGGACTATGTGATGCATGGTGAAAATTATAGAAGGTTCACTAAGGTTGAGTCTCGAGATGTGGATTTTTTGGAGGACGTGAAGTAAATCACTTGTTAATATAGAAATCATGTATAATATGTAGAATACACAAGAAGGGGGGTTGAATTGTGTTAAATCGTCTAAGATATTAATCTTTAGAATCTTCTTGATTTTCTTTACAAATTCAAACAATGACAAAACAATTCACTTAATTTGATGATTAATGCAACAATGAAAATTATTATCTATTCTTCTAATAACAAGAAAATTAAAGAGATAAGGGTTAGAGAATATGATGCCGTGATTTATATTGGTTCACCCTTAACTTTGGGATATGTCCGTTCCTCAAAGTTTGTTTAAGATTTCACTATACTCTTCAATGTTACAAGTATTATTTCTACACTTGAAGAGCCTCTTCAGGTCTCTCTCACAAATTATTCTTTATTTGTTTCCTTAGCCTCTCCAGGATCTAGCCTTTCTTTCGCTTGGAAAAATATTGTTTGAGCTTTATGTTATAGATGTATTCATTCTCTTTCTTTTACACTTAAGTACAGAGTTTCTCTAAGTAAGTTTTGTACAATTAGATTTTCTCTCTTGTATTGTGTTGTTTGTTTACGACTATAACTAATATTTATAACCTAAATCTTCAACTGTCTTCTTAAGAAATCTGCTTCTTGAATCTTTTAGAAACCATTATTAGTTGAGTCCTATAACTAACTTCAACTAACTGACTGACAGACATTTTAGAATATTTTTCATTTGCATTGTCTGGTATTATGCTTTGCCTGGTGTTATGCTTTGTCTGGCGTTATACTTCATCTAATGTTGCGTTTCATTTGATGTATCTAAGATGCTTTGTTGTATTATACTTATAAGTATCATCTTAGGTTGACCTTGAGTCTTAAGTATCATCTTGAGTTGACTGTCTTGAGTTGATCGTCTTGAGTCTTAAGTATCGTCTTGAGTTGACGATTTGTGTTACTTACATTTATTTGTATACTTAACAAACTCATCAAAACAATTAACACACTTCTATGATTTTTACTATTTGATTGCCATCAAAATTGAAGAAATGAATTCTTCTTGACTTAACAAAATGATTTCCCTAGTATTGGTGAGATCAAACAAAGTCTTGAGCTTTATAAGTTAAAGTAACATCAAGAAAAAGTGCCCTAAATAGATTTGGATTCACAATGCATTCAAATGACTATTAAGGTCAGTGGGAGTATAGAACCTAAGTCTCAATCTCTAAAATTGCATAGTAGCCAATGATGAAATGTTTCACATAGATTCTTTCAAATAGAAGGTGGGTCCTTTTTATCATTTCTAGTGATGCTGATGAGTCTTTTTCTTTTGAAGAAGCATTGAACTCACCATTTTCGAATAAGTGGCTTACAGCAATGGAAGGCGAGATGGAATCCGTGGCTAAGAACTATGTGTGGGACTTATTCAATCTACCTATTGAACACAAAACCATTGGAAACAAGTGTGTCTTGAAGGTTAAGTGTAAGGCAGCTAGATCAATTGATAAGTATAAAGCCTGATTAGTAGCAAAAGGTTACATCCAAAAGGAGGATGTGGACTATGATGAGACATTTTCTCCAATAATGAGATTTGTGTCTATTCGCCTTATCCTAGATATTATTGCATATTTAGATTTGGATTTGTTCTAAATGGATGGGAAAATGATATTTCTCAATGGAGAAATAAATCTGTATGGATCAACCTATTAGGTTTTGTGCAAAGGTACAAAAGCAAAAAGTGTCTCGCTTGAGACATTCCATTTATGACCTGAAACAATCATCTAGGAAATGTTACCTTAGATTTCATCAAGCCATTACATCAATATGCTTTATGATGATTGATGATAACCATTGTGTATAAATAAATACATAAAAGAATGTGTTTCTTATACTCTCTTTGTATGTAGATGATATTTTTATAGTTAAGAATGATATGGAGATGATCATAGCCACTCAAAAGTGGTTGTCCTCTACTTTTGAGAAGAAGGACATGGGTGAAGCAGATTATGTTCTCAAGGTTAAGATCTTGAGGGATTGCTCTAAGAGATTTCTGACTTTGTCCCAAGAAACCTATATTAATAGTGTCGTGGAACATTTCCATATGCATAACTACAAACTTGTTGACACTCCAATAGAGAAGGGGCTATACCTAAGTATGGATCAATGTTCTAAAGCAGAGGAAGAAAAACAACAAATGGCTATGGTTCCATATGCAAGCATTGTCAGTAGTCTAATGTACACTATAGTGTGTACTTAACCAGATATATACTTTGTAGTTAGGATGGTTGGTAGATATCAAAGTAATCATATACTTAATCATTAGTCAACAATCAAAAGTATACTTAGATATATAAAAGGAACCATTAATATAAATTTGTGCTATCAAGGTAGGAGCTTCAAATTGGTTGGATATGGTGATGCGAATGGATCTATCGATAGATACCAGCAAAATTCCACATTGGGATATGCTTTCATTCTTGGAGAAGGAGTTATTTCTTAGTGTAGGAAGAAACAACAGTTAGTCTCATTGTCCATAATAGAGTCCGAGTATGTTGCGGTGCAAAAGGTGATATGGTTTAGGAGATCTTTTAGGAGCCTCATCATTACCGAGCATCTTGATGAAGCCATAGTTATCTATTGTAATAACACAATTATAATTGCCTATACAAAGGACTTGAAGGATCATGGAAAAACAAAGCACATTGATACTCGTTACCACTTCATTCGTGATATCATTATACAAGGACAAGTGGTCCTACAGTATGTCTCTACGAGAGATATGATAACTGATCCTTTCACCAAACCATTGCTAGAGACGTTTTTCAAAAGCACATTAGGGGTTTAGGTTTATTGATGATTTGATGTATTTGTACATTTACTTATGCATTCATGAAATATGTTTTTAATTTTAATCTTGTGTGAATTTGCATAGTAAATTATGGTTTAATTAAAAATGGCACATATCTAAAAATTATCACTAAGCTTGATGATGCTATCTCACACGATAACATCACCCTAGTGTTATGATAGCGAATGGGATGAGACAAACAAACAACAACGCTCACCAACCTCTTCTTCTTCATTTTTCTCTCAACCTTTCTAGTTGGTAAGTGTCTAGAGCACCACTCTTTCTCCCGCATGTGACATTTCTCTCATAAGTTCTTTCTTTCACTTTATGCCCTTGCAGCTAATCAATTGGATGCAAGTTAATGTATGACATTATATGTTAATTAATGAAAAGGTATTATTTATCTTTGTGTATTAATTTCATTAATATTTTATGTTTTAATACTAAAAATAAAATCTTTGGAATAATTACTGTGTAATTGAAATTATAATGAGATCATAATTATAAGATTTAATTTACACTTGTAGTTTCATCAAGACTGGATATTGATGAAACAGTAAAATTCACACACATTATGTTTCTTTTTTATGAAGAAAGTAATTGATCTCATATGAAAGTATAGAGATATTTAAACTAATGTGTGGATGATTATTAGAGAATAAGCCACTGAATTGACCCCATTATGAGAATTCCAAATGAGATATTACTTATGTGTCTATGAATGATCTCATAATGATGGTTGTATAATTAATCTTCAGACTTAAGGTTTCCAAGATATCTAGTATGAGAACTACAATGTTTTGATGCTACTTATGAATCGTCCTAAGATAGGTCAATCGATAGTAACTGGATACAGTATGAAACATATGTAGATAGTTGAGTAAGTCAATATAGGATTCGTCACTATAAAGTAATTAGAGAGAATATTATGCTTTTCTTGATTAGTAATGATTTATGGAATTCTCTGGCTAGAGTAAACTGATATGTGAAAAGAAGTTTTTAAATTTCAATTAGAAATCAATTACTAATTAGCAAAAATGAACATAATTGGATGATAAAATTAGACACTATATCCATACTCTGTCCCATTAGAATATTGAACGATGAAAGGATTAAATTATACATCATGGCCATGCATGGACAAGTTAAGTCAATCACTTTAACATTCTTGATATTTGGGTAATCATGACATGATACTAGACTTCAATCATAATTTATGATTATGAATTGTTTAATTGGAGAATTAAAAATAAATTAAAAGGAGTTTTAATTTATCTAATTCTAATTCTAATTCTAATTGTGAATTAAAATTATAATTTATATTCATTTCCAATTTATTAGGAATCTAATGGGTCACACATCAACGAGTATTTTGTAAAAGAAAATTCAATTTAATTAAGTTGGACCTAATTATAAAGTTGAAGAAACTTTAGGAATCAAATATGAGATATTTGATTTTATTTAAATTAAATTAAATTAATTATAATTATAATTAGAATTTGATTCTAATTATAAATAAAGATATTTAATTATAATGAAAGATTGCATTATTTATCTATTTAAAGGGAAGAGCTTTTTAGAAGCTAGCACTTTTGTCTTCTTCCTCTTAAAAACAATTTGGAAATTGCTCTGTGGATACCATCAGAGGCTGAAAAATTAGACAGCTCGTGATTAATCACTCAGAGAAAAGATTCAAAGTTTTTCTTCGGAAAGCAAACAAGGTACGATTTCTAAATTGAATTTTGTTTTATTCAAGTTTAATCAATTATCGAGATTCGCTCGGAGTCTGTAAAAATATTTTATTTTTTGTTGTACCCATGATTCGATCATGATTGGAGTCTACCACCCTCCTTATATTTGTTTTGCAAAAAATTGAGAGGAAGTTATGGAAGTTAACAACTCCAAAATCTCTTGTGACATAGGTAAAATTCCAGTTGTTGTTTTATATCTTTTTGTGATTTTTGATTATTCTACACTAGTTTATGGTTGGATTACATTTTGTGATTATTTGGGAAAATAATTACAGTCATAGAAAGGGGGAAAATGGAGAAAATGTGGTAGAAAAACGAGAAAAGAAGAGGAGATAATAGAATAGGAGCGAGTGAAGAAGATCACATTTTTGAAAATATTGAATTGCATGAAGGGGCAAAATGAGAATGCAAGTAGTGAAGGATAAATATGAAATTTACTTTCAAGAAGGGCATTTTTGGTGTTAATTGAAATGAATGAGGTTAAAATAGGACTTTTAATTAATTAACGGTGATTTAGTAATTATGGTGGCTAGGTTAGTAAGGATATTATTTTTATAATTAAGAATAAGGTGAAAAAGGAAATAATGTTGGATTATTAAGTGCATTTGAGTTCAAATTTTTTGTAAACTAGTCTGATAGAATTTTTGTAATGTCTAGGTCTAAAGGTCTTAAAGAGTAAATTGAACAATTAATTAATCGAGTCCAAAATCAAGGTAAGTATAACCTTGGACTGCATTCATAGAATATTGTATCGTTTTGTTATTAATAAATTATTTTTGGTGAATGATATTTTGAATTAATCATAAATTAAATTAATGATTAATAATTATATACATGAAATATGTTTATTTTATTTCGCAAATAATTAATAAACTACAAGGAGTTTCACTTTTATATTTTATTACTTTTTAGTGCATTTCTTGTTAATTCGATGAAAAATATGTTAATTAAATAGAGATTGACTGATAATATGTTGTAAATAATTAGTCAAAATTGAGAATAGCTCTTGTAGCATAGACTACATTCATTGGGTATAGATTGACAGGGCATTTAAAGATGAGTGAGTGATGGCTACGTGTCTATCCGTGGAGTAGATATCGAGGAATCTTGAGTTTCGGGGATGACCTGTGAGATGGCTAGATACTAAAGTAGTACTGGGATATCCTAAGTCTTGGGCATATCCTGTATTGATGACTAGGTACTGGAGTACTACTGGAGTACTAAAAGAGATTGAGAATTTGAGGCATCCTGCACTAATAATTATACATTACTTACATTTCAACTTGATAAGAGATTATGATGAGTTGAGATGAGCCGACAGACTATTGAATGTAAGTCTACTAGGTTAAGCAGGGCTTAGGTAATTCAAGTAATTATAAGATAGAGCATCAATGGCAGTTATAAATTAATATTTGTGTTAATCATTTTTTTAGTAAAATTTTGAGGTGTTTGTTAATTATTCAAATTAGACTGAGTAATGTTGTGTATCTTCGTAGTATATGAATGTTTAATCTCTTAATAAAGCTTTATAGTTATATATTGAGTTATTTGATTTTAATAGCACGGTCAGTTTTCCATATTAAGTTGGCAACTCACCCTTTGCCACTTTGTTTGTAGGAGATCGAGAGATTGCTAATAACCCTAGTGTAACGGCCAAATAAAGTGAAGTTTAGGCAGGGCCAGTAGATTAATTGAGTAAAGTTGTTTGATTATATAATTTTAATATGGCATTTTGGGTAGTTGTGTTATATAAAATATTTTTTTGTTTGAAAAATAATACTCTCTTTTGGAACTAATGTGGAATTTGATGATTATTGGTATGTTTTGGGAACTATTCGGACAATTGTGGTTTAAGATTTGTTTGCAGAATCAAATTGGGTTGTATGAGAACGGGTTTACATTTCTAAGGATGTATTGAGTAAAAAAAGTTTTGTCTTATATAGGATGGCTTTAGGAGAGGCTAATGTTGGCCCTAAGTCAATTGGGGAATTGGGTGATTTGATGTGTCAAATCAGGGGGATGCCTAAGTGGAGAGAGTAGAAGGTGGATCACATATGATACACCAGGTGGATTGTAACTATGAACGGATTCGTAAGATTGGTGCAGTAGAGTTTCAAGATACTACTGATCCTGAGGAGGCTAAGGTATGGTTGGAGTAGACAGAGTTAGTTTTAGATCGATTGGAGTGTACCTCGGAAAGAAGGTTACATTACATTGTTTCCTTATTCCAAGGCAAAGCATTGACTTAGTGGAAGTTAGTAAAGAGATCATTTGAGACACAAGAGATGAATTTATAGGAGTTCTAGAGAGAGTTTAGAGATAAATACACTCTACAGATGTATCAAGACCCAAAGAAGATGGAGTTCATGATTTGTAACATTGTTTAAGCATGTATTGGAGGTTGTGAAAAATCTAGAAAACAGATGTGACTAATTTGAGCAAGGTCTAAGGATGCATATTCATTTAGTTATTTTAAAAAGTTACTAGAGACTGCACTTAGAGTAAAGGATGCATTAGAACAAGGCAGAAGGATAGGAGAGTTAAAGAGGTGATTGAAGAGTCTTTAAAGAGAGGGGAGTCAATCTGTTAAAATGAGAGATACTCATTCGTAGTCTACTGGTGTAGGGGGATCTAGGAGAGCCGATGCTACATCGAGAAGGAGTGGTAGTTTTTACTGATCTGGTGGAGATTGAGGAGCTGGTAGGGATTTAGGACAACATAATATTGCTAATGCACCATCAGTTGGATCGGACAAAGAGGCTAGTCAGAGGTTTAGAGGATCTTTTAATAAAGGAGTTACAGGATTACTGATTTATACTACCTGAGGGAGATTTCATGGAGGACCATATTGGGGACCTACTGGGATCAGTCAGGCATGTTATATTTATAAATACTAGGGACACTTATACAGGAATTGTCTAATAATAAGGAGGAGTTTGGGAGTTGAGGCAAAGGAGACGGTACATGGTCAGAACGAAGCCTTTGTTTGAGTAGAGGTTTGGGTAGAACTAATAGCAAAGATGGTTATAGAGGAGTTGGCTATGGACTACCAGTGGGTATGGGTACTAGTGGGACATCGTTAGCACAAGGTCAAACTCAAGCAAGGATATATCATATGATGAGGGAGGAGGCATTTGCGATCAATGATGTCATTTTTGGTTCAAATTTCATTGTTTGATATTAAAGCTTATGTGTTAGTAGACCCAGAATCTACACATTCTTACATTTCCTTATAATTTGCCTCTAAAGTTCCAGGGGAGGTTAGTCTATGTAACATCCCACCCCCTCCTGGAAGGGTAAAATAGGAAATTTGTCGTAGGATGAGATTGATAGGGAATAATTAGTACTGTTCATGCATAATAGGATTGATACACAGTATCAACTGTGTACATGGAATTTCGGTATATGCATTCATGATAATTCCCGGTAATTGGGCATAAAGCAATTTTATTGGGATTAACGTGGTAAATGGGTTTGAAAAATTATTCTGAGTGCGCTATTAAGCGTTTTAGATTTTAAGGGATTTTCAGGAATTTTTCTGGAATTTTTCTGAGAAAGTTTCCGGACGCCGGTAACTGGCCTAAACCTGTTTTGGGGTAGAACAGGTGATTTTCGTGATTGAAAAATTATTTGGACTGCACCATAAATCGTTTTACATTTTTAGGGATTTATAGGAATTTTTCTGGATTTTTCCGGAGAAAATTCCTGGACCGGTAAAATCGCCAATTGGCGAATCGGTCGATTTTCGGTAGCAAAAATCGCTACCCAATGGCACAGTAATATGGGGTATATTATTTTGGGACTGAAAGTAGGGTCATTAGAGTTAAATGGAGTAACATTTTAGACTGGATTAAACAATTGATAATTTGACTTTTCAAATTCAAAAGAACCAATCATTTGTTGCCATTTAAAAGGCATCATTTAATGCCTCTCTTCTTTGCTTTCGTACGTGTATTGTTATTAAAAGGGGAGGATGAGTTGTTTTAAGGCTTTGGTAAGGGTTCACCCGAAAACACTTAAACACAAAAACCCTCTTGATTAAACTATCGAAAGTTGGCTCTCCTTTTCTCATCTTTCTCCATAACTTTAAGCCATTATTTCTTATTCCATCAAAGCTAGAAGATGAATATGGTGTATACTTGAGAAGGGAAGGAGGTTGGTACCTTGGTGTAGGAGTTAGAAGTTAGAAGTTAGAAGTTGAAGCTTGAAGGAGGTTTTGTCTTAGGTAAGTTTTCATTTTAGGGTTGAGTTTTTAAATGAGGTTTGCATATGGATTAAATGCTGTAAATTTTTCAGTGTTAGCCCTAATATATGTATGACTGTATTTATATTTAATTTGTATTTATTTTGATGTCTAGTGATGTGAAAAAGGTATTAGAAGTGATTGAACTAAGGTTAGCCTTGAATCTGGAAAATTGGAATTAGAATTGATGTTACTGTTTTATTCATAACTTATTGTGTAGAA
>JANITW010000236.1:31954615-31965534 GCA_027564335.1 Erythroxylum williamsii | reverse complement strand
CCAAAATAACTTGAAAGTGGGCCAACATCCTGGGCCTAAATAGGTAAAATAATACTGTCTAAATCGTCTATAAAAAACAATAGGAAAACAACCCAAGGCAAAAGAGGCCAAGCGTGCGCTTGGCATCTAGCCTACTGGGAGCTGATGTATGCGTCTATTTGAGCACCTGTAAAGGGCTGTTTGGGCCCAAAACTTGGCTCAAAGTGACAAACTGAAGCTGCAAGTGAGAATCTTGATTCTTTCTAAGTCCATCATCAACCACCTGAGCCACGAGTGAATTTAATGCGGCCTTGAATCTTTTAAGCCCAGTCCAACTTGCGAGACTAGGAGGCAGCATCAAGTTTCGATTAGCGTCGTGTTGATCTCAATGTCTATTGGTATAATTGTCATGTGCAGCCTTGCTCACATCAGCCCCTCCTTCATCAGAAAGATTCGTCCTCAAATCTACATCCATATTAAACGAAGACAAGTCAACAACATTAAAAGTAGTGGACACGTTGTACTCACCGGGCAAGTCAATTTTATAGGCATTATTGTTGATCCTTTCCAAGACTTCAAAAGGACCATCTCCTCACTGATCAAGCGTAGACCGCCTATGGTTAGGAAACCTCTCCTTGCAAAGATGAAGCCAAACTCAATCGTCGGGTTCGAAGATCACCTCCTTGCATCCTCTTTTGGCTTGGCGTGCATAAACCTCATTGTTGCTCTCCATTTGTTGCTTAGCCTTCTTATGCAGCTCTTGAACCAACTCAGCTTTCCTCTCTCCATCTAGGCTAATTAACTCAGACAAAGGTAAAGACACCCTATCCAATATAGTTAAAGGGTTAAAGCCATAAACAATTTCAAAAGGAGAATAACTAGTAATAGAATGCACATTACAATTATAAGCGAACTCAACAAACGGCAAACAATTAGACCACGTTTTCAAAATTTTTCCTATCACATCACACAACAAACTCCGTAACGTTCTATTCACAATTTCCATTTCCCCATCAATTTGTGGGTGACAAGTAGTAGAAAACAACAATTTCGTTCCTAATTTTCCCCACAAAACACGCCAAAAATGGCCCAAAAACTTGGTGTCCCTATCTGAAAATATGGACCTAGGAATACCATGCAATCTCACAACATATTTGAAGAACAACTCAGTAACATGCACAACAGCATCAATTTTTTTACAATTAATAAAGTGAGCCATCTTACTAAACTTGTCCACAACAAAAAAATGCTATCTACACCCCTTTTTGTCTTCGACAACCCTATAACAAAGTCCATAGAAATGTCAATCCAAGGGTGACTAGGTACAGGTAAGGGCGTGTATAGGCCGTGAGATTTAGATGTTGATTTAGCTTGCTTACAAACAATGCAATGGGCACAAATGCCTTCTACATCCTTTCATATACCCGACCAATAAAAATGCTTATGCAATATGTCCAAGGTTTTAGCAACACCAAAGTGCCCCATAAGTCCTCCACCGTGGGCTTCAAGTACAAATAATTCACGCAATAAACAATTAGGCATGCACAAACAATTTTGGCGATATAAATAACCATCATGCTTAAAGTATTTCTCAAAAGCACCATGTTCACAAGCAGCATAGACACTAGCAAAGTCCACATCATTGGTATACAATTCTTTAAGATACTCAAACCCTAAAAGTTTTAAAGTAAGAGTTGAAATTAAGGAATACCTGTGTGATAAAGCATCAGCGACTACATTCTCCTTACCTTGCTTGTAGTGCAGCACGTATCGAAAGGTTTCCAAGAACCCCACCCAAGTTGCATGTCGCTTGCTCAATTTACTTTTTCCTTTCAAGTACTTAAGAGTCTCATGATCAGTTTTGATGATAAATTCCTTTGGTTGCAAATAATGTTGGCACGTTTCCAATGCTCACACCACTACATAAAGTTCTTTGTCATATGTTGGATAATTGAGTTGCGCTCCACTCAATTTCTCACTGAAGTATGCAATAGGCCTATTTTCCTGCATTAAGACAGCACCTATGCTGATCCTGGAGGCATCACATTCTACTTCAAAAGCTTTATCAAATTAGGCAAACATAACACATGTGCTGTACATAGCTTCTGTTTCAACAAGTTAAATGCATGCTCTTGATCTTTTCCCCAATTAAATCCCTTCTTGATCTTTTCCCCAATTAAATCCCTTCTCCTTTTTGACAACTTAGGTCAAAGGAGTAGCAATGGTGGAGAAATCTTTCACAAACCGTTGGTAAAAACTAACTAAGCCATGAAAGCTCCTCACATCCGAAACACTCTTTGGTGTTGGCCACTCTCGAATGGCCTTCACCTTCTCCTCATCTACCTCAATCCCCTTCGAGCTCACAACAAACCCCAAGAATATCAATTTATCAATGCAAAAAGTACACTTCTTAAGGTTGTAAACAACTTCTCACGTCTCAAAGTACCAAGCGCACAACGCATATGCTCCACAAGATCATTCAATGTAATGTTATACACAAGTATATCATGAAAATACGAACAACAAATTTACCCAAGTAATCACGCAAGACATGGTTCATTAATCTCATGAAGGTACTTGGTGCATTAGATAAACCAAATGGCATAACTAACCACTCATATAAACCATATTTAGTTTTAAATGTAGTTTTCCATTCATCCTCGGGTTCCATGAGAATTTGATGATAACCGCTTTTCAGATCAATTTTTGTGAAAACACATGCACCATGCAACTTATCTAACATATCATCAAGTCGAGGAATAGGATGTCGTTACTTTACCATGATCTTATTGACAGCTCGACAGTCTACACACATGCGCCAAGATCCATCCTTCTTTGGCACCAGTAGAACCGGAATAGTACAAGGACTAAGACTTTCACATACATGCCCCTTTGCAAGCAATTCATCTACTTGTTGTTGAAGCTCCTTCGTTTCCTCTGAGTTACTCCTATAGCCTGTCCTATTCAGAATTTGTGCTCCTAGGATAAAGTCAATTTGATGCTCTATACCTCGCAAAGGAGGCAGCCCTTTCGACATCTCCTCTAGAGAAACATCCTCATATTCCTGCAAAAGAGACTTGAAAACACTGATCAAAGATTCATCAATAGGGTTAGTATCCGAAAGAAAACAATCCCTATGTCTAATCACAATCAACGCTCTCTTTGCTCTATATGCTCTTCTTAAGTCCTTTTCACACACATACAAGCTCACCTTCTTTTCTCTTAGTTCTCTTTTATTCTCCCTCCTTACACTTTTCTCTCCAGCACATCTCTCATTTTTTTGCTCACTTGTGTTTTCTCTCTCCGATGAGTCACTATCTCCTTTTTCTTCAGCTTCTTGTCCCTCTTTATTTTTTTCTCCTCACTAGTGGAACCCAATCTTCCTTTCAAGGATTGAATTTGGTCCAAGTAAATTTCTTGTGGAGTCATTGGTTCAAGAATGAAATTATGCCCCTTGAACTTGAATGAGTACTTGCTAGTGTATCTGTCATGGTTAGCTCGACGATCAAATTGCCACGATCTTTCAAATAGAACGTGATCAGCTTGCATAAGTACTACATCATAAAGAAACTAGTCCTCATATTGTCCAGTAGAGAAAGATAGTAGCACTTGTTTGGTCAAGCTAACTTCCCCACTATAATTAAACCACTACAAATGATACAGTTCTGGATGCTTTAGAACTGTTAGCCCTAATTTTTTAACCATATCTAAACTAGCAACATTGGTGCAACTCCCTCCATCAATGATCAAGCTACAAACTTTTCCACCAACCAAACATCGCGTATGGAATAAGTTCTCTCGTTAGTCTAACATTTCAATTTGAGGCTGAACACTAAGCACCCTCCTAAACATGAGAGTTTCGCCTTTAATAGCCCATTGCACACAAATTTCATCTTCCTCTCCCTCCAAAACATCATCCTCAAAACATTCCTCGTCATCTTCAGATTTAATCAACCCATCATATCTCAAAACCATGACCCTCTTATTCGGACATTGGGAGGCAATGTTCCCAGTTCCAAAACTTCGAAAGCATTTAATTGAAGAATGTTTGCTAGAAGAAGCTTGAGTGTTAGGTGTATTAGATGTACCTTTAGTTTCCAGAAGAGGTTGGTTCGGTCTCTTGGATTCCAGCCCCTTTCTTTCAAATTTTCCTCCTTTCTTGGCCAATTTAAGTTCTAATTCGAAGTAGAACTCATCCCACTCTTCATTGTCCTGTGAGATTTACATTGCCTCTCAACCTTCATTGCCATGTTCACCATCTCCTCGAGGTCGGTGTAGTTATGCAAATCAACTATGTTGCCCATTTCTCTGTTCAAACCACTCAAAAATCAAGCCATTGGGGTCTAAGGGTCCTCCTCATAATTAGCCCTTATCATTATGATCTCCATCTCCTTATGATACTCCTCCACAGCTCGATTTTCTTGTGTTAGGTGTTGAAGCCTTTGATACATTTCTCGGTAGTAATAAGATGGAACATACCACTTCTTCATGATCTCTTTCATTTTATTCCAAGTACTCACAAGTTCCTCCTTATTTCTTCTCCTAGAAATCACCAATTGATCCCACCAAATTAGTGCATAATCAAAAAATTCAACGACTGTGAGTTTTATCTTTTTTTCCTTTGAAAAGTTGTGGCATTCAAAAATCATATCCACCTTTCGTTTGCATTGAAGGTAGAGCTCCGGATCATTATTTCCTTTGAATGGTGGAGTTTGCATCTTAATAGTCCTAATGTCACTGTCTCGTCTATCCCCAAAATTAGCTCGTTGATCTCATCCCTATGGTCTCACATAATCCCCCTCGTCATTAGATCCATAGTCTTCTAACACAATCGGAGCATGTTGGTTTCTCATACCAGTGAGTATCATTTGTGGCTCCTCACATACGCCACACCTTAAGTCAACAATCTCTCAGGCTTGCCTCTCGATTTTGCCTGTAATTCTAACAAGAACAGTGTACAGGCTCTCAATCAGCTACTGGATCGCTTCTAAGGTGACTGTTTGTGCTCCCCGATTGTTGGCCTCTCACGCTATCGTTAGACATACTTCCAATGAAAATTGCTCCGGCAAAGAAAAAGTCAGTAGCAAAATAATCTCACAAAACACTCCCTCACGTGTTTTACTTGAATTGCGAATACAACCCTCGTGTGTTTTTGCCACTCTAATGATCTCACCCTCTTGCCTTTTTCCTCTTGAATCCTCAATGTTTAATTTGTGCTTCAAAAAACCTATCTCCTTCCAATCAGGAAATCCAACAATGGCTCCAAGTCTTGAAACTCTTTTCAAAGTAAGGTCACGCAAGATAAGTCAAAAATTTCACCCAATTCAATTGCCAATCCTTCACATAGACTTTCCAAATTAGCGTAATTCTTGAACTCAACAGTAATGCTTTCAGTTTTGCAATTGTTTTTCATTTTTTTTCATTTTTCAGGCCTTTTTTGAACCTTTTTTTTTCGAACTCTTCTTTTTTCATATTTTTCCTATTTTTAGGCCTTTTTTTGAACTCTTTTTTTCGAAATTTTTTGGATTTTATTTTCAATGTAACCCAAAAGTTTCAGAAAAATAAACAAGAAAAATAATTGAAAACTCTAGGCTGAAAGTTAATTCACCCCTGAATTGATGAACCGAAGATAATTGAATAGTGATGGGTGGTGGTTTATTGAAGTTCGATGGAGTTGAATAGGAATTCTCCTCAAAACCAATGCTCTGATACCAAAGATGATGCATACGCAGAAGAATATTAATCTTGATATGAATCAGCAGCCTTTAAACAAAATAGATACGTAAGGTTTTTTGATACTTTTCCAGACCTCAAAGATCACAATTGTCCAAGCAACCTAGGCCAAGTAGTAAACTAAGAAAATTGAACCAAAACAATACGTCACAATTGAGATTAATTGATAAGTAGAGTTAGGGTTCATGGAACAGCAAGAATTTGAAGAAATTCCTCACAAAGCTCTCAAATTATCAAAAATGTAACCCTAAAACTAATGTCAAGGAAATTATTTATACTTTCTAAAATAACTTGAAAGTGGACCAACATCCTAGACCTAAATAGGTAAAATAATACTGTCTAAATTGCCTATAAAAAATAGTAGGAAAATAACCCAAGGCAAAAGAGGCCAGGCGCACGCTTGACATCTGGCCTGCCGGGCGCTGGCATACGGACCTATCGTGTGCACCTTTCAAGGGCTATTTGGGCCCAAAACTTGGCTCAAACTCACAAACTGAAGTTGCAAGCAACAATTTTGATTCTTTCGGAGTCCATCATCAACCACGCAAGCCACGAATGAATTTAATGTAGCTTTGAATCTTTTAAGCCCAGTCCGACTTGCGGGGCTAGGAGGCAGCATCAAGTCTCGATTAGCATCGTGTTGATCTCGGTGTCTATTGATATATTCATCATGTCCAACTTTGCTCACATCACAACCCAAGGGAAGTTAATTTCTATTTATTTACATTTTGACATTTGCTATTTTCGTTAAATGCTCCATTTCTTGCATTTGATGTTACATTAGGGACAATGTAAGTATTAATTGTGGGGGAGGGGATCTTAGTTTTTATGCATGGTTTTGAGCTTAATTATTTTTTATGTGGCTTTTTTAGTTAGTTTTCAATATCAAACAAACAAATTTAAAAATGCTCATTTTATATTGCTTTTTAGACTATATAGTCATAACTAGAGTGTAAATTGACTAGAAAAATCCATGGAAACTTTAGCATATACTTTTTTTCTTATGATTGGTTAATGTGCATTATCTTTAGAAGAGTAGTAACTAGTGGTAGACAAAAGCCAATGAGTTTGAGCCTTATTAGACTAACACATCCATATCAGTCTCATTGTCTTTTACTTATATGTGTGGCCTTCATGACATGTTCATCTTGACTTTGCTTTGATTTTCTAATCTAGACCACAATTTTGTCATATATATTAACAGGAAAATGATTAGGCATTCTTTTGTTTACAAGCGACATTAGCCAAATAGCCTACCCATTGATATGAATTTTCCTTTGTTAGGCCCTTTTGAGTTTTATTATCCTTTCTTTTTTTTATTAAACAAATTATATGCTATTAAACTTAACCAAATGTCCTACCCAAGCCATAAAACTAGTGAAGCATTTGTTACTTGTCAATGATTGTGGATGTACGAAAGTCTAAGTGTAGGGG
Source organism: Erythroxylum williamsii (assembly GCA_027564335.1). Taxonomy (NCBI): domain Eukaryota; kingdom Viridiplantae; phylum Streptophyta; class Magnoliopsida; order Malpighiales; family Erythroxylaceae; genus Erythroxylum; species Erythroxylum williamsii. The sequence continues at coordinate 31,958,388 of JANITW010000236.1, read as the reverse complement.
TGTGCTTATAAGTGGGTTCTCTATATTTGTCAGAATGTCATTGTATGAAATTACCATATTGGTGTAGCTTCTTTTGATTCTTATATGGAAAAAGGAAAAGAAAAAAAAGAAAATATATTTGAATTAAAGTATCAAAGAGGAGCTGCATATCTTTTACAAAGTTACTCATTTTTAGTCTTCCCTCTTAAAGTTGTAATGACAGGGTTACTTGAGTAAAATGTGAATGAAGGAGATGTAGTTATTAAGCGTCCCTCCCTATAGTTACAATGTCCTAGTTATGATCAACTCTTATAAGTGATATATGCTTCGTGTGGTTTAAGATGTGAGAGCTTGAATTTAAGGAGTGAAACATGATTTTTGCACTCATCATACCTAATGATACCCAGTTTCGAATCAATTTTGGTTTCTACATTTGATGTTGCTTTAAGTGTTACTTTTGTTTCACTAGCTTTGATGGCTTTTACACTATATTATACAAATACATCTCACCTTACCCTTGCCCACATTACAACCTTAGAAAGTCCTTTGATTCATGATTCTGCATGTGAACTTTAGTGGTGGTGAAATGAAATGAGACACGAAGTTGTGGATTATTATGATCATGGATGATGTTTGAGTGTATATATGAATCTGTCCTATTTAAACACATTTTATCTAAGTTCACCCCTAGACTGCTTAGTTTCTAAGGGTAATGAATGTTGATTGATCATGAGTAGAATATTTGGACGTTGAGTTCTTGCTATGATTTTAGAAAGTCCTTCATCTTTACTTATGATTATCTATTTTAGGAAATATGGAAAATGAGTAAGTGTTTTGGGTTGTAACTTTGATTTTGATGATTCGCCTGAGGATAGTCAAAAGGTAAGTGTGGGGGAACTTGATATATACTTAATTACTGATACATTTAATCCATTACACTTATTGGTTAATGCCTCAAAATGCTTAAGATGCTCACTTTAGCTCATGTTTGATTATAGAAACAATTTGGAAGCGTAATAGGTAAAGTGAGCCGAAAGCATTCTTGTTAAGCCATTTTCTCGAGATATGCTATTGTCTTCACTAAGCAAGAAGAAGAAAAGATTAAAAAAATAGGAGACAACAATAGAAAAATAAAAATGAAGAATAAGATTATTAACTCACGACCATATATTTAATTTGGCATGGCCATGAGTTAATATTGTTATATTTGTGAGTTGCTAAGAAAAAAGTTCATGTTGAACAAGATTAATTCATGTTGTCCATACAAAGCTAATTGCCCCATTTTAAGACAGTTGTCCATTTATCAACCTGTTTTAACTTAGCTTTTGAAGATAAAAAAAAAGAGTAGGTGACAACAAGGAAAAAAAAGATTGCTGGAATGGGAAAAATCACAATTAAGACACTTGCCCTATTATCCTTAAAAAAAACTAGCTTTTAAAGATACAAATGAGGTAGGTGTGACGGATAAGGGTGTAGGAGTATTGCAGAATAAAATGTGCATGTTAGTTGGTGAATATAGGAGCAAGATTGAAGCAAAAATTAAGTGGGAGGTGGTGGCTGGACAAAAAACCAAGAAAGGGGAGCTTATTTATTAATTCTTTTGAGTTTTCCAAGTGTGTGTGATGGCTAAAGCAAAAATCAAGTTGTGGGGGCATTTGGAAAAATATAATCGTGAGAGAGGGAGCTGATTTATAGATATTCTTTGATTTTCCAAAGTGGCGTGAGAGGTAGAGCAAAAGAAAATAACCAAAACAACATCTTCTTTAACAATTCCTCTTCGATTTTCAAAATGGAAAGAGCCAACAGTAGTTATTCTTCTTAGAGATTAATGGAAAAGATGGAAGGCTAACATCCAACAGGGTTCGAAGGAGAAATCAACGCCTGAGTCATGGTTAAGCTTATCTTATCTTGTTAATATTAAACCTGTTTGTTTTTGTTGATTGAATATGGCTTTGTAAATATAATATTGATATGTTATTTAGATTATTCTATTATGAACCTAATGCTAGAATTTTGAATATAATTTGTAATTGTTATATTTGATGTTCGTTAGTAGCCACTAATGATCATAAATCGTTAGGAACAACATAATTTAGGTTAGATAACTTTAACGTGTGAGGTTATTGCCTATATTGATCCTTTTTTCATTTTGTAATGTGGCTACTAAATTGAATGTGGCTACTAAATTGAATCTAGAGATTGTATCCTAGGTTTTTCAATGGCTTGGATTAATTAATGATAGTATATTTGTTAAAACACAACCTAAGGGAAAACTAGGATTAGCATAGCATATCGTTATTCCACGATCAATAATTCAAGGAGAGGTGTGAAAACATTACAATGATGGGATATGCTTGCTCGTGTTTAGGACAAGATTGATCCTAGAACCAAACTTTACATACATTCGATGATTTTATCATATTGTATTATTTTTTTTTATAATTTGTTTTTGCTAGTTTAGTTTTACTTTATTTTTCACAAATACATAAAAATTGAAACACCTATTGTGGGCCCGGGTCCCGTTTCCTATCCCAAGGTGACCGCTCAGGGTCGTCGAGTAAGGCTCGTGTGGGGGAAGGTCGAAAACATTCAAATTTAGAAATCAGCAGCGGAACAATGGAGGTTTGCCACGGCGACAAAATGCTTGCCTCGCAGTTCGCCGCGGCCGAACCTTGGCTTTGTCGCGGCAAACTCTCATGGGACACGATGCATTGAAGGACCAGCATCCACGCTGTGGCGAACTAACAAGGGATGCGCTGCGGAAAAAGGCTGGCTCGCCGCGGCGAGCTCCCAATTTTCCCGAGACCCGACTCCCAACATTTGCACATTAAATCCATACATTCTAACTACTAGTTAAACACACCCATTTACAAAAGAACTTCAATTCTTCATGCCATTACAATTCAAAGAGATTGAACAAATTTTGTTAACATATCACAATACATATCAAAGCTTAAAACAAAATACATGAGGATGCTCAATGTTGATATGCTTAAAAAGCTAACCAAAATCAATAACTTAGAACAAAAGCTTCTAACTATTGCAGAGTTTTTCGATGCCTGCAAGGATCAACTGTCGTCTTGAGTCGCACCTGAGGAGGGAAAAATAATGGATTGAGCTACATAGCTCAGTGGCCAATATATTTATAGCCACTGGTAACCAGCACAAATTAAAGCATATGTATGTATATATATACATGCAGCAATTTTAGCACTCACACTATATTCGAGCAATCTACACATCCATCACATCTAATGTAACTCACAAAACATTTCTCAACATATAACACTTAGTATGCTTCAAAATGAACAATTCAATTATGCAATGCACATCACACGGCTCGAGGGTTCCATGGAAATAGAAGGGAGGAACCGAAGTTTACACCCTGAACAGAATGAGTCCATTTCGGAGCTCATATGCCACAAGCGGGTAGCCGGGAGAAGGCTCTTGTCATCATGCACGTGACGAACAGAATAGTTCCACTCTCGCCCAAAAAAAAGAAAATAATCATGCTCAGAATCATTTTATCAGATGATATGCTTTCATGCTTTTCATTTATACAGAATGCCATGACTGAAGTCGAGGCATAACATGATCAAAATCATAATTTACTTATATCAAATCTTATGCTTCTTTTAAGGTATACTAAATCAAAATCATTAAAATCTTATAACAAGTCATTCTCAAACAATTAACCACATATTCAATCAAAATGTTATGCATCTCACAATGCATAACATACAACATATATTCACACATAGGCAAGAATTTGCCTAATCACACAATAACTATAA
>JANITW010000236.1:31926821-31939252 GCA_027564335.1 Erythroxylum williamsii | reverse complement strand
AAATTTGCAATTGTTTTTCAGGAAGCAAAAGAATACCCCGTTAGGCAACGGGAGTATGTCGTCTGCTGGCTAATACAGTAGAGGGGTGGTCGGGGATCAGTTCGTGTCTGCATTAGGGTATTTTAGTTGTTCTAAATGTTTGTATGATTCAATTGGACAATTTGTAAAGTTAACATATTAGAACAAATTGTGTTGATGAAAAGGGCCCTGAGGCCATTGATTCGTTATGCAAATTGCTTTCCGCATAATATGTGATGTGTATGTATGTGCTTATGTGTTAGAAAAAAAAATTTATGCTGAGTTTTGACTGAGTGATGTAGCACGCCGCCTCGCGGGGCACGGACTCGGATATCACCGTCGATATCGGGTTCGGGTCATGCGGGAGTGGGGTGTTACACTTCATATGAAACATGACCATGTTGATTGAAATTCAAGAATAATAAAGAAGAAAAGTAAGTACTTGACCTTGTACTTTTCCATGTACTTTTCCTACAACATCATAACGTGATGGAAATATCATTAAATTGCTCCAAACTACTCGAAGTTTTTTCTTCTTCTCTAAATTAGTGAATTACGACCTGAAATGAAATGTAACTAAATTAAGTACCATAAACAATCAAATAAATTAGCCAAATGCACTAAATATAAACTTAAAAATATGAACAATTAAGCACTTATTGTGTAGTTTCTTCAAAAATTTTCCCTCTTTTGAATGTTACACTTCAAAATACTATATTACTCTAGATCAACTTTACGACTTCCTATATTAGCTCTAACCTATCCTACACAACTAAATTTATAATATACATAAAACAATGCATATGGAATAACCTTCCACCAATCATTAAGCTCCTAACCCACATTTTCTTCTTTAATTTTTATACCATCACATCATTTTTGCTAGACTATTCTAGAGTCATGGTTAAAAGCTTGGTGTCAATGATTCAATCTATTAAGCAATATATCATAACATTTATCAAACTTTCATTGTATACTTGTTGTCACATAAATAAACCTACTATTTAAAAGTATGAAATATCAATTATAACATAATCAGTATTTAAATGATGAAAATATTAAAGAATACTTGAACATGTATTTAATTTTTTTCTTTCTATCATCATAAATTGTGAAAGTATCTTTTTTTATAATAGTTTGACTTGGCATCATGAAGGTCAGTTGGAGTGAGGTAAGAACATCGTACATCTTTTACTATTGACAATGGAGAGTGATTGTTCACACCAATGGTCATTTTAAATATTGAAGACTTTGATTTGTTTCTATCATAACTTGTTGAAGTCATTTCATTCTTCCCTCTTATTGGGTTAGTGGTCAAAAATATTTGGCCTTCTAATACCATCTTCTTTCTATTGCATAACTTAACATATCTCTTCAAATGAGAATTTCCAGCTTTAAAATCCCTAACCATCATCTTGTGATAATACTTACATTCAACCTTTTCAACTCCATCCCTTGATTAAGTCTTGTTGAAGTGATCCTATGCTTCTTAATGAACATATTCCTTCAGTTTTAATCATTTCTTCACTTGGCATTAGATTAGAACTATTTGTTAATATATTGTCACTTGGTATTAGATTAGAGCTCTCTGTTAGTATATTGTCTGGTATTGAATTAAAACTCTCCACTTAAGGAATATGCTAATCCATTTAAAACAATCAACATATATGAGCATATAAGTTATTCATAGACATTTATATGTATACATACACTTTAATGAGCATTTAAATAATAAGCATATAAGTTATCCATAGACAATTGTAAGTATATATACACTTTAAGGAACATTTACATGTATATATACTAAATTTAATGAACATTTACATTTATATAAACTAGTAAACATAATCAACATAAATGAGATAATTATTTTGAGGAAAATTAAACCAAAACTTCTGTATCAAATGTTTAGAATATGCATAATCATTTATAAAGAAGAAATTAGAGTAGATTCATAAGGAAAGATAGTAGGTTATTTGAACAATCCATGATTTCATCCATAACTTATTATAATTAAATTATTCATCAAATAATCCATTCATCCATAAATAAAAATATCTAGGAATTCATGAAGAGAAATTATTAAGCATACATGATAATAAAATTGTTTAATACATATCTTTAACACTTATAGCAGATGCACTAGCATCATTTTCATGTTTTCTAATGATATTCCCCATTTTTGGTTCTTGTTTGATTATTTCTTTTACATTAACTACCACTTTATCTATTTTAGTTACAATAGATTCTCTCATTTACCAAAAAAATGCTAGGCTAATAAGAAGTAAAGGGATATATAATAGATATCCTTTTTAAGATGAATAAGGAAGCATAAATCGAAAAGTCCTTTATTGCATATATACATATGTGTTTCCATATTAGAAAAAAAATTCTTATTCTTGCTCTAAAAACTAATTTAATAAGTTCTTGCCCAAAATGCTCCTTCCTCATGTACAAAAGAAGGGCCTCTTTTTTATAAAATTTTAGAACATATGAGACTTAGGAAAAATAAGAACAAAAAGAAAATAATGACTCCATGAAGGCTTCTCATCCAAAGAGGAAAATGCTAAAAGTGAGGACAAAAGTTAAAGGGTTGATTTTCATTTATAGATGAAAAAGCAATGTCTAGGTGATTACATATACATACCTCATTAGAAAATATCTACGGCAAACTCATCATCCCCAATTATTCACATAATCATGCTTCTTATATATAACTACTTTAGATCCTATTTTTTTCACTCTCCATTACAATCGTCAGTAGACAAAAAATTGGGGAGAAAAAGATAATGAAAGGGATTGAGCCATTTTTGTTTGAAAGCATGATTATAGGAAGGGATATTGTAAAAGGTTTTAATGAATGGAAAATAGAAGAAATGGTTGATTAGAAACTCTTTTAACATCAAAATTGATTTGACATAAGACTATTTGGATAATTTTCAAGAACTCTAAGTTTCTTCATTCCATTCTCCTCATCTTCTTAATTTTCACTTAGCAATTTGGGGAAACATTTGCAATAACAAATTATGTTCACACATTTTAGGTGTTTAGATCAAAGTAATAAAGTTAACACATACAAATAAAAACTAAACTTTTTTATATCAAAAAATATAGATCCTTAATTTTCTTAATAATGTGATTTTTATAAAGAGTAGGATGTAATCACATCTAAGTTTTTCTTACATTAGTCCAAGCTAATATCTTAGTGCTCTCAATTCTAGAATTTTTGGATTTGATATATGTTTCACATGTTCACAGGATTAGGCATTATAATACAAAAAACTTACTCAAAAACAAGGGTTACTAGCATTTAGAGGCAAATAGAGGTAGGTGGGAGAAAAGGCAACGAGCAAAGGAAATTGAAAAGTAGAGGTAGGCGAGAGCAAAGGAGGTCCGATAATTGCTGACTTTGGTCGAGGCTAGGTTGGGCCTAAGGAAAAATGTATACTAATATGTTTACAAGAATATAACATACATCTTGATGATGAAGTTGCTAATGATGGAGAATTGATATACTTTGCTTTCTTTACCTATTTTTAACCTATGACATTAGAAGTAGTCTAAAATCCTGCATGGAAAATGGTTATACGTGAGGAGGTTAAAATAATTAAGAAGAACAATATAAGCGTTCTTACTAATCTCCTATAAGGGTATAAGGTACTTAATGTGAACTAGATTTTCAAAATAAAAGTGAATTTAAATGACGAAGTGAAGATACATAAGTCAAGATTGGTGATAAAGGAATTTGAGCAACAATCAGGATATAACTATTAAAAAGTGTTTTCCTTATTTTCTCAAATAAAAACTTTCAAACTTGTATTGCTTTAGCTACACAAAATCATCAAAAAATACATCAAATAGATGAAGTCAGCTTTCCTAAATGGCCCACTTAAAGAAGATGTGTTTAACAAACAATATCTTGGTAATAAGTTCCAAGAGCCTAGAATAGATGCGCTAATTCTTTCTTTCTTAATACTAGCTTTAAAAAATGTTCTTAAGAGCATGCATTGTATGTGAAGGTTAATAATTACAGTGATATTCTAATGATGTGTCTATGTATTGATGATTTAATATTTACAAGCAATAAGTCTAACACGAATGAAGCTTTCAAAAAATATATAATACAAGAATTGAAAAGGCTAATCTTGGCCTAATATCATATATCCTTGGTATTGAAGTGGTTCAAAGAGATGATGGAATTTTTATCTCTCAAAAGAGATATATTATTGAACTTTTGAAGAATGCTAAATTGCAATCCTATAAGAATCCATATGAAGATAGGTGTAAAATCAACAAAGAAAGGAGAAATGTCATGTGTTGATTCAATGTATTATAAGAAAATCGTAAGAAGTTTGAGATATCTCACTTGTACAAGGTTGGACATCTCTTATGTAGTTGGCTTAATTAGTAAATTTATGAAGTCACCATATATATTATTCTCATTTACAATTAGCTAAGTATATCTCACGATATTTAAAGGACACTTATGATTTTGTTTTATTTTATTTCAGTATAGACGATTGATTCTAGTTGGATATTGGAACAACGATTGGAATAAAGATTTTGGTGATTGTAAATGTACTTTAAGTTACTATTTTATTTTTGGAAAATGACCTACTCGTGATCATCTAAGAAGTAATCAATTTTTGTGCTTTCACGATATGAAGTAGAATATATTGTTGTTGCTTCTAATGCTTGTTAAATAATTTGGTTGAGTAATTTAATGAGTAAAATTCATGTCCTAATTAGAGGCCACTTTAAGGATATTTATTGACAACACTTAATAAATTTAGCTAATAATCCAATTATGTAGAATCAAACGTATTGATATATGCTTCCATTTCTTAAAAAGGGGCTTAGTTGAAAAGAAAAGATTGAATTAAAATATTGTGAGAGAAAATCATGTTGCGAAGATTTTGACCAAAAAATTAAAGCATGAAACTTCTATTAAGTTAAGGCGTATGTCTGGTATAACTGAATTACATAATAAAGATTAAGGAGATGCTGATTTTAATCCCATTATTTTATTTCCAACGAAATAGCCAATAGTTGTAGGATAATTTTTAACCTAATAGTTATTGGGATTAATAATATTTATCCATTCTAAGTTTATTAAAATTCTTCTGCTATGATGGAAAATTGTTATTTTTTCAAGTCTATAAATTGATACTCTAATTTTTGTAAATGTAATACTATTTCAAATTTTTAAAATAAAGAATCCTTTACTCTTATTCTATTATTCCTTTCTACATCTTATTTTTTTTCTTCACTTTTATTATATATATATAGACATGAACTAATAAATTAAATGCAATAAGTGATTCAATTTAACATGTTAATTGTAATAGAGATAAGTCTTATTAAAAATAGTTTATCGGAGTGCACAGCGCTCAGAGCATATTGATTAACTTGCGGGACAGTTGGAGATAAATTAACCATGTAACTCCCCTCACCAGGTTATTTAGCGGATTTGGTGGTCCTCACAAGATTGATGACAAATTAACTTAGATCGAAATAGTAGCTGACAAGCGTTTAGGACGAGTACATAATGGATGAGAAAGTTAGAGACTCGAAATCTTTTTATTTGGATTAGCGAATGCCAGAAATTCAACGTCCTTTTCCAATATAGACATTCTCTTCTCGTCCATGGTGATCCATGCCTCAATCCCTTTACCATCTTTTGTTTCGACGAATACTGTGAGATTTCTGAAAGCAGGTCCAGCTTTTCCAATGTTAGCAAACCAAATTGGTTCACCCCATCCGAAGTTGAGCTGATGCAGACCAATATGAAGCCAACTGGTGAAGGCAAATATATCAGGTTTCTCCGTGGAAAACAGCTCCTCCAGCTGGTTACAGAACTCGCTAATAGCTTCAAAGCCACGGTCACCCTGCAGAGCATGCGTGAAATCAGTGTTATATAGTGCAATGGATTCGTGCAATAGATCTACCAATTCAGCCAACTCAGTGTTTGTGTCACTAGGGTTCGCAACTGCAATTGCCCACCAAAAGACATTCCCTATGAAAGCACTAGACATGGGTGGCTTTGTCCTTGGCCTCAGATTCAAAGCCTCAACCAAAATGGAAGCTTTCGGAGATACTGTTATTGCCTTTGATGCATTCATACCAGATTTCCATATGAAGCATGTCAATACTTCGATAGTTGTTGGCTTGGCCTCTGGATTGACTTTGCTCTTGGCCTTGAGTGTGGCGATTGCTTTGGCATCAAAAACAAACCTCCTCGTAACGTAGTTGTCTTCTTCAAACCACAAGTTTTCCATCAAGGACATGTGGTTACGGGGAAATGAATCCCTTGGCGGAAAGAAGAGTGATGTCTCATTGAGATCAGGCTGTACCACATCACCAGGATTACCTCGAGAGATAGCAGCCCAACTATTGACAAAAGCCTTCAAAGTTTGTCCATCGACAATCTTGTGTGAAACACTCACGCCAACTGCTATGCCCCCACAAGTGAACATATTCAATTGTACGGTCACAACAGGTGAGGTAATTAATTCCTTGGTGCAAGGTTGGCATGCTATCAAATGGTTCAATGACTCAATTTCATGATGTTTGAGGAAATCAGTTAAGCGACAATTGACTAAGGCTTCCACGAAAGGAACACCTTCATTGAAATTATGGAGGAACTTGTTATCACTTGTCCTTCCGGAGAGAGGATAATAAATAGCAAGGGTCTCCGAGAGAGACTTCCTTAGGTGAGCTCGAACGTGTATGGTATCGAGGGAAATGGCTTTCATGGTGTAGAAAAAGATGAATGGCACATAAGTAGCAGGCGTAAGCTGGTCAAAAAGGGAAAGTTTGTGAGGCTTCTCGTGTTGATCAGTAGCTAGTGACGATGGCCTTATGAGTTCCCTCGAAACTATGCGTACTTCCATCACGGGAGGGTTTGTATATTCTTCAACGACACTCGTATATATAATAGACGCGCGCGGGGGTACAGGATCTGAAAGGAAGCAATTCTTCTCAATTTCTTAGGTTTCGAACTGCCTCAAAACAATTTTAAAAGCTAGAAATCCCCAGTGTGAAACACAACTTTCGATAGCTACAAAAATTGTGGCTGTAACATAAATAGTATCACAGAATGCTCTGAACTCATAGTTGAAGAAAGCTTCTATTTTGAGTTTGGTGTTAGGTGCTGCTTTAAAACGATATGAATGCTGTCAGTGCAGCCTTTGAATTTCGGTATCTCGAGTTGGACCAAATGTACATTTTGGGTTCGGTGCTCTGCAATTATCTTCGGCAAGATTTCTTGTTATGGAAAAGTTTATTGGACAAAACAAAAACAAAAAACAACAATGAGATAGAACGAGTTAAACTAACGAAATAATTGTAGAGTCTTCTCAATTTTCCCCAATTTCACAACAATAATTTCAAGAAGTTAGGTTTAACATTGGAAAACGAATTTAAATTCAGGATAGTAATGTCCTCCAGTAACAGATCTGGAACTGTGAGCTGGTTTTCCTCGAATGCACGTAACTTTTTCCAGAAACTATGCAACACCTTCTGTAGCGTTAATGGCAGATCCTGCATGTCAGATGTGGACCTTGCATGATAGGTCACGGTACAATCATTGAACGGGAAGCAATAAGCATAAAAAGAAACCCAAATACAGGACAAGGGATTAAATGCTACGCCCATATCAAGTAAAAACCCCAGGAGAGGTAAGGATTTGTAGACAAGGGGCGACAGGCCACTTCCAATCCTACGACGGTGTGCACAGGACAAGGGATTAAATGCTATGCCCATATCAAGTAAAAACCGCAGGGGAGGTAAGGATTTGTAGACAATGGGCAACAGGCCACTTCCAATCCTACGACGGTGAGCTGTCCATTAAGTACAAGCCTTCATAGATGCAACAGGTCCCCAAATTTATGGCCAAACCCTGAATTGAGCAGCTGTCATTTCACTGCTGCTCTGAAAGATTCGATACCGATTTTATATTCAAGCTTAGTCTACAAGTGGTGGTATAGGTAACCTTTTGATTACCGCTTTACTTCCTGCTATCTACCGCCATTAAATATCCAACCACTTTCAAACATCGAAAGATCCCTCTTTAGTTTTGTGTTTAAAAGTGCTCGTAGTGGCTCGTTTCAAGGCACAAACAATACTGAGAATTGATTAATTGGCCCAGATTATGTTATTGAATGATAACAATCTCGTTGAATTTGTTGTTGCGAAACTGAAAGGTAGGTCACTAGGTCCTGTACGTAACTAGGCTGCTTAGAACAGGGTAAATTATAGATCGAATTCTATTAAGGCGTAAAATCTGGATTCAGAACAGAAGTCTGTTTAGAAGACCAGCTATTGCAACTCAATAGATGGAGTGCGTAATCCTAGGAAGACCAACAAAGTAACTACAGGAACCATGAAAATTTTAGGAGACTTGAATGGCCACTGCAGAAACCATCCTGTTGATTCCACACATTCCACGTCCCCTGCATAGTCGGTAATATCCTTCTTCACCCCATTGCTTACCCCAAGAGTTCTTGATGATCCAGTAGGGCAAGTTTCCCAATCTAAGAATGGAGAATCCTTTTGCACCATACCCCACAAGCAGGACACCATGGTTTATCCGTTTCTTGCCGCAAATGAGCGGGCAAGAGACACCCCCTATGTAAGTTTGCATGAACACCGCATTCAAGCCAACTGCATTTCAAAGAAAATTTTGCCCTAGGGTTATTTGCTCACTGAAATGTGATAAAACTTAGTAATTGGAACCCAATTAAGATAATTTTACCAGCCAGAGGTCCATGGTGGACTAAATGGGCGGCAATTTGGATCTCATCGGTGGGAATATTACTGAAATTGGCAACTCTAACAGCTATCTTGTCCCGATCAAACTTGCATGTCCCTCGTTTCCCTGTGTACGGGTATGAACTCTCCTCTTCTAATCCACCAGCCTCAATCAAATATCTGTAAGCGTTGGTCATCAGACCTCCTCCACAACCATCGTCACATGCCCTCTTGTCCGTTTTGTCACACTTCAAAACAATTATGAAGAGTCTTGTCAGTCGATGAGATAACCAGAAATAACAAGAAGAACAAAATGGGATATAATTCGTTTTGCCGAGTTTGGAAAATTTTGCAATTTATATTCGTTGATAGAAGAGTGAGTCCAAAACTGACGGTATTGTCACAGTCCACAAGTTGCTGTTCACTGAGATTAAGAAGCTTCCCGGTTGCAACAAAATTGGCCCCCTCAACAGCTCCAGTGGTGCTAAAAGCCCAGCATGATCCGCATTTACCCTGAGATAATACACACAAATGCTTCATGTGCAAGTAAATATGTTAACAATTACAGGTTGGACGTACTAGGGAACTAGTTTGTATTATGACCGTTCTTCCCCTTCTAATATATGACGATAACCAATTAATTAGGTAGCAAATTAGTTCACAAAAGTCATACACATACAAGCAAATTGGTAAAGCCAAAAGCGAGGTATTTCACTGCCTGTGACTACCTGCATTTTGACATCAGTCACTGCTCCCTTCTTTCTCCAATCAAAGTCTTCAGGCAACCCACTGGTCTCCAAAACGGACGACGGGACTCTGTCCGCCGCAAAGCCCTGATCACGCGTTACATCTCCCAGAACACCCATATATGTTCTCTCAAACTCCTCCTCCGTCAAGTCCATGAACGGTGTGACTCCATGAACTGCTGAGGGGTCAAGCATCTGATGCTCAACTGCCCTGACTATGTTCCTGGCGAATATCCTGAGGCGGTGCATGTACTCCTCCTTTGTACTGTACGCTTTGTTGTACTTTCTCACAAAAATCTTGAACGTCTCTTCAGTACCTAGAAGAGCCGCATCTCCTAAGAAGTTTCTGGGATGTAAAACTGGATGGTCTGTAACTTGTTGGATTATGTTTGGATCCGGTAGGACAGTACTTGAGATTGCTAAAGAGCTTGGTAATAATACTAATAGTATGAAGGTTGGAATTGTAACCACTAATGAATTACATCTCCTCACAACCGGGCAAATGCCTATAATCATATTCATCTTTAGTTCTTCTTAATATTGGCTTCCGGCGACGGGAACGGTAAGTAGGCTGTGACGAGCTGTGTAAAGGTAATTTGTTCCATGGTTTTGAGTGCACTTAAAGAATATTTTCTGGTCTAAGCAATACAGTTGCAATTTGCATGCAGAGGATGATTGTACTGCATGAGTAACACGTGGGGAGAGGCCAGTAAAGGCATGGCGTCACCTTGCTACGTGCTGGGCATGAAGAGATGCCTGCTGGTTATCGACAATGTAAATGGAGGGACGGAATTATCAATACCAGCCATGTCAACAAGGGAATCCATAGTCCGGTCATATGATCATTCAGGCTATTTTCGAGTTCATTGAAATCTCCGGAGTGGGCTGGGCTCTGGGACTAGAAGCAGTGGTTCCATTCCAATTATCTAGCAGTCCAAGCCTCCGTCAGTCGGTGATTGTGGTGGCTTTGCGTCGGTGATTTCAATAACTTCTTCTGTTTCCTCAAACCTGCTGGCATGTGGCCGTTGAAGATTTTGTCCCAATTAAGTCCCTATTGCAAGGCCGCTGTGACGTCAATTCTTTAGCCAAGGCCAATTTCTTTTTTTCTTTTTTTTGCATAAAGGGAAAAAAAACACCAAAAGCTAAGTAAGTCTAGGGAAGTTGAGCCTCAATAAATCCTCTACAAGGAGATTACGGCACCTTGAGGGTGGTACATCAAAATACGTGACGCCGATGTCGGTCTGGCGGGCCGGGTCAGAGAGCCAATCCGCGCATCTGTTGCTCTCTCTGTAGATATGACGATGAACAACAGACCAGTTCTGGTTAAGGAGTTCCCGGATATCCTTAACAATAGGGTTACCCGACTGAGAGTAGGATGGCACAGAGGACAAGAGCTGGTGCACCCCCATTGAATTCACTTCCAGCTCAATCCGATGATAGCCCAATCTCCAAGCGAAGAATATACCTGTATAAACTGCCCAGAGTTCCGCTGACTGCACTGAGCATTACCCTATAAGCTGGGAGAACCCACCTCGCCAACTGCCATCACTATCACATATAAGACCTCCAGCTGAAGCCTTGCACTGTGAAGGATTGCAAGCCCCATCCGTGTTCAGCTTTACCCAGCCTTCCGGCGGTCGACTCCAACCGATCTGGTGATCCCGGCGTGAGCGAGAAACGGTGTGGCCCAAGCTGTGCTGGTCTCCGGCCATCTGAACCTGAGCTGCAAAAGACAAAATAAGAAACAAGGGTGAGGTGGGTCGAACAAAAGTAGAGTCAAAAATGGATTTGTTCCTCCAGTTCTAAAGGGACCAGCAGGTCAATCCAAAAACCAGAGCCCACTCCTGGCCATGCACACGCCGACAGTGTATTAGGTTGGTATGTACCTAATCACGGGTGGGCAGAGCAAAGGCGGATGAGGTAACGAGGTCCTACGGAAAATGGTCCCACACTCGGCGAGCGAGCGGACATTCACGAATAGCATGAAGAGATGATTCTTCCTGGCCGCAGTGGGGATAGGTACTATCTGCGGTGAGATGACGCCGCACCCTTTGTTGATTACTAAGTAAGCGATCGCGTGCTAACAACCATAAAAAGTTGCGCACCCGCTGGAGCCCTGACCACTACAAGATTGCCCTCCACAACCCATGCGGAGTCTCAGTCGTGGGACTCATCAGTAGGTCGTAAGCAGAAGCAACTGTAAATTGCCCGTGATCCGAGGCGCCCCAGACTATCCTGTCAGCACCCTGGAGAGGGGAAGGAGGAAACATGCCAGCTATAGAGCTGCAAATGAAGGGAGGGAGGAGCCCCCTGAAGGCAGTCAAGTTCCATTGTCCCACGGGATCGACATATTGATGAACACTGTGGTTAAGCAGTCGGTCCGGGATGGGCTGAGTAGAATAAGAAAGGAGAGGGCCAACCCCCGGGACCCAAGGGTCGAGCCAGAAACGCGTCGACGTACCATCGCCGATACGTCATTGCCTACCTTGCGTGACGAGATGCCAAGTCACCGCAATACTCCGCCACACCATCGAACCCCCGGAGGCGTTGATGGAGGACGGAGTGCATTGAGCATCAAAACCATATTTGCTAGAGAGGATCTGAACCCATAAGGCTTGCAGGTTGGATAACAAAGTCCAGCCAAGTTTGGCCAGGAAGGCGTTGTTCATCTCCCAAAATCCTTCGGATGCCCAGACCGCCTTGGGTCTTGGGCTGACAAATGTCCTCCCAGCTAACCAGGGGAAACTTGGTCCCATCGTGACGCGAGCCCTATAAAAAGCTCCGCATAGCTTGTTCAAGCCCATCACACAAGCCACGTGGTAACCTAACTGTAACATCTCGTTACCCATGCTAGGGCTAGAATTGTGATTTTTGATTAATTGATGAGAAATTAGAAAAATGCACATCATGCATTAT
>JANITW010000236.1:31876709-31888855 GCA_027564335.1 Erythroxylum williamsii | reverse complement strand
CGATTGAATCGCATACTATACCTATGTATGACATTCCCGATCCTATTCCCGAATCTTACCAATTCAACTCTTTCACTATAATTCATAGCAATTCCTAATACCATAATTCAATTGACTAAGTTCTGAACTCTCTAAAGTCACCTTTCAATCACAAATCGCATTCACTATTCAATTTCTATCCGATTTCAAGAATCACCGAATTAATTTCCGAAACTCCATTCTTCTAAATTCACAACTCTTAGTCTCTAAAACAAGATCAATCAATCACTAACCAATCCATTAAAAATTTGAACCTCAAAATCTTCATTTAAACACTTAATTAAATTCGAAAATTAGGCTCCCTCACTGCGGCGAGACTTCTCGCCCTCGCCGCGACGCACGCTTCGCCTCTCATCGCGGCTTAAACCCAAACGCTCGTCGTGACGTGCGAAAGGCAAACGCTCGCTGCGGCGTGCGTATCTGCTTGTCGCGACGTGCGACTGAAATCCGCTCGTCGCGACGTGCATGAAAGGGTGGCTCGCCGCGGCGTGTTCATCACACGTCGCGACGTGCGAACCCAGAAATGCATCCGAAATCCAGAATTTCCCAGATCTTCTGATATATATACCATTCAATTTAATTCAGATCACTCCTAAACAACTTTCTATACTAAACTCAACTCATTTCTAACCTCAATTCCATCTAAAATCAATTATCCATTAAATACCCAAATCAAAACCAACATTTTTCTTAAAACTCATATCATCCGAAACTTTTAAATCCATAACCAATTAATAACTTAATTCAATGCTCAAATCAAATATCTTAAAACATAAGGAAGTAGTAACTTACTTGATTCAAGCTTTCAACCTTTCAGAAATCACCAAGAACTCTAATCCTCAACTCAATCGACACCCACGGTTTTCACTTCCAACCAACACCAAATCCATTTTCCTCCATTCCAAGGCTTAAAGCAAAGATTGATGATGATAAATGGGGCAATTTGCAAGAAGAAAATGGAAGGAAAGAGCAAAGATGGAGATCCACGATGGAGAAGAGAAGAAAAGCCAAGAGAAGTCCAAGTTTTCTTTCAAAAGAGAGTAAGCATCGTGGTTGGCAAATTCAAAGGAAAAAGGTTATAAACCTAAGGAACTTAGGGCTTGTTTGGCAATTCCTTAGTCGCAAGTCCAATTCTTAGGGTCTAAAAATTCAATTCTTATTCTAATTTCTCCCGATTTCGCAATGACTATGAATAATAAATCCTAAAATCATAACTCAAATTATCTCGTGCCAATTGTCCATCAATTTTGGAACTGGAATCCAATTTATCAGTCACTAAGCCATTTTTTCGGTCCGGACCTGTAACTCTAAAAATTCCAGAAAAATTCCTACAAATCTTCAAAATTAGGAAATACATAATCCTATACTCCAATTTCAATTTTCAAACCCCTAAATTCGATTTTCACTCCAATTCTATGATCAAAACCTAATCTTTACAATTTTCACCTAATTTTCCAATTAACACAAATAAGTCGGGAAATTGTCATACATGCACGTACATACATATGCTTGTGCAACAATAAACACTTATCAACTATAAAGCATGTGCAAGTCAATCGTATGCATGCATTCAATCCAATCTCATCCGAATTATCGATATGCCCATCGCATCGGTAACGGGATGCTACATCTTCAACTCATCCATCTCATTACAAAGCTGGGCTATATACTCCATCAACTGTTGCAACTGAGTTGTTAATGTTTGTATTGTGCTCTAAATCTCATGGACTTTATTGGATGTGAACCATCTACTAGATATTGTTGTACTAGATGCGGAGGATTGTAAATAATATTTGTTCGCAAATCAACCTAAACCAAATATCCTTCCATGACGGTTCCTACCGCCCACTACATGAAGATAGGTTTGATTCTCATCAAGATCTTTAGACTGCTGAGATTGTCATTGAATACTTTCTTATATTTAGTCATATCAAGAGGCAATGTTTATGTTAATAAGTGATAATTATTATGCATTAATATTAAAGGACAAATTTTACATATATTTAGTTTTCTACATCGGGTGTTGATGAAGGTCACACCATTATGTTTCTTAGTATGAGTGTGCAAAAAGATGGGGTACAGGCTTCCTACCCATAGACTTTTCCTGCATCAAAATAAAATGTTGTAAGTAAACTACAATTACAAAAAATTTGGCAGAATTGCCTCTATTTTTATTATATTTACCTCCTGTTGAACAAAGAAAGTAACTCAACAATATAACCATATATGGCATCAGACATTTATGAAATTATCATTCTCCATAAATCATATATTTTCATTCCAAAATTCACACATCAAATGAAATTGAAATACATCAAAGTAAAAAAAATCAAAATATAAGTGCAAAGATTAGGTACTTAAAAGTCTCTCTATATACTTGTGGTGGGTAATAGATCCTCCAGTATGTAAGGGCATACTCTCTGCCCCGGTTCTCCACGTTTGTTGGTATAATTATGCTTTGAAATAGACATTGCCTCGGATGATGTCCAATACTGTTGTCAACGACTCCATATTTCTTCAAAAATATGAGGAGGTCGTACATCAGTCTTGTATATTGTACCAATAAAGTCTCCATAACGTGTGCGAGCTCGTCTCTCTGATACTTTATAAATAACCGCATCAAATTGTCTATCTTAAAAAAACTTTATGAAAAAAAGAAAAACATACGATAAGTATTAATAACCTACAATATTTATCTAATTCATGTAAAAAATTAATTAACAAAATACAAAAAATATATTTTTTGTACCACAAACTCCTGATAATAAAAATCCTTTGTTGCCTAAGAGATATTCTTCCATATATAACCCTTAAAATCAATTTTCTCCTTAAATTTGGATGTCATATTTCTTGAGCAAGGTCTAGACGGAATCAACATAATATAGAAACAATTTTGTATCATTTTTTAAATTTAAACCTACAACTTAATTATAAACATATGGTATTTCATGTATTTTCACTTACAGATTGTTGACAATTATAATGTAGGTTCTTCTATAAACTCCCTCAACTCCATGTTGGAGGCCACTTCCTTCATCTACATCTTTTACCCCTGATATCTCTGTTAGTATAAGGGTGGTGGATGGTGTAGTAGCAGGTACAAAAGGTGACGCCTCATCTACAATTGTAGTAGCTAGAGGTACAACATCTGATTATGTTGCAGCTGCAGAATGTGATGATTTACCTGGATAGTAACTGGCTCTAAATCGTGGTCTAAACCTTGGTCAAATAATATCATGTTTTCTCTTTAGTGGCATATTTTAACTTGAAATTTATATTTTATTAAATATTTCAAAACTATAACAATTTCAATTCAATATATAACAATATATTATTGATTCAATAATTGATTTATTGAATATAATATTCTATTACAAATAAAAATTAATCGTTATCATCACTTAATTGTAAATCAAAATCATCATCATCTTCTTGTTTTAAAGAATTAGAATCAAACTCAGACTCCTCTTCAGATCTCTTGCCCTTCTCATCCTCTCCAGATGAAATTTCAACATATTCATTATTTAGATTATTTAAAGGTTCATTTTAGTCATATGTAACAAACGCATTTATTTCATAAACATCTTTCTGAAATGCATCACTTTCAATTCTCTGTTCTCCTTTTCCATGTGATTCAAAAACACCTCTAGGTTTTAACTTTGCAAATGGCCAACCAATCTGACTTATCTCAACGTAAGCTAGAAAAAGGGACACAATACACTTGGATCACTTGCATCGCCAACACAAAAAGTTCAAATTGTCTAAATCTTCTTCGTTGGTTGATTTCAACTAGATTATATCGGCTATGCACTTTTGTACTAACATTAGGAGTTGGATCAAACGTATCTATCATCCTAGGGGTTTATTATGCAAAGAACTATCATGTCTATTAAACCTATGAATTTCTTATGTTAATAGTCAGTTTGAATTAATCACATTGAAGTTGAAGTATTTATGTTTGAATTAATCACCTACAATTGATTTCAATATTATGGTACATGACATTATAATGAAAGGTAGTACTAAAGAGCTCATACATTAATATTGAACCAAACATATAAATACCAAGTATAACTATGTTACGAATCTAATAACACAAAAGTGGAACGAATATGCTTTGTGACTATTCATAATACTTGCTATCAAAGATGATAGTTTGTTTAACATTAAGTATTTAATGCAACATATGTTTAATTGAGTATTAAGTCTCATTTCTCATAATGAATTTTATTACAAAAATTCATTTATAGAAAAATGAGAATACTTGATTTTGAATTAAGTTTTTAGCTCTAGAATAAATATTGGAATGAGTTTGAAATATTCAATTCTATTTATAAGAAGTATGTCAAACAAATACAAAATACCTTTCCATATAGGTAATTGCTTCTATTACTTGGTAGTAATAGAGATGAGACAATTTTTAAGTAGTTTATATAAAACTCAAAATATTAATATCAATGTGAGGCAAATTAAAGGGTATAAAATGTTAATAGTAATAATATGAACTCAAAATTTGGCAAGTTCTCTAAATATAATTAATATGTTGGATGTGAGTTCTAAAAGGTAGGTTGAATAAATAAACAAGTGGAACTTGAGTTAGGAATCAGGTGTGTCTGAACTATCATATGTACACTATTTGAACAAAGACATAGGCTCTGACAAAAGAAAGTAGTATTGTAACATATAAATCGTACCATAAGTACCTTATCAACCAATAAGAATGATATAAGTCAAATTTTCAAATTATATTATGTGAGGACCCTTTGAGTTTGTGTAAACCTCAAACTAAAATTCCTTTTTACTTAGGTTCTAATTTTGGAGAATTTAATTAGTAGTTGTTATCTTATAATGTTACTAAAAGAACATAAATGATTCGATATAGAGACATTCTAGAAAAGTGAGTTCATATAATTCAAAGGATTGAGAAACAAAGAAGATCATCATAAATATAAGTTTATATTAAAATGAATTCAAAAGGGTTCATGTTCTATGTAGAAGATAGTAAAAATATGAAGGATTTATATAAGGAGATTTGGACGATAATTGATACAAGAAAAGATCAGGCATACTAATTTGACTTAAGAATCGATTTATTAGTTATGATGTCTTACATTCTTAACATATGTATAATTACACGCTCTCGTCGTGTATTAATCCCACAAATTATTACAGAAATTTAAGAGGTGTAGAATTTAAGTCATCTAAATGTTATTATGTGTGAAAGTGTAGGCATGGCACCCACCCAGGCCGCATCCTCATAAATAACAAAATAGGGCTCATTTTTACCCTCATAAAAAATAAAATAAAGCAAAATAGGGCCCACTTTTAACCTCACAAAAAACAACAAAAAGGACACATATTTTGCTTATTTTTGTTCTTTATAAAGGCCTAAAAATATATTAAAATAGGGGTCCTTTTTTTACTTTGCCCAAGGCTGATAAAATATTAGGAATGACCTTGTAAACCATCATGCCTTTTTAAACATTAGGAAATCATAAGAATGAAAATTCATATATTAGAAATGCAAGACGCATGGAGAAACCTAATTCTAGAACATCCCACTGACTAGATGTGGCGCAAATAGTGTTAAATGTCAACTATGGGCAGTTTCATTCACAGAAAATTGATGACTAGAAGCTCAAACATATTCCTAACCTTGTGATCACTACTCTCAATCACTTTTAAAAGGGTGAACTGTCTCTTTGTAACCAAACCCCAGGAGTCCTTACTCTTAGAATAAAAATGTGACATTTCTAGCTAAAAGGGTAATAATACCATTTCCATTAACTAAGATTAAGAAACTGATCCAGAGGTCATATATGTGCTTGTTACAACATAATTGACTCTTTGCTAAATGATCATTCAAGTGTTCACTATTATAACTCAAACATAATTTTCACTCGCATAAAATTTGTCCTTATTACTTCGGAGAATTACAGCTTTCTCCAACTTTTTGCCAAAGCTCATCTCTCTAACCACACATTTACGTAATGATTTCGACAAGTCAATGAAGAACAATTAAAAGAAAGCTATTGAAAGGCATGGAACATGCATCTTGATGGGTAAAATACACAAATAACTCCCAAATGCTTTTGGTTTTTAACATTTATGCTTGGCAAAGATTATTGTTTACATTATGTAGTGAGATTTGCATCATCAACAATTCAAATACTAGATGTTCATGGCTTCAATCTAAGGTGTTTATGTTCTTTTTGTTGATAATGTTTCTCATATTTCACCAAAATAAAAGTAGTTCTACTATCTTGTGTTTACTTCTTCACCATCAAGTGGAAGAGCTCAAAGTTATTTTAAAGATTTTTAATTATTAGTAATTTTTTACTTTAAAGATTGATTAGAATAAATATGTGTTATGTTTGAATATATCATCTCGATATGTATTTACTAAATTGTTAATTAAAAATTGTTCTTATAGTTGTATTTGAATCATATTTTAAATAATCCTAGATGAGTTTTTATATGATAAGATGATGATGGTTTAAAATTATTTCAAACCATCATTATATAATAAATGATTAATGACTATATGTGTTTATTAAGAGCACATATTATGAAATGGAGGTATATTTATTTTTAATTATTGTACCAATTAATCCGTATAAAGATAATCTTTATAACTATAAACTAGACATTATCCATTAAAAATCAAATAAATAAAAACAAAAGAATATTAATGTAACTAAGGTCACATGTAAGGAGGAATTAAGAAAACATATCCAAAAGAATATTAATATAATAGTAATATATATTCTGTATGTCATAAATTATATTATTTTATCCATTTCATAAATAAATTATATTTGCTTATTGTGCAATTATTTTAAATTAATAATCAAGCAGTGATTTATCATATGTAATAATAATTTAATTTATTTAGTTTGATATTTATGTAATGAATAATTTCTCAGTCACCAAAGTGATCAAATTATAAATTTTCATAAATATCAAATTAAATAATGATAATAATAATCAATTATCTATGATAATGTAATGTTTGTGATTGAAATAACTTAATGATATATGTTTAATGGGTATACTAAATTTCATTGGTTATAAAATATTTAAGAATCGCCTAAAGGATGATAGTTAATTTATATCAATAACATAATCGCGATTAATTGACATACTTCATTAAATATATTTATTATATATAAAGAAAATAAATATATATACTTCATTAAATATATTTAGTATATCTAAAGATAACAAATATATATACATAATATATATATATATATAATTATAATTATAATATATGTAATTATTAATAATGTAAAAAATAGGAAGAATTAGTTTTCTTTATTTTGTACATTGTTAATTCAACTAAAGAAGAACCACAAATATATACATATTGTTAATATGATTATTACTTGATTATATTTATGTATTTAAATTATGACTTGAAGTATTAATGCATATGAATTTAGTATATTTTGCATCATCTAATTCTGTTGTTATTCACTTTTAAGCTTCATCTATTATGAAGTTTAATGGGCTTAATTTTATTGAATGATGTGAACAAGTTCAGTTCAATCTAAGAATCTTAGTTCTTGGCTTAGCACTTTAAAATAACAAGCCAACAACTCTTACTGATACTAATAATACTGAAGAAAAATCTCTCCATGAACTTTAGGAAAGATCAAATAGATTGAGTTTAATTTTTATATGAATGACTATAGCTAGCAAAATTAAGGCTATAATTCCTAAAAATGAAAGTGCTAAGAAATATCTTAAGTTTGTTGCAGATATTTCTCAGTCTAAATATGTTGATTAGTCACTTACTGGGATTTTAATGGGTATGCTAACTACCTTAAAGTTTGATGGTTCTTGTACTATGTATAAGCATGTCACTAAAATGATAAATATAGCAGCAAAATTAAGATCCAAGAGAATGGAAGTGAGTGAAAGTCTTCTTGTGCAGTTTATTATTAACTCCTTGCCTTTTAAATATGGTCCATTCCAAATAAGTTACAACACTTTAAAGGAGAAATAGAATGTGAATGAATTGCAAAGTACACTTATTCAAGAAGAAGCAAACTTGAAAAATAAATAGGTTAATTAATTAATTTTGTGGGTCATCAAGAAGCTATAAAAAAGTTCAAAAAGGATAAAAGAAATGGAAAGAATGTAGTGCATAAGGTTACTCTATTGTCAACTTCAATCGATAAGAAGGAACTGAGGAATGATAGATGCCATTTCTGTAAGAAAATTGGTTAATATCAGAAAGATTGCTTGAAACATATGGCATGGTTCAAAAAGAACGGAAAGCCTAGTGCTTTAGTGTATTTTTAATCAAATTTAATGGAAGTTGCTTGTAATACTTAGTAAATTGATTTTATATGTACCACTCATATTATAATATGATGTTGAGTTCCTTACAACCCAAACTATAAATCCAAATGAAAGTCTATCTCCATAGAAAATCTAGTCAAAGATCTAATTAGGACCTACCATTTGATTTTAGACACCAGACCTTTTCTAAACGCTTTATGTTCCTACTATTTCTTGAAAGCTAGTTTCTTTGTCAAAACTTGATATTGTCATATACTCTTTTAAATTTGGTAATGGATGTTTCAATTCTTTTTTAAAAAATTATCTTATTGGTTTTGGTGTTTTTGTGATGTATTGTATAAATTAAAGTTTGATAATATTTTGCTAAAACTCTATTAACCTTGCATCATAACGTTGGCACTAAACAAGGTTTTACATCTTAAAATTTGGCTTACTTATGGCATAAATATGTTTGAGACATATATCAAAATAAAGAATAGTCATATTTGTAAAGAATGAAATCCTTCTAGTTTTATATTTTATTGATCTAGGAATTTATGTGGATTGTATCCAAACAAAATATACCAAACAAACAATTAAGAAAGAAGCCATAAGAAGCACATAGCTACTCGAAACTATATACATTAATATGAAGAAAAAAGGATATTGGAAAATAAAAATAAGCTTCTTATTACAAAAGAAAGAGAAATTGCTAAAAAAGAAAGAGAAATTGCTAATTTAAAGTCTAAAATGATCGTCTAATGTTCCATTATCTAGCAGAGAAAATTTTTTCATCACGTTTATTAATGATTTTTCATATTTTGGGTATATTTATTTACTGCATGAAAAATCTCAATCAATTGATGCTTTACAGGTGTTTCTTAAAAAGGTAGAAAGATAGTTAGATGGAAAAGGTAAAAATTGTTAAATCTGATAAGGGTGGTGCACATTAGGGAATATAATGGAACTAGACATTATCCTAGCCCATTTTAAAAAGCATAGCATATGCACTCGATACAGAATGCTAGGTATACCATAAAAAAATGATGTAGATGAATGACGTAATCATACTTTAATGGACATAGTTAGGAGTAGGATGGATCATTATTCTTTACCCTTATCATCGTGAATGTATGCTTTGAAATTGCCCTGTATTTATTAAATAGAGTTCCTAGTAAAGCAGTTCTTAAGAGACCTTTTAAACTATAGATATGATAGAAACATATTTTAAAGGACCTATATGTTTTAGGTTACTATAAAGAAGTAAGAATTTATAATCTATATGAAAGAAAATTGGATTCAAGAAAAACCAGTGGATTTTTCATTATTATCGAGAAAAGTCAAAATGGTACAAATTTTATCATCCTAACCATACTAAAAGGATTGTTAAAAATCAAATATTAGATTCACTAAAAATGGTGAAACTAGTGGGAATTCAAAATCACATAAAGTGAAAATTCAAGAAGTTAGAATACAAGTTCCCTGATCTGTAACTTCTCCTCAAGTATTTGTTCATATAGTTGTTGAAATTTTGAAAACTTATAAGAACAAAAATGTCACGACCTAACCTTAGACCATGACCGGTGCTAAATGAATAGTAAATTTAAGGTTTACCAGACCCTTAGCAAGCCTAAAATTTCATCAAATCACTATATCTATAATAAAGATGAGATTTTGAAATAATCAAACTCATACTAACAATAATCAAATAGTTCTAACAATATACAATACTCAATGTGCTACAACTATGAGATAGTTAATATAAGGGAAGTCCAACATATGCAAGACTACTGTGGCTCTAAATTCAAAAGTCACCAACAAACATACATCGAATTGCCACTGGAGAAAAAGACCGACAAAGTACCCTGTTAGAAGAGATTTGAAAAGAAGATCCTAAAAAATAGTTAAGGGGAGTCAGACCTAGTTGAGCGAATTAATAATATTGTTATGTTATGCACAGCTAAGAATTTCAAATGATACATATATAAGTATATATTTATAATGTATTACATCCATAAATGTAATTTCATAACATAATGATTTTGTTCATAAACATGCATATACTTCCTATATCAATATCATGTCACATAATCATCAAAATCACAAATCAGAAATAATAGTGGAGGATTGACAATAACCCTATGAAATACCCCTTACACTTAGACTATAGCCATAGGGGCTCTTTTATTCCACACGGGTCACTTGGTCCAATTTAGTATACTGTCGTCTGAAAGCCAAACTCAACCAAACCGCCACAGGCTCACTATGACATGATCGTCGTCCGAGAGTACGCTCGACTAAACCACCACAATCACGCCACTTATCATATACCATATATTAGCTGGCATCTGAGAGCTAATATATACCATATATTAGCTGGCATCTGGTACCTCAAGAAAACTATCTTTGAAACCCATAATTAGGGCACTCTCTAGCAAAATGCCCAATCTGACCACATCGAAAGCAAGCATTCAGAGGAATATAACAAGGTCCTTAAATGGACTCTACCATAATTATGAGAAGCAGTGCTTCTAGAGCCAGAACTACTATATCTAGAGCTCTGCCCACTACAACTGCTATTGTTATCCACTTCAGGTCCAAATCTAGTTGATCTTGCTAGATCCTTATAACCATGTCTATTGTTCTTACGCCCACGTAAACCATGACCTCGTCGAGATTGTTCATGTTACTCTCCACTTACACCTATCTATAACATCAATAGTGGCAAATTATAACTTTTAGGCCCAAAATCATTAGTTTGGTAAGGATCAAAAATGGTACCATGCATGATTTGTTGCCTCAACATCTCTCTAGCCTCATATATGACACCCTCCAAAGTCTGACCCTCTGAACAAAGTTTTACATATGCAGGACCTAAACTGGTAACGTAAAGTCCCATTATCCATCTTCGATCAGTCATATCGTTTGTATAACTCATTATTCAATAAAACTCAATGGTATACTACTCTACCGACCTACCACCTCTCCTACAGTGTAACAATTACCACCTATAAGCATCTCTTTGTGGTGGTGGACAAAATCGTCCCTTAAATCACTGTTTAAACTCCTCGCAATATAAGGTACGAATAATTGGCTGAATAACCTAGAAAGACTAATCCAATGCAGTTGGCTAAACTGATAACTCAACAACCTGAATCCTTTGTGAATCTGTATATGCCATTTTAGTTTGAGACTCGATACCATTGAAAAATTCCATAGCGTCCCCTGTACCCCAAAAGCAATCATACTAAACTTGGTATAATGCAAGACTGGACCTATTATTAGCATTATTAGTTGTAGTATTATTATAAAATTAAATTAAATATTTATTTTATTATGATTTTATTAATTATTAATTTATTTCATACTAAATATTTATTTATAACTTTCATATAACTAATCATGTATAAGTAGTATAAATTAATAAAATAATGATAATTTTATTATTATTAGTAAAATTAATTAAGTTAATTATTAATTATTAATTATTTGTAAAATATAGATTATAAATAGAATTAATCAATTGTATTAGTATTATTATATTAAATAAAATTTTAATAAAAGACCTAATTTACTATCATGTTAAAATTAATATATATCATGTATAATATAATGAATAAATTTTAATTTGTAAAACATTAGTTAATATTGCATATTGAATTAATATATTTTTATACAAATAATGCTACGTAAATATTATAAATCAATAAATCAAAATAGTCAATTATATTAAAGAAACAGAAAGGTCATCTTTGTACAAATAAATTGCTCAATGACCCCCTAAAATGTAATATTCCCTTTATTTATTCCAAAAACTT
>JANITW010000236.1:31862485-31874468 GCA_027564335.1 Erythroxylum williamsii | reverse complement strand
AAAGCACATTTCAACAAAGAGCAAGTAGCAGATATCTTCACTAAGGGGCTGGGGATTCAGGAGCATGAATATCTACTACAACTGTTGCAGAATTGAAATGGTTACTAGGATTGCTAGCAGAACTGGGAGTGAAAGATTGTAGTCCAACTTTACTTTATTTTGATAGTCAACCAGCTATTCAAATAGCAGCGAATCCGATTTTTCATGAGCGTACAAAACACATAGAAATAGATTGTCACTTTGTAAGAGAGAGCATACAAGGAGGGTTAATGACAACAAAGCACATTTCAACAAAGAGCAAGTAGCAGATATCTTCACTAAGGGGCTGGGGATTCAGGAGCATGAATATCTACTGTCCAAGTTGGGTGTGTTGAATATTTACCACCCTCCAACTTGAGGGGGGTGTAGAGGATAAAAATGCAATTAGTTATGCTAGCACCGAGAGAATAGGATTCTGTTATTGTGGCTCAACTTCCATTCACCTGGTTTGTTAGGATTAAATGTTAGAATTTCACTTTTTAGTAGAGGTGAAATAAGCTATATATAAACAGTCATGTCTTTACCTTTATTTTCAATTCAATTGAATGAAATGACTTTTCCCCTTTTCAGTAAATCATCTTAGTTTTGACATATAATTATCGAAATTTTTGATAAAAGTAACAAGTTTGAGCCTGATATTCTTGGAATTAGATACCATTTCTTACGGAACGCTAAGTATCATCCTCAGGGAAAAAACAAAGGATGCTCCAATTTTGCTATTAAGTTTTATTCAAAAAAATTGACATTAATTCGTATGCCAGAGAGAGCAACTTTATATTGTAGTAATTGTTGGATTACGAAAATAGATTTGATAGAAACAGATCCATAACATTCAAGCAATGTATTGGCTAGGTGTATAAAGTATGAATAGAGAGGATGAGGAAAGAAATAGCAAACATACTGCTCGCTTAAGCATGAAAAGACCAGACAAAAGAGAAGGGGTTTTCAGATAGTAACATCAATGTCAATACTTGGAATCAGTCAGGGTTTTACTTTGGAGCCATCTTATTTTAACTCCATAGGTAGGTCAATCATGTGACAAGGAGCAAAGAGAAGGATCGGTAAATGAACTGTAGTTTCTGATGGGAATGACTGATATGCACATGAATTCATACCGAATCTACAGCTGCCTAGGCGGGACCTCTGACTATCACTATAGTAGATTCAATGAGACAACGATAACATTCTCGGGCGCAATTAGATGTGGTTGATATCCATCAGCTTCAGATGCTTGTCAAATTATTACCTCTTCATAGCCTCTCAAAATTATATACTACATTACACAACTTGGCCATCGTGAAGAAAACCATCTCGACGAACCAACTCAGTTTATTACTTGAAGCTTTCATGCTCCTGGGAAAAGAACCCGTGGTTGTGAACTCTAAGAGAGCGTCACTGCATCCTGACGGCCACCGCAGCTTTAAGATAGAGCCCCAATTCCGACAGTCACTGCTCGTGAAGAAATCCATCCTGACGGCCACTACAGCTCTGAGAGAGAGTCCCAATCAATAAGAGAAACAGTAATTTCAAGAAAGAATGATAGATCGCATCTTTAACTAAAAACAATCACCTTTATCGTCTTTTTCGTTGTTTGCATGCTAACACAGATAGCTTGATTCCTCGACGAGGTAGACCCACAAAGCGAATATCCACAACACTCGTCCTGCCTTGCCAAGGGTTTAAACCAGTGCTTTATCTGGAAAGGGAAAAAAAGAGGTGAAAAAGATATGAAACTTAAAAAGTACCTGAGCTTTATCCAGAAAAGGAAGCGATGAGAGCTTAGGAGAGAAGATGGTAAAGAGTACAGAGTAAAGGCGAGAACGGTTTCGAGTTTTTAAGTTCTGATCTTTGAAACATCATCGTTTACACTCAACTAGTCGGTTCATACTAACCACGGTCGAACCAGCTGGTTTGATTCAATTTTTAAAATATTGATTATTGGAGACTTTTCCACCTGCCATATATGTACAGAATTATGTGTTGACTTATTTCTTTTTTGTGGAGAGAAGAGGCGGCCTTTACGACCATTCTTCACAAATGCGCCATCGCTGGGCATGGGCATGGAGATAACCTACGCCTCCTCCAGCTCCCGCGATCTCTCTTCTCTTTCCTCCTCCTCCTCCTCCGCCATGCCCACCTCTTCAACCTCAACTCGTCCAATTAAGATCATTCCGTTGCAACACCCCAATCCGGACTCTTCTGCCAGCTCCGTACCTTCTATGCCCGCCGTTTTCTTCTCCAGATGGACTTCTAAGATCAAAAGCCTCACTCCTGCTCAGTGGATCCAGACCTTCTTTCCTTGTTATCGTTGGTTGAGTACTTATAAATGGCGCGAGTTCCAGGCCGATCTTGTGGCCGGTACCACCGTTGCCATTATGCTCGTGCCGCAGGTGAATCCTCCACTCTCTTTCCAATATTTCCGAATCGTTGTTCGTCAACTATTTGCCTCCAAATTCAACGCAACAAAAATATTTATGATCCTTCTCTCAACCAAGTCACGACTGAAACACTATATCTTTCACTGTCCAATTCTTTTTCTTAGTCTTCTCTTACCGAGTAAAAACTGCGAAAGTGGAGCAGCCTAATTGCTGTGCACTGGTTTTTCTCTTTCTTTTTCTTTCATATCAATCAGAGACGAGTACTATTTTCTTACCAATCAGTTCGTGTTGCCCCTATTTTCGTTTGCTTGATTTTTCATGCATGTGTCGAGTCACTTAAGTGCGACTGATTGGCTTTATCTCTTTTTAAAATTGGCGAATTTGGTCGGTTTGGTATTTCTGCCATTTTCTGCCTAGAGTATCTAGTAATGATTTGATTGATTTGTATTTCTTCTGTTTGAATTAGTGTCTTTTTGCTCGATTTTAGTGCTTGGAGTTTAGAGCTGTCCGCATTTGAGTAGCTGAAACCTTTACTCCAATCAGACTGCAGCAACTAGATATTGCTTTGTTATGATTTGCTTTTGTTCACTTTATTAAAAAATGATCCCATCTGTCTTTAGGTTGTAATTTGTGCTCGGAAGGATATATTGCAAAGTGGAATTTTGCTTTGCTATTTGGTGTCCTGTTCTGGTTTTCTTGTCCTACTCTTTTTCACGGCCGTCTATACATACCATTATACTCGCTTGTTGTTGTCATTTGCTACTTCTGCATTATTTCATTTTCCTACAGGTTTTATATCCTGTAGATTAATTGGTTGAATTATTGATCCTTAGGGTTTGTGGTTTGACTGTTGTAAATGAACAGGCGATGTCTTATGCCAAATTAGCTGGGCTTCATCCAATTTATGGATTATGTAAGTTCAGCGTAAAACTCCCTATAATTAAAAAAAAAAAAGTAAAGAAAACAAAGGACGAAAGCTTCCTTTGGCTTTTTGCGAGAGTTGATGTTGGATTAACTGCTTGTAGTAGTTACTTTTATGTTTTTATTCTCGTTTTAATTCTGTAACTTTTATGTCGATTTTGCAAGGCAGACTGTGGTTTTGTGCCAGTTTTTGTGTATGCAATATTTGGGTCGTCTCGGCAGCTGGCAATAGGTCCAGTGGCATTGGTTTCTCTTCTTGTCTCCAATGTTTTGGGTGAAATTGTCAATCCGTCTAAGGAATTATACACAGAGCTGGCAATATTACTAGCCCTTATGGTTGGAGTATTGGAATGCATTTTGGGGCTCCTGAGGTAACGTTGCTTGGTCTGATCCTCCAAAATCTGAACCATGTTCCTTATTCAGATCTTATCCTTTACAGTTATAATAGTTGGGATGTAAAGGAAATATTGTTCTTTATCATGTAGGCTTGGATGGATCATCCGCTTCATCAGTCATTCTGTGATTTCTGGTTTCACGACGGCTTCGGCCATTGTGATTGCTCTATCGCAAGCAAAATATTTTTTGGGATACGATATTGAGCGAAGCAGCAAAATTGTGCCTTTGATAAAAAGCATAATAGCTGGGGCAGATAAGGTAAGCTCAAACGGTAGATCCTCTATCACAACATGCATCTTACATGGCTATTCTCTCTCATTATATAGCAAACAGCATGTCTTTTTAGTGAACTAGATGTGAAATAATTGGGTTTCATTCATGAAAGAAGGCTTCTATGCAATTAAATATCCCAAAAAATAACACAATTTAGGTAAATAGTCTCAACGTATAAATTTGTATAGTTGTTGTTAGTTGGAGACAAGGACCAAAAGCTGACTAGAGGAGGGAGAAAAACTCTTCTACCATCTTTTTGATCATTTATCTTTTAAGTGAACAGAAATCTTTCCTGTATATGAGGGTGCCTATATTGATTGCTTTTGAACGTTAAGGATGTATGTTAGAAGATGAGAATATGGGCAATAGATAAGAAATTCTCGGCAAGAAGTCTGAGTTTCATAATATGATTTTTTTTTCTTTTATTATGCTGGAAATTGGAATTGATTTCTCTACTACTTCATTTCCTTCATAGTACCTATCATTCATGACTTTTGAGATCTTTTTGGCTGATATCTGTCTTTGCTGTATTAACAAGCAGTTCTTATATATTTGGGCCTTAACTTCCTTTCTCATCCATATTTACCTAAAATTCCTAATATGCAATGATCAAGACAAATTAAGTGTTTGTATGAGGCTTAATGCCACTAATTAATTAATTTCTTTAATGACAAGTGTTTTTGCTTTTGTAGTTTTCCTGGCCTCCTTTTGTGATGGGTTCTGGCATTCTTGTGATACTTCTTGTCATGAAACATTTGGTGGGTGCATCGTTCTTTGGTTTAGTTTTTCTTTTTCCTTTTTAGGGTATATTGGGGACTTTTTGGGTTGAGTTTGGCTATACAAGGGGTTGATCTCCCCTTTGCAATCCGTACCCAGTCTGCATTCCTGGGGATGTGCTTGGGCTATGCGAAGGTTCTTCCACCTAAAATGTTGAGGAGGAGCACTTTTTTTTCTTTAGTTTAGTTCTTTGGTTAACTTTTCCTATTCAATGTTCAGGGAAAATCAAGGAAACATTTCAGGTTCCTTCGAGCTGCAGGTCCCCTCACAGGGGTTGTAGTTGGTACAACTTTGGTCAAAATTTTTCATCCCTCATCTATTTCTTTGGTAAGCAAAAGTGAAATGACCATACATTATTCATCTACACATTGAAGAACAGCAACTTTTCTTCCAAATAACTTTCAGCTCATGTTTATACTGATTGTAGAGTTAGTAGTAGGTGCAGTTTGGGTGAAAACTGAAAGAGATATTTGGTGTTGTAGGTGGGAGACATACCCCAGGGCCTCCCTGGCTTTTCTATTCCCAAAAGTTTTGAGTATGTGAAGTCCTTAATCCCGACAGCATTTCTTATTACAGGTGTGGCTGTATTGGTAAGATAAGTTACAAGGAGAATTCTGCTTGTTATATTTAAGATTGTAAACTGAGTTCTACTTCTCGGTTGAGTGACTGAAGCTTTAAAATTTATCTTTTAGGAATCTGTTGGGATTGCCAAAGCTTTGGCAGCTAAGAATGGCTATGAGTTGGATTCAAGCCAAGAGGTATGCTTGTGAAGTGAAGGTGTCCTTGCGTTTTGATCATTGCTTTTAATATCATTCTGGAATTAGCTAATTCCACCTATTATTAACCTATTCATATATAATTGGTTTTCTGACAGAATTATTGAGATGCAAATAAATTGAAAAATAAATGAAATACTTGGGGAAAATGTTAAGATTTTGTGCATGCAAAGATCTATAAAGTTAATTTTGACTGAAGCAAAAATTTGCAAGAAACTTGAGCTACTTGTAATGTAAAAATGTCGGTGCGAACTATGCATCCCTTGAAAATATGTGGGTCTATTTTTTCAAATTGTTGTAGTTCCAACTGAAACTAACCCAACTGATATTTTGGTTCACTTTAACAGTTGTTTGGTCTTGGTTTATCCAATATCTTTGGTTCATTCTTCTCAGCCTACCCTTCAACAGGTGAGGTGCAGATATTTTCATAAATAACCCCTGTTCTTCTTTTCATAATTTTACTTGTTTAAACTTGATGTGATGATAGGCTAATCTAGTAATGCCTTTGTTTCTGGAACCATCTTGTGCAGGCTCCTTTTCCAGGTCAGCTGTAAATAATGAAAGTGGCGCAAGAACTGGCTTATCTGGAATTGTAACTGGGATTATTATGGGCTGTTCTCTTTTATTCTTGACTCGAGTATTTGAATCCATACCCCAGGTTTGTTTCATTGACCTGCTAATGCATTAGTTTTGTATTTCAATGTAGGTACAATAGTTTATATGTACTATGTTGTAAAACTTTTATTTTATCCAATTAATTCCAAGTGTAAATGTCAAGACTTATTGTGGGTCTAGAAACTATGGTTACAACATTGTTCCTTTGCTGATTTCTTACATTTTTAGTACAAGTTTCCTCTCAATGAGGAAACTCTCTCTCTTTGACTTTATCAACCTTTTCCATTTGCAGTGTGCTCTTGCTGCCATAGTGATATCTGCTGTGATGGGCCTGGTATGTAAGCTATACTTGGAACTCTTTAGTGAATTACCTATTAACTTTATGCTTTCCATTGGATGGAATTTATTTATGATGTCATTTTCTTTCCAAAAATAGGCCTCCACATGAATCTGATAGTTTTACTGAATATATGTAGATTTGTGCATATGGACATTAATGTTAGGAATTAAGTAGCTGTATTGGTGAGAGATTCTATAGATAGGTCATCTTGTTTTTGTGTTAGTTTATCTGCAACCAGTGAGGACCAAGCGTGGTTCTTTTATTGTGTGACCTAGTTTTTGATCAACTATGAGACTATCTTCTTCCTGCTATTTCAGTTTTGGAGTTCCTGTTTGGAGAAGATGTCTTTTTGGAAGTTCATATGTATCTTCTTCAAAACCGTAACAGAATGATTTTTTTAGTTGCACAGGTTTCAAATTGTTTAAGGCACTGTAATTTTCTAAAATCAACTGCGTACTGTTTCTTTGCTGTAAAGTGACATGTTATAGGGTAACACATCTTCTTTGCATCTACATTTCTTTTCATGGGCGTTTATGTTTTCAGGTGGACTACAAAGAAGCTTTCTTTTTATGGCGTGTAGATAAGAAAGATTTTATACTTTGGACCATTACTAGCATCGCTACGTTGTTCTTGAGTATAGAGATTGGCGTCCTGATTGGGGTAGGAACTTAAAGAAGCAGTTAACATGTAGTTAGATTCTACATGTTGTGTACAGCTCTACATATTTCAATTTATTCCAGTTCTTATTGATAGATGCCTTAAGATATACCTTCATTATGAACTGAGTATCTTAGTTCTGATGCTCAATCTTTTGTGATGAAATGAGTGTCATTGTAATGCTGGAAAGAGTTTGTTAACTTCTATCATTTATCTACAGGTTGGAGTATCACTTGCTTTTGTAATTCATGAATCAGCTAATCCACATATAGGTAAGTAGGATTTGTTGCATCTCAGTGCTTGCACGCTAATAATAAGATTTATTCTATTTCATATCTGTCGAGGGGTATCTTCATCATCTTATTTATGTGTAAACATCTTTATAATCTTCCGTTTTATGGTATCATCTGGATCATGATAGTGGTAACATATTTTCTGCTGAGTTATATTAACTGTTGTTTTTCTTTATCAACTTAATTTGTTTTAAGGATTTTTTCTGCTGAATTTTGAAAAGATTAGATCTTGCTAGAAATATATTCTGATTAAATAAGATAGTAGCAATATATTGGATATTTGCATACTCATGAGCTTGAATACAGTTCAACTTTTCTTCAAATTGTCATTCTGGTGAATATGAATTGCTGAAGATGTACTTGATTGCACCTTGATGATCGTTTCAAATACATTGCAGCTGTCTTGGGCCGCCTTCCTGGCACCACCGTGTACAGAAACATTCAACAGTATCCAGAAGCCTATACCTACAATGGAATTGTAATTGTTCGAATTGATGCTCCTATCTATTTCGCTAATATAAGCTTCATTAAAGACAGGTAAAGAAGTTTGACTACCTTAAATTAAGTCAATCGGTAAACAAAAACTTTCTTCATGCTTATGTGAAAATTGTGAAAAATATTTCTTTTTAAGTTGGTTTGATTTTTAAGCCAGTGGGGTTTATTTTGCAGACTAAGAGAGTATGAAGTTGATGTTGATAAATCTATCAAACGTGGACCCGAAGTTGAACGTATTTATTTTGTAATTCTAGAGATGGCACGTAAGTTTTACTGATCCTATGAGCATTGTTAGATCACACATATTACTGATGCATTTCTTCCTAAGCCCCTATGCTAGACTATAATTGGGAAACAAAACAAAAGAGCAACATGTATATGTGCACATTTAGGATCATTTTCCAGGTTCCTGGTTGTCACATTTCCGACAAATATAGCCGGTTTTCAACTTTGTGAACTCCAACCCATCCACTTTCTGGAAGAGCTCTAGTTTGATGGGCCCAAGAACTTAACCTACGGCCTATTTAATTCAGTGAACAAATAAAAATTATAATATAAACTTCTATGATCATTGGCAGACACTATAATTGCTTGTGCTCACTCACTTCCCCTGTAGTTTCTGAAGCAAAATTTTGTGCCTTACTGAATTTGAGTAGACCTTTTTCCTCTTTATTAAAGATTGGTTCACTTAATTGCAACTGCTGCGAACACATGTTTCCTGAGTGCAGCTGTTACGTATGTTGATTCAAGTGCTGTTCAAGCTTTAAAAGACTTGCATCACGAGTACAAATCTCGTGATATACAGGTTGAGTGTCTGATTTCGTAAATCACATCTTGCTACAAGCTGGCAGAAGTTTATATGGTCACAGAATGTATTGTCTGCTTATTTGTTATTGCAGATTGCCATTTCTAATCCAAACAGAGAGGTTCTTCTGACCTTATCAAAAGCTGGTGTTGTAGAGCTTATTGGCAAAGAATGGTACTTCGTCAGAGTACACGATGCAGTTCAAGTGTGCCTTCAGCATGTTCAGAGTTTAAACCAAATGCCTAAAGATTCAGATACTTTACCTGATAATAAAATATCTTTCTTCCAGAGAGTGTTGAAACAGAGAGAGGAAGATTCAGAACTGGCTGCATTGGAGTCAGGTGATAGAAAACTTTTAACTTCTAAGAATTCTAGCCCCGAATCGGAGCCATTATTGAATCGAAAGCCCTGAGATTCAGTTCTTTTGAAAAATGTATAAAGCCAAGTTTTTTTGTAGTTGGTGCATACATACATAAATACTGATTTTTCTAGCAGTGAAAGGTATTATTGTTTCATGTGTGTATCATTCAAAGAAATACACATCCTTGACTGCTCACAGTACATTGGTATAGCTAATTTAATCTGTGGATAACATGATAATTAATTTGATTAGTGGATAACATCATTGTTTATTTAAAAATGTTTAGTAAAATTAACTGTTGAGTATTAATTGTTTATATGTAGAATGATTTATAAAGGTATACTTCAAAAAAAATTAATAAGATCATGAGTATTTAATCTTAGTTTTTTTTAGTATTCTCGTAAGAATTTAGATAGATTAAAAGAAGTTAACACTATTATTTTAAAGTTAAAGGAAGATGTATATAATGAGATGATAACTTTTTGTATATTTTGATGCATTTTGATATTAATTTAGCTTTAAAAATTAAAAATTAAAAATTTAAATAGTAAATTTAAATAATAAACTTCTTATCTTTGTATCTATTTTTATTTATTTTTATCTCTTGGAATAATTTGTAATAATTTTTAGATATAATAATTTTTTTAATTCCTTCATTTCTTTAGAGACAAATGTTCCTAATATAATTATTTTCAAAATTAGTAGATTGAGTTTAATCTGTCATTTAAGTAACTAATTATCAAATATAATTATTAGTGATTTGATATAGTTAAATAATTAAAATTTTTCAATTTTAAAAAACGATAAGTCATTTATTAAACAAGCCCATAATGTTTCTTCCTTTTTAACAATTTAATATTACTGTGACAAAAAAGTTAACTAGTCAGCTGGGAGACAAAATCTTGTAAAAAGTTGGGAAACAAGAACAAAGATGAGATAAATACGTAATTTAAGAAACTCTTTAAGTATTTTTAATCTAGGCTAGGTGATGTAAATGTTCGCGTGGATTGTAAGGAAACCCATATCGTTAAGCGAGACAAACTCCTCCCATGCAAGGAGGTACAAATATGATAATGATAACGTCTTTCAAACTGCCTTAAACTAATGAGTAAGGAAAACAAAGCGAGCGGTGGGAGCCGCTCGCAGCGCTGTTAACAATGAGTGCGCACGAATATTTGGAGGGGTAGTAGGCTGGCTCGAGCGTAGACGCTGCTTACTTTTGCAGAACTCGCTTGAGCGGGCCTCCCTTGTGGACCCATCCCCCAATGCGAAGATATTAAATTATTTATCTCTAAAAGCGTAAAGTTGAGTTGGGATTCAAATCCTAACGGAGTAATCGTCTGCAAGTTGTGATTCTTTAAAAGGAGTTGGAGTTAAGTACTTTCTCCAAAACCTAAACGTGTTGAGTGGGTCCCAAGGAGTCGGAAGAAAATATACTAGAATCTGTCAGAAATCGTTTAAGAATCGTAGAAAACTAGGTGAAATTATGAAGCATTGAATTTTTCGGTTAACGATAAAAGTCTCTCTTTTCGTTCTTGTGCGGAAATGGTTATTTTAAGGAGTTTAGATTTTTTTTCAAAATATTTTATTCTATTTTATAAATTTTTACTATTTATTTAAGTGAATTTTATTTATTTAAGTGAATTTTGTTAGATTCTATATAAATAAATAATTAAGATTTATAAAATGAAAAAAATATTATAATATTAGGCAAAAAAAAATTCTTACCTCCATTCATTGGATTTTAAATACTTACTGATGGTGTAGATATTAACCTAAGCGTAATTTCCTCTCCATTTATTGTGCAGGTTGAACCGGAAACTGTGTTGATAAGCGGATTGTGACAGTTGGACGCATGTGCCAGAGCTAGTGCTACAGTTTCGATTCCATCTGTGGTACGTGTTTTGTTTTCTTCTTGTGTCTTATTGCAGCCTGTCTGATTACAAATTAGCTCGCCCCAGTAGATTTTAAGAGTCCAACCTGATGAAAAAATTCGGATTCTAATCCAATAGCTGTTGGACACATCATGGAATACAATCTCAGATGGCATCAAATTATGGCTATTGATGCGGCAAGAGATCTTTACACGTGCTCCTCAAATCCATCTCAATTTACAGTCTGCAATTATTCGGTGGACCACAGATGAAAACAGTCTTTCCCAAAGACCAAAACAGAATCACGTCACTGAAGAATAGGAAAGCGTATAAAAACTCCAAGCTCATCTCAATGCCCCATGCAGTGCTTATGATCCGTAACAGATGGCTGTTGATTAGGTGGAGGCACTTATTCAATAAAATATCTTTTGGTGGCAGATTTATATGGATTAATAAATTTATTTATTAAGAAAGTTAAAAATTTAAAAACTAATAAATTTATTTATTAAAAGGTAGAAATTGAAAAGACAATTGTTTCTAGATGTTTCATGTTTGTATATTCGAAAAGGTTTTTTTGATAATTTATTTTGTATAATCTGAAAAGAAAAATTGTAGTTGAATTTTTAGAGGAGAACCATCACTGAGACGCATACTAACATCTTTATTATTAATGATTTAATCTTTCTTTTCATTTAAACTCTAGTTTTCTTATATCCATTTGTAACGCTTGTAATTAAAAACAATGGTCATCTAAATTTACATTCAATACATTATCACGAAAAAAAGTTGTTACAAAATTCGTGCAAAATTTTCTTAGATATTAAATTAAGTTTATATATTAAATAAAATTGTAATTATGTCCACTTAAATATAAAATGAAATGGAAAGTGAAAAAATAACAATTCTAAAAAAAATTCAAATTTTGATAAAATAGAAAATAATTCATTATTTTACAATTAACTATTATATTTAGATAATTATTA
>JANITW010000236.1:31841898-31854714 GCA_027564335.1 Erythroxylum williamsii | reverse complement strand
AAACGAACTACGCGCTAACTTATGAGCTAAGACATTAGAACGACGACTTAGCCACACGACTCGAACATCTTGCCTTTATGCTAAAAGCATCTTGCAATCATTAATAATCGAACCGTACTCGGACCAATCCGAATTATGGTTATGAAGCGAAAACACCACTCCTTGCGCATCTGTATGCACCATGTCAGGCCCAGGACAACGCACACAAACCTGCTCCAAAGCCAGCCTCAAAGCCAAGGCTTCAGCCACCTTGGGGAGAAGAATCCATGACGAGTCGAAGTGAATTGATTAGAAGTAATTGTGAGGATTTTTTCAATCAAACGTGTGGACTTATATGTGTATTTGAGCTCAATTAATTAAAATAGAATAATATAATTATGGTATTTTGGGTTGTATGATTCTATTTTAAGTGGGTGTTATATATATAGAGACCGGATTTATAATTTCTAGTTTTTGATGGGCGAAACTAAAAATTAGATTAGGGTTTTACCCTAATAAAAGTAATTATGGTCCCTAAATTAAATGCACGCACAATTTCTTTTGACATCCTATTATCAAAGAGAAAACAAAGAGTTAAAAAACCTCTATAAAGGATACGTTCTAATTTCAAAGACAAACCGCAAGACTCCAATGTAGATTTCACACTAGATTCAAGTATGCTTCCGATTTTATTTAATTCTTGATGATTTGATATGAACGAATACTAACTTTAAGGAGATTAAAACCCAACAAGTGGTATCAGAGCTGTGATATCATATTTTTCGATTTATGCTTAGGATTTAGCCCTAGATTAAGTATTGCATATACATGCATAACATTAACATTCATACACGAATTGATATTAGAATACATTACAAAGATAGCATATGCACTCAATTGACTTATTCTGGTGTATGAAAAATGTTAAGTAATTATGATGTGAATTATGAATTAATATGTTTTGAATTTTGGTATGATTGGATTTCAATTAGTAAATTGGAATTAATGTTATAGATTGGGGAAATTGATGGATTAAATATATGTTTGGACTAGGACAAATTCGAAGTGATAGGATAAATTAACACATGAAAAATTTGGATGATTTAGCTTATAATTGAGTGACATTTGACATTAATCATTGTGCAAAAAATAGGCTGGTAAGTTGATGACAAATGACATAGTTGATTAATGGACAAATGGTAGTTGTAATACATGACAAGTGACCTAGTTATTTGGAGACATTTGGCAACACCTATGCTTGATAATTGTTGAACATGCCATAAGACATATGGCTATTCAATTACATGACACCTAACACCTTAGTTAGTGAGTTTCTGTAGGAGTAAGTTTCATTCAAATCATTTCTCTTCTTCTTTCGTCTCACCCACCATTGAAACCCTCACTTCGTTCATCTCCCTATGTATGTTCATGCTTATGTCCAATTGCTATATAAAAATCCATGTTTTACCCTCATAAAATTAAGTAAAAGATTAGTTTGAAATTGCCCACATGTTCTAGATGAAATCCGACCAAGTTCTACCTTGAATATACGATGTTTTTGCTTGCTTGGAATACTGAATTGGCTTGATCTTTTGAGCTGAAATTGGAGTTAAAAATGTAAGTAAATAAGTAGTGTTTATGTCATGTTATGATAGAGAATTGATGATGATGAATTAGGATGAATTACTTATGATGTTAATGATTGTTTATGTTGGAAATTTTTGCATGAACTTGGAAGTTTTTTCTATTTTGTATTTGGTGTATGAAAACCATGGGATATATATTGATTTATGGATGAATTAGGTCTAGATTTGAAGTATA
This sequence comes from Erythroxylum williamsii, assembly GCA_027564335.1. Classification (NCBI taxonomy): domain Eukaryota; kingdom Viridiplantae; phylum Streptophyta; class Magnoliopsida; order Malpighiales; family Erythroxylaceae; genus Erythroxylum; species Erythroxylum williamsii. The sequence continues at coordinate 31,852,914 of JANITW010000236.1, read as the reverse complement.
ATGAAAGTGGATTTATGCTAAAGAAAAATGTTAATTTGATGTTCTTGAATTGGGAAAAACTAGGACTATATACATAATAATGTAAAAGTTTCTGGTTTGATTTTTTATGCATGATAGACTAGGATTTGTGAGCTGTTAATTGAATAATTTGAACTAGAATAGGAGAGTTTATTGATGAGGAATTGGAGTATGATTAAAGCCTAATGGGGTTATAATTGATGAACTATAAAGAGGTTGTTTAACTTTGGTATAAAGTGTAAAAAAATCTGAAAAAATGAAAGAAGAGTTGCTGGAATATGTTAGCTGTAGTGTTTTCACTGAATGTACATTGATGTTTTGGCCAGAAATTAAGCTGTAGATATCCAAATTGGATTATTTTAAGTTTATATTAAGACACATGGCTAAATTTTTCATGAAGAAATATAATTTTAATTCTGTCTCTAAGAGTTTCAAAATTTAGCTTGAAGTTGATTTTTTGGATTCTATCACTATTTGAAAATAGTATGTAGGATTTTGGGTATAACTTCCAAAATAATGAACCAAATTGTATGAAATTTAGTTAATTAGAAACTTAGGACTTATGGGAACATTTGTTTAGAATGTATTGCCTAATTACTTCATTTTCCTTGTAAAAATAGCCATGCAAAACTGACCCGAAACTTATCCTAAGAAAATCCGAAAAACTAATGAAGGAATTGGATGGGAACTTTTGGATAACCCATCCCACGATTGTGGGAAGCCATATATGATTGTGGAAATTGCATGAAAGTAAAGAAAATGTTCTTTTGTGTGACTCTTGAACCAATTAAGATTTAAGGTATTTAAGTATGGTGCATTTGGACTTGATTAAGATTTTAAAGGAACATAATTTGATATTGGAAAAATTGGTTAAATGTATGGTTAATGAATGGATCATGATCAAGTCTGATTAAGGTATTAACCTAAATGTAAACAAGACATATCCAGGTGACAATATGTGAATGATTATGAATTATGATTAAGGAAATATACCCAGGATAGTCCTTGGGCATGCATTGAGCATGATATATATATATATATATATATATATGTGTGTGTGTGTGTGTGTGTGTGTGTGCATAAATGAATAAGTATTTGATTGATCGACTTTGTAATATGAATCATGTGTGAATTGTATGATTTTAGATGCTCAAGTTGGATGCTATTCAGATATTGCCTAACCATCCAGGCAATAGCATAAATTGGAGCGTACTGTGAGTCAACCTAGATAATCTTCTTAGGATTGATTTATTCTGTTTAACATCCAATTATTGAGCTGTTTGTGATTTGTATATGAATTCCAGACTTTAATGGTCCGAGGATTTTGATATTCGAGAATTTATTGAAAGTGTTCTATTTGCATCTAAAATTTGAATGATATCTGTTTGCAACTGAATTCTGAATGATTTTAGAATACTTAACAAAAGTTGAATGCCAGATTGAGGTCCGATAAATATAAGATTATGTCTATGCATTATAAGTGAATGCTATACATGACATATTCTGTTATTTGATGCATTTCATAAATCACATGTTCAGATAAAGACGTTATCAGCGTAGCCAGTCTGAAAGAGTTTTAAGTTCAGAATTTTGCACGTAGAGTTTTACTCCGTAATTTCTGTATTTGACTGAGCCCAATAGGTCAGTATCTGTATCTGTATTTGAAAGGCGCTAGGTCACAACAAATAATAACAAATCTGGAGTCTCATATGCATATGCATTTGTATACTTATGATTATGAAATATATGATTATGAAATCTTTTCTGAAATTGTGATGATAAAGTAATATACAATGAGAATGCGATTGATTAGGTTATTCATGTTCTGAAAGAATGTTTGTGGAATTGGTTAGTTGTGTGATATTTGTGTATTGGACCTGAGTGAGATCATCAATGATGGTTCACTCATTGAGCTTGCAAAACTCATCAAAAATTGCAACGTGACTTTTTAGGTACGAGATGGAAGACTTAGTTTCTAAGATTGTCTATAGGAACATTTTAGATTAAGTTATGACTCAAAGGTCTATCAGCTAATGTTAGAGGAGTTATAGACTATATTTTGTAGTTTCCTTGACATATAGAATTTTTGTATAAAGGATTGTAAATATTTGTTTCAATGACTACAATGTAAACTTTTTCTAATAAATGAAATGAAATGTTGATGTTTTAAGTATTGTATATTCTTTATAATGCCATTTAAGAGATTATGTTTGCTCTAACATAACAATGTCATAAGATATGTATTTGAATGTCGTCTGGATGTTCGAGTATATATTCTATGGTAGTGGGGTGTTACAATTTTGGTATTAAAGCATGGTTTAACATTCATTGGGACATATAAGAGTATTGAGCCATGGTAAATAGTGAGAAACTCAATTAGTGACCACATATATTTTCGTTAAAGGTTATCTGCCATTGGAGATCAAGTGGGAGAGTCAGTTGACATAGAGTTTATAGGAGCCAATAGAGAGTCTCCTGTACTTGAGTTTGCAAAAATACCTCAGAGAATCCTAGAGAGGAGGGAAAAGAGATATGATAAACTTCAAAAGTAGGGTTCTGTATGTAACACCCCACTCTCACAGGAAATAGACCTGACATCCTGAAGGATATCTGAGTACGTATCTCACAAGGGTGACATGCTAGAGCCATCATGTCATTAACTTAATCATGGCATCGTCATTCAAAACGTAATTATCACAATATTTAAAAGCCCAAAATTCCTTATTTCATTTCATAAAACTGGAATATACATTGTAGCTTTACAAAACATCTATATATGTACATTATCAAGATCAATCAAGTTTACATTTATGTATTCAAAACATGCTATATACATGAGGAATTATACAAAAGTTCTAAACTAGATCTTTCAGTCTCAGCTGACCGATCTTTGAGCCATGTCTTCTATCAAAATCAATGCTAGCTCTCTTCTGATTTGACTTAGAAGCTATATAGTCTCTCTCAAGCCTGAAATGTCAACGTTGCAATTTTGGTGAGTGTTGCGAACTCAGTGAGTTAACCATCATCGATGGTTCACTCAAATCATATAAGATGTCAACACATATATTCACATAATTCAAATCATTTCATTTATCATCATGTAGCATCATATAACACTTTGTTCACAATTTTCATGTTCTCATTCATCACAATTTAACAATACATTTCAATCATTTAAACATACATATTATATGTATATGCAAAGCTCATGAGACTCATTTCTGATTATTACATTGCTGTGATTGAGTGCCTATAACGGTCTCGTATCTATTGTGAATACCGAGCTCATTAATAACTGTCCCTTATTCGTTGGGGATACATAACTCATTATACATAGTGAGCCTTTGGCTATTAATCATAGTTTGAGCTTTAAGCTCTTTTTCGATAGCTAATCAGGGCACAATAGCCATTATTTGTTCATGCATTCATGTAATGAAACGCATTACATATATCTAGTCAATTAAAAGTGCTCAATATTACACAATCATATTTACTATCAGATTTTTATTCACATTTGTTGTCGGACCTTAGTTTGACATTCAATAGTTATATTGAGTACACTTATTTCTGTCAGGTTCGCATACAAGGAGCAGTTTTAATATATTATTCATGCACCAAATGCCTCGGACATTCAATGTCTGGAATTAACATAATCACAATCATAAATTAATTCAATACATCATTTAAAACAAATAATTTATTAAGTGAGACCATCTAGGTTACTCACAATTAACTCCAGAAAGTTATTACCTCGAAGTCCCTGCAACGTCTAGATGTGGTCGCTTAAATCGCTTTTCTAAATCATGCAATACCTACACATTTATACATATCACAACTTTGCACAATTATATAAGTACTCATTTATGCACATATGTATATATGGAATATGTAGAATGCATGCTCAATGACAATCCTAAGCATGTTTCCTTTTTTCACATCACATGATCATTCATAAATCAAAACTCATATATGTCTAATTGGAACTTAGGTTTTACACCTCAATAATCCAAATTCATTCTAAGTTTATCACTCAATCGATCATTCCAGCTTTTTTCTCAAAACAGATTTTCAGGTCAATTTTACATGATCATTATGACAAAGAAAATGAAGTATTTAGGCAACACCTTCTCTAAACAAATGTTCCCAGATGTCTTAAGTTTCTAATGACACCACTTTCTCACAATTTGGTTCAGTATTCTGCAAGTTATACACAAAATAATTCAGACTATACTCAAACTGCAACAGTGCTCAGTACTCAATTTCAAGCCAAAATTTAAAACTCTTAAAGACAGAATTAAAAAATCGATCCCTTCATCAAATTTGTAGTCATATGTCTCTAGTTTAATCTAAACTAAAAATCATTCCATTTGAATATATATAGATCAAGTTAGGGCTAAAATATAGATGCCTGTTCAATGAAAACACTCCATTTAAGAAATTCTAACACACTTCATCATTTTCATCCTAAACTCACCAATCAATCATTATCAATACTTTGATAATGAATTTATATGGCCATGAAATTTGGTGTAGAGGAAATACAATGTGTGAAGAGTTTTTAGTTTGAAATTCAAGTCAATCGAATGTCCGGATAAGAAGTTATGATCTAAAGAGTAATGGGTTTTTCAAAACTGTCAAAAACATTACACTCTCATTATTGCATTTCTAGTTGGTTACTCACTGTTATGCACAATTGTGCTTTGCCTGATAGTTCCTCTTTGTTATTATTGTACTTGTGCAACTCCTAGATAATTCTTTCTGTCACAATGCTTCGTGCAAGTCCACTGAGGGTTCCTCGACGATGTTCTGCAGATTTTACGAAATTGCAGATTTTTCATCTATTATTCATCTCTTTTACTAAATCCAACATTTCTAACTTATATCCTCTTTATTTCCTCTTCATTCTTACTTCCTGTTCAGCTCACATCAGCCATAAACAAATCAAAATCTATGATTAATCACAAACATAAAAAACCGCACATATCCAACATGCATTCATCATATTTCTGCACATTTTTATCTTCATCTTCATCATCACCTTCATTTCATCTCCAACTTATCATTTCAATTCTTCATATATCACGACATCACATTACTCCTTTTTCCTTAACTCTAGACTCATTTTAGTTCATATCTAAAACACCTATGGAGATTCACGTATAAGAATAATGAAAACAGAGATTAAGCATATCTTCTTTTCATAAATTTTTTGCACTCTTTTTATACACATTTTCAATGATCTTTCTATCTGAAAAATAATTTTAACAACATCTTATGAAATATTGATCATCAAATATCAAAAATCAAGATGTGTGGCACACCCTAATTTCTCATTCACGTTTCAGCAAATAAAAAACCTCATTTTATAGACATTTAACTGCTAACTATCATGGTGTATGTTTCATTCTACATATCATGAAGAACCATACGATACTTGTTTAAAACTCCAAATTCTTCAAAATCACATGAACCCTAGCTTTCTAATATCACTGTAACACCCCACTCTCGTAAGACCCGAACCTGATATCGATGGGTGATATCCAAGTCCGTGCCCCACGAGGGTGATGTGCTAAGGCACTCAATCATTTAGAAATAGGTATAATTTTTTTGATACCACAATCAAACATATTATGCGAAAGTCAATCATTACGTAGGGCCCACTTTATTACATAAACATTTTCAATAGCCATTTGGGCCCTTTCACAAACACAATACATTTGAGTCATTTCGGAATACCAATTTAGACAAAAAGTTGCGAAATATACAATTCAATACAAAATAGAGAAATGCAATGCAGACGTGAACTGATCCTGGCCTCTATCCTTCACTTGAATGTTGTAGGTATACTCCCATTAGCCTAACGAGGCATTCTTTTCATCCTAAAAAATAATTACAAATTTTGGGTGAGTTTTGCGAACTCAATGAGTGACCATCATCGATAGCTCACCCAGTCACAAAACACATAATTTACAATATTTCATATCCAATACAATTTAATCATTTATATTATGTATATGTAGTGCACATGAGACTCACTTTTTATTTGTTACTTTGTTATGATCGAGTACCTAACTGTCCCATATAGGACTCATTAATAACTGTCCCATATAGGGCTCATTGATGACTGTCTCATATAGGGCTCATTGATATCTGTCCCATATAGGGCTCATTAAACGTTAAGCCTGAGGCTTTGATTCACTTTTAAACTCGAAGCTCATTTTCACTCGTCGAGCTTTAAGCTCTGATTGGTGGCTACTCTGGTCACAACGGTCATTATGTTTTATGCATTCATGAAATGAAATGCATCACTCATACTTGCATGCTCTTATTCAATCATATTCGCTTATCATCGGACCGTAGTCCGGCATTCAACATATATTTGAGAATTCACACTTTCATTTGCATGCAATTACACATTCAGAAAACACTTAGCAATCACTTAAATACACTTAGTTCATCTAATTCACATTCAAGTAACACTTCAATGTCTAATTCAACCATTACAATCGTCGGACCTTCTGTCCGGAAACTAACATAATCAATCACATTTACAAAATCATTCAATAGTCAATTAATACAAGAATTCAAATAACAAATAATAAAGTGGGACCATTTCGATCTACTCACAGTAAACTCCAAAAATAACATTTGCTTCCAAATTCTAGATACGCCTATATGCAAATGTTGAACTTGCACAACACAATTTATACAATACACAATTCACACCTGTTACAAAACTCATTTATGCCCAAATAACTATATGGGCTATGTACAATGCATGCTCAATGACAATCCCGGGTATATGTTCTAGAACACATATTATGCTCATTCCCATTTCATAATTCATATGTGTCTAATTTAACTTAGCTTTACACTTTATTTGTACATAATCTTTCTAAATTCTTCCTTTAATCTTTACCATTTTCATGTGTCTAGCTTATTCGTAAGCTTACACCTCAAGAACACTTGGTTACTTTATATCATAACTCAATTTGTCGTCATCTCTTTTCTAATCTCATATGATCTCAAAACATCCAAATTCTCATCTAATAGGAATCCTATTAAAAATCCCATAATGCAAAATCACTAAAATTGATTCTAAAATACTTAAACCCAAGCATTTTCTACACTCCATGAACTAGAATCCTTCCAATAATCCAAAAGATTCACAAGGATCTCACCTTGATTCTTCACCAAATGAAGAGATCTTTAGCTCAAATGGAAACTCTTTTCTGTCTTTTCCTTTTTCTCTTCTTGGATAGCTTCAAAATCTTCTTGAAGACTAAGAAAAATTAAACCCTAACCCACTTTCTTCTTTTTTCTCAAACCACCAAACTCTCTCTCTTTCTCTCTCATTTTCGTTGTTCTCTTTTGTTTATCCTTTCATTCACGTTTTCTTCTTTATTTATAAGCAAGACAACACTTCTTCTTCCAATTATGCTCTTAATGATTGAGAATTGTCCCATTTGCCCTTCCATTTATGCCTTATATCTTTTAAACTTAAGTGTCTTGCCAAAAGCACTCTTGAATACTGACATAACATTTTATTCTAGAAGAATCTTCTCTATTGTTTTACATTTCCAATGACATCAAAATCATTCAATTTGGGTCAGTGATTCAAAAGATACACTTCAAACATTTTTGGACTGCTCTTGTCCAAATCAATATACTATGCACAACTTCTATCCGAAATTTAAACATCTTAGAAACTGAATTAAAGTACAATTTCTTCATACCATTTGTAGCTCCATGTCTTTAGTTCACCACAAATCAGGAATAATCTCATTTGGAGCTCTACCTGTCCAAAAATCATCAAAATATTGAAGTATGTTTAGTGAAATAACACCAGTTCATAGTATTTAAAAACACACACACTATACCCGTCCCACATTTTTTACTAAATATCTCTCACTTCATTTCAAATGGTTACTATTTTTGGTGGAGATGTAAAAAAATGTATGAGTCCAATGGTTTAAGAATCAATTCATTTAAGTGTCTATAGAAGAAGTTATGGCCAAAAGAATCCAATCTAGTTTTATCATCAATCATATTGAACCTATTGTGGTACAATTGGTATAACGTTCCCTAGAGATATTGGATTTAAGAGTTCTTTATATGGTTTGAAATAGAACTTCAAGAGCTACAACTTTCATGAAGACCTAGAAGGCAAATTCTATTTTCTAAAGGATCAAAAATGAAACAAAATATATAAGATGAACAGTAACCCAGAAAAAGTTTATGAACAATAACACAGAAGATGTTTTACAATTGACATAACTTTCTTTAAAGATATCTGATTTAGATGTTCTTTAGATGGTTTGAAAGAGGAATTCAAGAGCTACAACTATTATGAAGATCTTAAAGATAAATTCCATCTTTTGAAGATAAAAAATGGAACAGAAGATATAAGATGAACAGTAAACCAGAAGAAGTTTATGAACAGTAATACAGAAGATGATTTACAATTAGCATAACTTTCTCTAAAGATGTGGAATTTAGGTTTTATTTAGATGTTTTGAAAGAGGAATTCAAGAGATACAACTTTCATGAAGACCTAAAAGACAAATTATATCTCTTGAAGGGTCGAACATGGAACAGAAAATAGGTCAGGTGAAAACACAAAAGAAGCAAAACATAGGAGAAGATGACGTCATCACAAAAGAAACAAAAAAGCAAAAGAAGCAAAACATAGAAGAAGATGATGTCATCACAAAAAAACAAAACACAGAAGAAACAAAATACAGAAAAAAATAATGTCATCACAGAAGAAACACAGAAGAAGATGACATCATCAAAGAAGAAGCAAAAAGGCAGAAGATACATCTTTACTCTTGAGCATCTTCCCTTATAAAGACCATAACCTTCAACTTCAATGTCCAAAATTTACATACTATATACCGTTGGAAATATAAAAGAAAGATATATAATTTTAATGAAGGTAACTTTACCAAAATCTATCTAGATCAATCCCAAATTTTCCCTAAAGTTTGAATACAAATTTTACATTCATCCACCAATGTGCTGCACCTAATTCTCACTTTCATAAAATTTTTTGAGACTCTTAGAGACATAATTGCAATTTTATGTCTCCATAAAAAATTTAGAAATATGTTTCTAGTTTAATCCAAAAAAAGAATCGTCTCATTTGGATAACTAGAGAAAAAGTTATGGCTAACAGCCCGACGCACACTCAATGAACATTTTCTAGATCACTACCAATTTTGTTTCCAACTCTTTCCTTATCACAACTCATACCTAGATCACTCTTTCTGCTCCCTCTACTCATCATTTTTAATAAAACCACATTTAACGTCAATTATACCCGAAATTTGTCAATGAATGCATGTACCTCTTTTTTTGTGCAAAGATTCAATATTTATATGCATATATGCTAACATTATGCATGAGCTAAAAAATGCATTTCCTTAATCTCTCTTTGCGTTCACATGTACTGAAATTTTGGGTCCTAACCCTTAGTATGAGAACATGATGTTACAATCACACTATCATCAATAGTCAAAGGTTGTAGGGTTAGGTATTTTAGTGAGAGTGAAGAAGATAACAAAATAAAAGTAGTAAGTGAAAGGCGAGAGCAAAGCTTGCGTTGTGAGGGTAAGAAAATGAGTATCGTGTTCAAGAAGATGAGGAACAAAATGAAGAGAAATAACAAGTGAGAACAATTGACTACAGTGAAAAACAATAAAAATTATTTGTGTGAAATCAAAAATAAAAATAAACAGATGAAAATAAAAATAATGAAAATAATTGATTTGGGAATGATTGATTTTAGAACACGAAATTAGAGCACGAAATCACGTCGAAGGAAATTAAAAATAAAGATTGAAAGCAATATAAAGAAAAACCTAGCCAAGGTACTCTCTCGTTTGATACTGTAATTCGATCATAGACTCAAAAATATGAATTTCGTTCATTCTTATGGACAAAGTTATAGCAGACAGTGAACAACACATATCAACCAATCCATTCGTAGTTATTCGATAACCCCGAGTGAAGCTTCGTAGATTATTACCCTAACCAATTAGACTATTCCCGAGTAAAGCTCCGCATAATATAATCTATGGCAGCGATAGGCTCTAATGGACCTTTGTCTAAGCCAACAAAATCGAAAAAGCCGTAATCTATTTAGACTAAATTATTTAATATCATTAATCTCTCAATTGAAATTAATTCGCCACTTCGATAGACAGCATCACGGATTAACTAATCTATTCAGCAATTTATCACCAAGTCAATTAATTAACAGGCCTCATTAATCAACAAACACGGCAATAATAAATCAATTAAAGCTCAGAGATCAAATAAACATAAGAAATAAACGAAAACAATTAAACCACGAGAGTCTCACGAATTACATGAATCAAAACGTAAAGTACCTTGTCTAGATTAAAAAGTTAGCCACACATAGCACTATTGTCTATCTACTGTAACTGAAATTCACCCCTAAACCCACGCACTCTAGCTCTCACACAACGTACAGACCAACTTCAAGCACGCAGACCTTCACGCCCAACTGCTGCTATCATCCACCTCTCTTGAGATAAAAATTAATCCCTCAAAGCTATCTTCCACTATCGTTTTTTCATGTGATAAAATAATCTCCTCCAAAGGCTGTTGTCGCCGTCAACTCTCCTGGTTGTGATAAAATTAAATCTCTCCTATCAAAGCTCTACTGCCGCCCACTATTCTCTTCTCTTCTTATATAAAAATCTATTCCCCCCAAAACTGTCGTAGTCTTTCTTGTATATGCTGCTTATTTCACGCTGAAGTCTCCAAAAGCTGCTGCATCAACGACTTCTTCACAAGTAGCCACGTTACACAGCTCAACATGTCTTATCTCCCACAGCTTCAACTTTCACGCCCGCCTTCTGCTCCTTTATTTCAGCTCTCCACATAGTGAGTCTCCACCAGTTGCACCGCCAACTTCCTTTGTCTCAATGTATTGGTTTTCTTTTAGTATTTTCTTTGGTCCACAATTCA
>JANITW010000236.1:31705024-31723566 GCA_027564335.1 Erythroxylum williamsii | reverse complement strand
TTGTCCTTATGGAGAAAAAGACAAAACACCAATTAACCATTTAATCAAAGAACCCAAAACCAATTAATCTTTAACTCATCCAAATCCAATGGCTCTTAAAACAATCCCAAATTAATACACCCAAAAATCCAGTGTCATTAGACAGAAATTTTCAGTACCGGAAAACAATCTGTCCGTCACTTGGCGATTTTTTCGGTCCGGAAATTTTCCCGAAAAATTTCAGAAAAATTCCTGAAATTCCTTGAAAATAGAAAACACACATAAACCACTCCAAATCAATTTTTCAATCACAAAAATCCCATGAATCACACAAGATTACATTTAGACTCACATGCCGGGAAATGTCATGAATGCATGTACAAACATATGCGTGTGCAAAAATTACCATTCCTATAATTATAGAGGCTATGTGATGCATGTTCATGTCGAAATCAATTTGTTCTCGCTTAACCCATCCCAATTTACCAAATTACCCTTCCCATCGGTGATGGGATGTTACATAATTTATACTCAATTTTATACCTCACTAAAACTATAACATCCCATTACTCATATTAAGGCTAAAATAGTAAATGTGATAGATTACTGAGAAATTAGGAAACATATTTCATGCTCATGCATTACATGATATGCACTTACACATGAATATGAAATCTTTGCACATAAAAATAGTTGTACATGCATTCATTAGTAATTTTCAGGTATAATTGTTTATATATGTGAGTATATTGATAAATGTGGTTTTCACATGTTGAAAATTGATTTGGGGAGTGTATAATTCGATTTAGAGTTTATGAGATTTTTGGAGAAATTTCTGGAAATTGTTGGGCATTTTTGAACTAGGAAAATTGCCAAGTGGTAAAATAATTATTAAATGCTAGTAGAATTTACTATCCAATGGCAATGGAAATTTTGATAAATGAATTTATGAATTATTGACAAGTGCCATTGAAAATTGGGGAACAATTGGAGTAGAAATTGAAATTGATGGGACTAGTTAAATGAAAGAACCAATCAAATGTTTTAGAAATTAGACATGTGGCAAGTGACAAACATCACTTGCGAAACAATGCCTTAAGCCCACAACTCTTTTAATATTAAAAGCCCCTTTTTTGTTGCCTTTCACGACGCTTTTCTCTACAAAGGGGAAATTGGTGCTTTATTTTGGTTTCCTCCATCATTTTCGTGGCTCCCTTCTCTTCTCCTTCATCATTTTTGTTTTCTTCAATCACTACCACATTAAGTTTGAAGATCACACTTTCCTCCATTTGCTACTAGCGTTCTTGCTATCTTCTTCCTTCTTGTCACTAAAAACCTATCTCTACTACCTTTAGAATATGATGAATGTGTGATGCTTGGGAACTAGGGCTAGTGTTGTTTTTGAAGAATTTGAAGTAAAACCAATTAAGTTATGTTTTAAATGTTAAGGGTATTGTTAAATGAAACTAGAATGATGAGAAATGTGAGATTGATGACTTGATTTTGTGAGTTGAATGTATGACATGGATGGAGAAAAATCTATGTAAATGTCATGTTTTTGTAATAGTGAATGATCATTAATGACCTATGATTTGTTATAGAGATGTTTTGGAAGTGGGATGATCCATATAATGATGTTAGGATGAGTGTAGAAAATCAATTATGAATGGGCTAATGAATATGTTTTGTTTTTGGTTAATGATCAAATATAGATTATGAATTGATTTGTGAATGTTTTGGATTTTAAATGCGGATGAGAATGAGGAGTGTTCAGGTAGAAAAGGTGATCTTGGTATGAGTCGTGTTAGGGTAAGATTTAGAAACAAAATTTGGTAGTTGAGCTGGAAAATGTTGCAGCAACATGATCTTTGGGTAAGCTTCAGTCTTTTAGCCATAACTTCTTCTACAGTTTTTCAATTGAGTTGATTCTTAATTTGGATTAAACTAGAAACATAGGACTACACTATTCATTAAGAAATCAAATTTAAATTCTATTTTTTAATAATCCAAAAATTTGACATGAAATTGAGAACTGGGTATAGTACATTGTTGGATGAATGTATATGTTGTTTTTTGTTTTGAATGTTGAGAATGTGTTATAGAATGTGTTATACTTTGGGTGTTTATGATCAAGTGGAGAATATAAAATGTACATGGACAATGCTGAGTTGAAATTGGGTATATTTGAAGGAGTTATTCACTCACTTGAGATGATGAATCAAATGAGTTGAGAATTGAGAGTGAATCAAATCTAATTGGTGTTTGAATTGTTATAGAGTGTTAATTGCATTAAAAGAGGTGAATTTGAGAAGATTATGAGTGGAAGTGATGTTAAAATGCATTTAGGATCCATTGGAGGGGTTTTAGAGAAGGATAATTGAGTAAACTCGAAGGTTACACGGTCAGGAATTGTAAATTCACATTGCCCATATGTTTTTGATGCAAAAATACCACCAGATCCAGAAAAAACTCGGACTACCTGTGTGAATTCACATGGCTGTGTGTTTTGGCAAAATATCATTTCTTAGTCTTCACAAAAGTTGTAGGTTTAGAAGTCCTCTTTGAAACTATCTAAAGATTACATTAATTAAAGATCTACAGCAAAAGTTATGGCATTTTTCCCAAGAGATGTTTGTTTATGAATGATTGACTTATCAATGTTGTGCAATGAGATGTTTAGGCTTGCTAGTGATATTAAAGGAGCCCAATTGAAGTAGGATTGAGTTATTAATGTAAGGGGAGTGTTCTAGGTGTTAGGAAATGATTCAAAGATCTTGATAATTGGTTATGAGACATATATTAAGGATATACACCCGAGAATGTCATTGAACATGCATTGTACATAGTTTGCATCAATAGACACTTATAAAATTGTAAAAAATTGTGATATGTGTATGTTTTGCATGATATAGAGGAACATGTAAAGCACCATCATCTAGACGTTTCGAAACCTTCGAAGCAAATGCTAATCTAAAGCATACTGTGAGTAACCTAGATGGTCTTACTTTATTATTTGTTTTGTTTATATTATGAATTGAATGATTATGCATTGTGAATGTGAATTGAATTGTGTTAGTTTCTGGACAGAAGGTCTAATGATTGTGAAATGTGAATGAGGTATTGAAGTGCTCATTGAATGTGAATTAGACGGAATAACTGTTTTCTCAACTTAAATGTTGAATGCTGGACTAAGGTCTAATGACAATGTTAATGAGAATGTGATAGTGAATATGATTGTGTGATATTGAACATTTTCAATTGACTAAATATATATAATACATTTCACTACATGAATGCATAAAATATAAAGGCAGTTGTGACCGGAGTAGCTACCAAAAAAGAGCTTAATGCTTAGCATGTGAAAAAGAGCCTAGAGCTCATAAAATGTATAAGAGCCAAAGGCTCACTATGTAAAATGAGCCCGATAACTCCAAAAAATACGAGACAGTTATCAATCAACCTGATACGAGACAGTTATCAATGAGCCCAATATTCATAATAAATATGGGACAGTTAGGCACTCGGTTACAACAAAGTTATAAATTGAAAGTGAGTCTCATATGCACTGCATATGCATGATGTGAATAATTGTATTGTGTTGAATGTGAAATGTGAAATGTGAAATGAATGATCAAGTGATATATGCTTAAGTGAATGTGTAATGTATGTGACTTGATCTGATGAATTGATGAATTATACGTGTTATGTGATTGAGTGAGCCATCAAAGATGGTCACTCATTGAGTTCGCAAAAACTCACCCAAAATTTTGCAATATTTTTTAGGCTTAGAAGAGTACCCCGTTAGGCAAACGAGAGTATAGCCACTGCATACAAGTAAAATATAGAGGTCAGGATTAGTTCACATCTACATTTGTATTTTCTTATTTTTGTATCGAATTGAGTCTTCTACAATTATTGTAACTTGTGTATTTGTGTATTTCTGTTTGTAATAACTTTCCTAGTTAGACAGTGACTTTGAAATGTAATGAAATTATGACTACAAGTATTTTGTATTTGTAATGGGCCCAAATCGCTATTGAAATTATGATGATTATATTACTGTGATTGAAAATATTTATGAAATAAAAATGGGTCCGATTTGATAATTTTCGCGTACGATTATGCTTCAAAAAAATTTTAAAAGGAAATTTTACTGACTGACTGTGTTAGCATGTCACCCTCATGGGACTTATACTCGAATATCACTTAGGATGTCGGGTACGTATCTTTTGAAAGTGGAGTGCTACAAAAACCATTAAAAATCACAATTTATATCTTATTGGCTTACTTTCAGAATTTTTTTCCAAGACACTCTTTCGAGTTTACTATTCATGTTCAATGAGAAAGTGGAAATGATGTAATTTGGTCATATTATCTTCAAGAAAATTTCTCCTCTATGTCTTATGTTCCCATTGACATCAAAATTATTCAATTCGGTTCAGTAATTTGAAAGATATACCTCAACCATTTTTGGATTGTTCTATTTCTAAAATAATAAACTATGCATAACTTCCATCTATAAATTGAACATTTTATAGACTGAATCACAATTTGACTTCTTTAAATAATTTGTAAGCCTATATCTGTAATTTAGTACAAATTAATAATCATCTCCTTTGAAATCCTATAGATCCAAATATAATCAAAATACTGAAGTGTGTTCAGTAAAATATTCCTATTTACACTGTTCCAACAGATTCCCTCACTTTCATTTGATCAATCTTTTTCAAATCAATTTATAATGCTAACAATTTTTTTGAGAGATATAATAATGTTTTAGGAATCTATTGGCTTAAGAATCAAGTCATTTGGAGGTCGGATAATAAAGTTACGGCTGAAAGAATCAAACAAGGTTTTGTCCTCAATCATATTGAACTTGATTCAGGAAAATCGGCATAACATTCTTTAGAGATATTGGATCAAGGTCATTTTTAGATAGTTTGAAACATTACTTCAAGATATATAACTTTCAAGAAGACTTTAAAGATATATTCTATCATCCAGAGAGCCAAAATTGGACCAGACGATGTAAGATGAATAGTGCATAGAAGATGTTTTAGTCTAATACCTATTTTGGAACAATTAGCGTATCTTTCTCTATAGATGTCTAATTAAGGTCATTCTTGGATGTTTTGAAATAATACTTAAAGATCTATAACTTTTATGAAGATCTTGAAGATAGATTCTATCATCTAAAGGGTCAAAATTGGATAAAACCATGTAAGATGAACAGTGCACAGAAGAAGTTTCAGTCTACAGTGTATATAAGAAGTTTCAATCTACAGTGCATTAGAAAATGTGCACCAGAAGATGGGCACCAAAAGTTGTGCACCAAAAGATATGCACTAGAAGATAGGCACTAGAAGATGTGCACCATAAGATATGCACCAGAAGATAAGCACCAAAAGATGTGCACTAGAAGATATGCACCAGAAGATAGGCACCAGAAGATGTGCACCAGAAGATACAGAAGGTCAACCTTAGAAGATACATAAGGTCAACTATAGAAGATATAGAAGGTCAACCACAGAAGATACAGAAGGTAAACCATAGAAGATACAGAAGGTTTCAACAGTGCATAAGAAGATAGGATTCTACAGGGACATCATCAAAAGTTCTAAATCACTAACTACACTCATCCTAACACTATTATATGGATCATTCAACTTCCAAAACATCTCTATAAAAAATCATGGGAATTAATGATCAATCACAATCACAAAAACAAGACATTTACATAGATTTTTCACCATCCACATCACACACATCCCACTCACAAAATCAAGTCATCAATTCCACATTTCTCATCATTCTAGTTTCATTTAACATTACCTATAACATTTAAATCATAACTTACTTGGTTTCACGTCAGATTCTTCAAAAACAAAGCTAGTCCTAGCTCCCAAACATCACATGTTCATCCTCTTGTTGAAGGAGGTAAGGATAGGTTTTCTTGTTGTAATAAGGAAGAAGATAGTAAAAATGCTAGTAGCAAATGAAGGAAAGTGTGATCTTCAAAGTTGATGTGGTAGTGATTGAAGAAAACGAAAATGATGAAGAAAAAGACAAGAGAGCCACGAAGAGAAAGATGGGGAGAGCAAGAACAACACCTAATGGACTTTTAAATAAAAAGCATCATGGGAGAGCAACAAAAAGGGTTTAAGTGCTTAGTGGACTTAAGACATTGTTTGGCAAGTGACTTTTGTCACTTGCCACATGTCCAATTCTTATAACATAAATCCAATATCTATTCTAATTGTCTCTCAATTTTTAGTGACACTTGTCAATAAATCCTAAAGTCATCTATCAAAATTTCCATTGCCATTTGACAATAAATTCTACTACCATTTATCATTTGTTTTGCCACTTGGCATTTTTTAGTCTAAAAATTACCCCAAATTTTAAAAAATTTTCTTAAAATTCTCCAAAAATTCTAAATCAACAATTATACTCTTCAAATTAATTTTAACACATAAAATCACGTTTTTCAATATACTCACATTAAACAGTTATATCCGGAATGTTACTGAATGCATGTACAGTCATTTTCATGTGCAAAGATTCAATATTCCTATGTATGAGCATGTCACATAATGCATGAGCATGAAACACATTTCTAATCTCTCAGTGAATCTCTCACATTTACTATTTTAACCTTACTATAGGTAACGGGATGTTACAAGAAGCTTCTTATTACAACTTAGGTACATCTCTAGATGAGCTAGTTAATGCTGTCGCTATTAACACTTGACAATTTCAGCAAGAGGAAAAAAATTGTGGTCTAATTTCCAAGATTTGGAGTGGCAACAAAACTTAGATACATTTATAGAAGAATCAGTTAATGTTGTTACTGCTAATGCTTTGCAATTACAATATTTATAAGAGGATATGATACAATTCCATCAAGATACAATGTCTAAACTCCAGAAATTGGCAAGTCAGGTGGGTTAGTTGGTAGAAGCTATCAGCTACCTAGCATCACAAAACAAAGAGGCACGAATATATCAATCTGAGGTGTAACCAAAGGACATTAGTGGAGAAACCATACAGAGTGAAGAGGAACTTGAGAATCTTGAGAATATTACTCAAAGAATTGCTTGTGTGGAAGAAGTGGAGAAGGAGTTTGGAGGAGAAAAGGATATATCTTTTATCTCAGAGGTAAATACTAAGTTCCAATTTATTGTTAAGATTAAATCTTTACCTTTACCTAGTAGGTTAGAGATATTGAACGGGGAAGAAAAAGTTGAAGAGTCATTCGAGACATTTCAAGAATACAGGGACTTAGTAGAGATGAAGAGTCGGAGGATAGGGAAGATGCTAAATGTGAATGGTTCTCAACCAGGGCCCTATCATGAGCAACCTCATTTAGACATAACTCAAACTGTGATACTTGAACACCAAAATTTTGTAATGTAAGGAGAAAGTATGGAGTCAATCTAGTGACACTAAACAAAGATGCTTCTTGGGAGGCAACCTAAGGGAAGTTAATTTCTTTTCTTTACATTTTTGCATTTCTTTTTATATGCATGTTTGTATTTAAGTTTGTTTGTTTCATGTTTTTTTTTTTAGGTTTTCAACGAAAAGAAAGAGAGAATTTAAGAAAAACAATCATTTTTTTTCTATTGCTTTTAGTACTATATATTGATAACTAAAGAATGAATTAACTAGAAGAATAAATGACAACTTTAGCATGTACTTTTGCTCTTGTGATTGGTCAATGTTCATTATCTTCAGAAGAGTAGTGACTAGTGGTAGACAAAAGTTAGGGAGATTTTGAGCCTTATTAGATTAATACATCTATATTAGTTTTATTGTCTTTTTTTTACATGTGACCTTCATGACACATGCTTCCAAACTTTGCTTTGATTTTTTATTTAAGACCAAAATTTTATCACATGCATTAAACTAAAAATGATTAGGCATTCTTTGTTTCACCAAGCTATGATACACTCATATTTTCATATATCTTTAGGATTTAATTAAGAGTCATTTACATTCATTTTAAGTTCATCTATATCCGGTTTATCATGTTTTAGCATTATTCGAGTTTTGTTGACATAAAATGCATAAATGAAACAAATAGACTTGAATTGCACTATTTTTGAATTTCTGGCAAACTTGAACTCCAGTCATTATGGGATTTTTATCTCAAAATTGGTGTAGCCAAAACTTATGAAATTTCATACTTACATTCTAGACTCATTGATGAATTTTTTTGGGACCAATTACAGATTTTGTTGAGCTAGAATTTAGGAGAAATAAATTCCCAAACTTGCATCATTTTTTTGGATCTCCAAAATGACCTTTTGATGATGTTTTAATCATAACTTTTAACTTAGATGGTGGAATTCAGTGATTCAAGTCTCAAATTGAATCTAACTTAAAAGGAAAGCTACTAATAAAGCTCCAAAATCATCCCCGTTTGATTTTTATGCATTGTAAAAATTGACCCTGAAAATTTGGCAGGAATATGTCTCTAAATTAGGATAGCCACCTCATTAGTGTGTGGGGTATAAAAACTGACCTTTTTCTCTAGGTCTAGGGGCAGCCTCCTCTGGATTTTCTCTAAACTCCTAGCTGAAATTCTTCTTCTCTTCTGTTCTATTTTAGACACAAATTCCTTGGAGAATTGGGTGGTAGATTCATTTTACAAGGTATGGGTAGCTAAGTTTTTATTTCAATTGTAAAGAGTAATACCCTCCTATATTAATTCATGAGGATTTAATCTTAATCGATTCTTGTGTTTATGATTTGCAAACATGTGTTTGAATTCTGAACCTTTCATGACTAATCTGAACTCATAAATCTTAAAATCCGGTAGTAGTTGATTAATTAATTGATGGTAGTAGTTGCCAAATTAATTGATTTATAGCTAGGTTGTTGATAGTAGTTGTCAAACCTAATATGAGATAATTCAAACTTTGTCTTAAACTGATGATAATAGTTGTTGAAGTTTTCAAGCAAGATCATTAAACCGACTATAGTAACACTCGTACGCGACATAGGTGGATTAGTAATTATGAATCCTGTGATTGTTTGCGAAGATTTGTTTTCTTAGTAGTTAAGAATCAAAAGAATAGTAAGTTGGTGATCCGTGATTATGTAAACACAGTACACAAATAATTCCTAGAGTCTGATGAATGAATTAATTGGTTTTGTTGGCGAAATCCTTTGCAATTGAAGTTTCCGTAATTCTATTTTTTATCCTAATCTTTCAATTCTGGTTTCTTTCGAATTTTGATTTAGAACTTGTTTAATTTCATGCTCTTTAAATTCTAAATTGTCAAGATCAAACACCCCCCCCCCCCCAATCATTTATTTATGTGCGTTGGTTTGAGATCAATTTAGTTGATTTCATTTGGTTGCTGTTTGCATCAAATCTGATTCTGTTCGCGTTAGATTATCTTTTGATTTCTATTTTCCATTAACTGTTTCTATTTTTTTGGTTTAGTTAGTAGTTTGCATTCGATACTTAATCATTTAGGTTATATTGCATTTTAGATATTAAATTTTTGTTTCGTTTATGTTTTTATGTTGGTTTTCGTCAAAGAAATTTCGTTGACAAGTTTGACAATAATTACCATTCCATTATCAGATCTTTGAGGGAACGATCCCTACTCCTATATACTACTTGTTATTCGTGTAGGGTTAATTTGCAAGGGTAACGACACCTTGTCAAGCTACATTAGCCAAATAACGTACCCATTGATATGTATTTTCCTTTGTTAAGCCATCTTGAGCTTTATTAGCCTTTCTTTTTGTACTAACCATATTACATGCCTTTAAACTTAACCAAATGTCTTACTAAAGCCTTAAAGATAGTAAAGAGTTTCTTGATTTTTTGATGAGTGTGAATGTACAAAAGTAGCCTTAAATTTGAGCTAGGAAAAATAGTTTTTGCATTCATCATAGTTGATGTACACAATTGTGAGTGAATGTTAGTTTTTGCACTTGATGGTATATTGAGTGTTTTTCTTGTTTCACTAGCTATGATGGCTTTTGCTCAACATTATCTAAATACATCTCACCTTGCCCTTGCTCACATTATAGCCTCAAAAAGTCCTTTGATTCATGATTATGCATGTGAATCTTAGTGGTGGAGAAGTGAAATGTTATGCAAAGTTGTGTAATGTCATGATCATGAGTGATGTTTGAGTGCACCTATGGATTTATCTTATTTAAACACATTTTGTGCAAGTCTATCATTAGATTGTTCAGCTTCTAAAGGTGTTGAATGTTGGTTGATCATGAGTAGAAGCATTGAATGATGAATTCTTGCTATGAGTTATTAATCTTTGCTTATGATTATGTATTCTTAGGAAATATGAAAAATGAGTAAATGATTTTAGATTTGTGATTTTAATTTTGATGTTTTTCCCGAGGATGATCAAAACCTAAGTGTGGGAGAAATTGATATGTGCTTAATTATTGGTACATTTAATCCATGACACTTAGTGATTAAGGCTTTAAAATGCTTAAGACACTCACTTTAGTTTATATTTGATTTTAGGTCAAATTCTAAAGGGAAAGAGCTAAAATGAAGAAAAAGCACTATATTTAAGCCGTTCTTTAAAGATTCACAATCACTTATCTTCATTAAACAAGAAGAAGAAGGATTAGAGCAAAAAGAAGATAAGAAAATATAAATGAATAAGGAGTGGATGACTCATAGTTAAGCCATCAGTATGTCACAACCGTGAGCATTGACTCATGGTTATGATAAGATTTCTTACGGTCTTGAGACACTTCTTACACCTATGAAAAGCCATTCATGGGTTTGAGAAAAGGTCAGGGGTCCCATTTTAACCCTAGATTTTGGTATAAAATGACATTATATATGACGGTCGAGGGTTATGAAATGTTTATGTTTTGATTAGGAAAAAGAGTGAGGTCTTGATTTTGAGTTTTTGAAGAATCAAGAGGGGTAAACCTCTCATCCTTTGGAGACCCATG
Source organism: Erythroxylum williamsii (assembly GCA_027564335.1). NCBI lineage: Eukaryota > Viridiplantae > Streptophyta > Magnoliopsida > Malpighiales > Erythroxylaceae > Erythroxylum > Erythroxylum williamsii. The sequence continues at coordinate 31,712,634 of JANITW010000236.1, read as the reverse complement.
GAGGGCAAAACTTTTTGATGCCTATTCGGAGGTGATATTGACACTGAATAACCTAGTTAAGCATTTCTCATATTGTTTGTTGTTCTTTCACTTGGAGATTGATTATGTATACTATGTTGTTTAATGTTTGAGTGTTGTGTGAAAATGATCTTGATGCTCTATTAGATTGTTTTTCATGAGAACCCAGTGCTAGAACTTTAAATACAATATGTAATAGTCACGTTTAAATTCATTTGTAGCAACTAATGGTATTCTGTCATTAGGGATAACGTAACCTAGGTTAAATATTTCAATCTTGTGAGATTATTGCTTAGATTGGTATGTTTTTCTCATTCCTAAGGTGGCTATCCAATTAAACTTAGAAAGCTTGTTCTAGGCTATCCAATAGCTAGGGTTAATTATTGAGTTCTTCTTAAATAACTACGACCTAAGAAAAAACTGAGGATAATAGAGCTTGTTGTTAATCTATAACCAATAGCTCAAAGAGAGGTATGAAAACAACAATTTAATGAAATATGTCTAATTGGGTGTAGGTTGAGATGAACAAAAGAATCGGGTTCCTAACGAATTCATTACTTTCACCATTTTTACACGTTTTCTTTAATTTGTTTTTATTTGTTTAGTTTTATTTTGTTTTGTCATTAAACCATTATAATCCCCTCAAAACCTAAATACCAATTATTTTCATTTTAAAAGTTTTACATACACTCTCTGTGAGATCAACCTAAACTCACCACTGCTATAGTTGGAGGTCTATTTATTTTGAATAGTGTTACAACGTGTTACATCAATTTTGACACCATTATTGAAGAGTGTTGTGCTTTAATTTTTGTTCTTAAGTTTAATTGGTGTTTTGTACATGTTTGATTCTAATTAGTTTTTTATTTATTTCTTGATCTTTTCACTTATTGTTTAGTGTTTATGTGAAAAAAATTTAAAATTATATTGGGCAGAAGTAATTTATCTACAAATTATATTCTCAATCCTATAAACTTGTTTGGAATGATCATATTAACTTTAGTTACGAATGGGATAACTAGTAGAATTACTTCTATGATAGTTTACAGAATGCTTTAAAAATTTTCGCATAAACTAGAAGCCTCTTGTTATGAATCAGGTCCATCTCTGGAAGAACTAGTTAATGTTGTCCCTACTAACACTTTACAATTTTAGATAGAGGAAAGACAATTTTGGTCTAACTTCTAAGATTTGGAATGGTAACAAAACTTAGGTACATTTCTAAAAAAATCGGTTAATGTTATTGCTACTAATGCTTTGTAATTACAGTAGTTCCTAGAGGATATGATACAATTCCTTCAAGATACAACGTCTAAACTCCAGAAGTTGGCAAGTCAAGTGGGTCAGTCGGCATAAACTATCAACTGCCTAGGATCACAAAACAAAGAGGCACAACTATCTCAACTTGAGGTGTACCCATGGGATGTTAATGGAGAAACCTTACATATTGAAGAGGAGCTTGAGAATCTTGAGAATGTTACTCAAAGAATAGCTTGTGTGGAAGAGTGAAGAGGAGCTTGAGAATCTTAAGAATGTTACTCAAAGAATTACTTGTTTAGAAGAAGTAGAGAAGCAGTTCGAAGGAGAAAAGGATACATCTTTTAGCTCAGAGGTAAATAATGAGTTACAATATGTTTTTTAGATTAACTCTTTACCTTTACCTAGTAGGTTAGAGATATTGAATGAGGAAGAAAAAGTTAAACATACAATTGAGATATTCTAAGAGTGCGGGAACTTAGTAGAGATTAAGAGTTAGAGAATAGGAAAGATGCTGAATGTGAATGATTATCAAATAAGGCCCTATCCTAAACAACTTTATGAGGAGATAACTCAATTTGTGATACCTAAAAGTAATAATTTTGTCATGTGAGAAGAAAGAAAGGTGTTTAGTGAGCGATACTAAACAAAGGCGCTTCATAGGAGGCAGTGCAAGGGAAGTTAATTTCTTTTCTTTACATTTTAAAAATTCTTTTAATATGCATGTTTGTCTTTAAGTTTACTTGTTTCTCACTTGTTTTTAATTTCTTAACGAAAAGAAAGAGAGAATTAAACAAACAACAAAAATAAAAATTTTCTTTTTGTATTGCTTATTGGACTATATAATCATGATTAGATAATGAATTGACTAGAAGAATCAATGGAGACTTTAGCATGTACTTTTGCTCTTGTGATTGGTTAATGTACATTATCTTTATAAGACTAGTGACTAGTGGAAGACAAAAGTCGGTGAGAATTTAAGCCTTATTAGACTGACACATCCATATCAGTTTCATTGTCTTTTCCTTATGTGTGACCATCATGACATGTACATCATAACTTTGCTTTAATTTTCTATTTAAGACCACATTTTTATTACATGCATTAATATGAAAATGATTAATCATTTTTGTTTTTCCAAGCTACATTAGCCAAATAACCTACCCATTGATATAAATTTTCCTTTGTTAAGCTCCCTTAAGCTTTATTAGCCTTTCTTTTTGTACTAATCACATTACATGCTTTTAAACTTAACCAAATTTCCTATCCAAGCCTTAAAGCTAGTAGAGAATTTGTTGATTGTTGATGAGTGGGGATGTACAAAAGTATAAGTGTGGGAGTGTATACATATATAAGGTCGTTATATTTGTTAGAATGTCATGTTATGAATTCCATTGTTGGTGTACCTTCTTTTAATTTTTATATATAAAAAGAAGAAAAAGAAAAAGAAAAAATAAAGAGAAGAGAAGAAAATAAAAAGGAAAATAAAATTAAAATAGAAAATAAAATTTTTTAAATGAATGTATCAAGGAGGAAATGCATATGTGTTGCAAAGTTATTTATGATTAGCCTTCCCTCCTAAAGTTGTATCGATTGGTTGCTTGAGTATGTTAGATGTGAGGTGGATATTGTTTTCAATGATCACTTCCTATGGTTACAAAGTCTTATATATGATCAAATTTTGTGAGTAATATGCTTGATGTGGTTTGTGGTTAAAGAGCTTAAATTTGAGCTAGGAAAAATAGTTTTTGCATTCATCATAGTTGATGTACACAATTGTGAGTGAATGTTAGTTTTTGCACTTGATGGTACATTGAGTATTTTTTTTGTTTCATTAGATATGATGGCTTTTGCACTGCACTATCCAAATACATCTCACCTTACCCTTTCCCCATATTACAACCTTAAAAAGTCCTTTGATCCCTGATTATTGATGGACTCTTAGTGGTGGAAAAATGCAATGATATACAAAGTTATGGAATGTCGTGATCATGAATGGTGCTTGAGTATGCCTATGGATCTATTTATTTTAACATTTTTTCCATGTCTACCATTGGATTGTTCAGTTTCAAAAGGTGTCGAATGTTTGTTGATCATGAGTAGAAGCGTTGAATGTTGAATTCTTGCTATGATATATTTGCTTATGATTATGTATTCTTAGGATATATGGGAAATGAGTAATTTTTTTTGGGTCTGTGATTTTGATTTTGATTTTTTTCCTGAGGAAGGTCAAAAGTTAAGTGTGGGAAATTTGATACGTGCTTAATTGTTGATACATTTAATCTATAATACTTAGTGGTAAGGCTTTAAAATACTTAAGACACTCACTTTAGTTCATATTTGATTTTAGGTATGATTTGGAAGCAAAAGAGCCAAAGTGAACCGAAAGTACTATATTTGAGCCATTCTCTAAATATTTACATTCACTTATCTTAATGGAACAAGAAAAAGAAGGATTAGAGCAAGAAGAACACAAGAAAATACAAAAGAGCAAAGAGTGGAGGACTCATAATTAAGCCATCCACTTGTCACAGCCATAAGCATTGACTTATAGATGTGACAAGGTGTCTCAAGGTTGTGAGACACTTATTACAGTCATGAGAAGCCATTCATAGGGGTGAGAAGAGGCCAAGTGTCCTGTTTTAACCCTAGGTTTTGGTATAAAATGACATAACATGTGATGAACGAGGTTTATAAAATGTTTATGTTTGCGTTGAGAAAAATAGTGAGGTCTCAGTTTTGAGGTTTTGGGAGAATGAGGAGGGGAAAACCTCTCATACTTTGGAGTCCATGGAGGACTAGGCTTCTCGACGCCAATTTGGAGGTAATATCGACGTCAAAGAACCTGCTTAATGATTTCTCTAACACGTAATAGTCATGTTTGAATTCATTTGTAGTAACTAATGGTATTATATCCTTAGGGATAACGTAACCTAGGTTAAATAGTCCAAGCTTATAAGATTATTACTTAGATTGGTTTGTTTTCTCATTCGTAAGGTGGCTGTCTGATTAAACTTAAAGAGCTTGTTCTAGTTTATCTCATAGTTAGGGTTAATTAATGAACTATTCTTAATTAATTATGACCTAAGGAAAAATCAGGATTAATAGAGCTTGTTGATCTACTATTAGTAGTTCAAAGACAAGTGTGAAGACAACAATTCAATAAAATATGTGTAATTGGGTGTAGGCTGAGATTAAACCAAATAACCGAATCCCTAACAAATTCATCACTTTCATTATTTTTGCATGTTTTCTTTAATTTTTTTCATTAGTTTAGTTTTTTTTTATTATTAAACCACTCCAATTCCCCAACCTCCCCTCCACAAAACCTAAACATCGATTATTTTAATTTCAAAAGCTTTACACACATTTTCTATGGGATCGACCTAGACTTACCACTGTTATAGTTATAGGTCTAGTTATTTTGAATAGTGTTACGACGTGCTATGTCAATGATCCCTAACGAATAATGTCTAAGGAATTTAATAAACTTATACCATATAAATATTTTTCAAAAATATCTAAATGAAGATCTTTAGTTAAAGAATAGATTAAAATATGTTGAACTCAATATACTCCATTACAATGTTACCCTTTTATACCAAGTCCTTTATAGTCAAATAATTAACCTTTTAATGCTTATACCTTGTGATATTTTGATTATTGTTACTAAACAATACATCATTAGGATTATCACAATATAATTAGAATAAAGCTAGGAACTAAAACAACCATAAACATCTTATAATTAATGATATTTAATATCATTGTTGGGATAATGTTTGATATAATTGTGAAATGGTTATCCTTATTCTATATATGTATTGGTTATGAGTTTATTATTATAATATGAATATCCTTCAGTAGTTATAAAAGTGAAGCCCTCATATAAGCCATTATACATATGATGAATAAATCCATTAATTTTTTTGGAAAGAATGTTTAAATAAATTCTTGATGTTTATGTTTTTGAATAATTTATTTACTAATCCCTAAACATTGCTAATTCCGTAATGTGGTTGTTTAAGTTAAAGGCAAAAAGGGTATATTTACCCTAAGGTTTACATCCACTAACAAATTGAACTATTAACGGTTCAGAGAGTACAAATTAAACTCTATAATTTGACAAATGTATAAATTCAACCCTAAGGAAACAAAAAAAGTGATGAAAGTGTGACACTATTTGTTTTTTGCTAGGGTAGCGATAGCGTGACATATGCTTATAATATTTTAATGTTGATATGGATCCTATATAGTCTTGTGGATTTGATGTAATAGTGTGTAACCATATACTTATATTAAAATATAGGCCCATTTAGATAATTTAACACAACACATTATTAACCCTATACATTATTAACCTAATTCAAATAATTTAACTAAGCTAATTAACCTATTAATTTAACTAAATAATTTAGTAACTAAACTTATTAACCTATTAATAAAATCATATGAAATCCAAATCCCTAACTTGCTTCCTAACTTCTGATTTTCATGTTGTTCTTCTCTTGTTCAGTGACATAAAAGATAATATTATTTTGTGACAGTAAAGAGTTCCCAAATCATAGGGGAAACAACATAATAGAGAAAAGAGTAAGAAGAAAACCTATTTATAAAGGGACCATGATAATACGCTAATTCTTCCAGTCATTGGTTGTTAGTAAATATATAATATATAACCTCATCACGTAGATTATGTTAATCAGGATTATTTCATATGCATATAAAACAAAGAATCACGTACTTGAATTGTTGTTGTAGTTCCACCGGTTAAAGAACTTTTGATTTCAGTTGTACTGCATAAATCTTTTTTTTTTGTGTGTAAGCTTGACGGAAGAATCAGAAAAATGCAATACACACAAGCATATTTTTTCTTTTAACATTTTGTTCATTATGGATTTCATATACAACCAATAAACTTAACTACCTTTGGTAGTTATTTCAAGAATATTGACCATAATACCCTTCATGGGTTTATATGAGTCATTATCTTCCACTCACATATGATGGGTTTAATCTCATTAAAAAACAAACTCTGCAGTGCTCATACTTGTTCAATAACCGATGTTTGTATCACATAACGAGAGTACATTGTCATATATTTGTTAGGAGCATATGACATCTCGATTAACAAATTGATCTTGGGACTTATGAATCCTTGAGTAGACATTGTATGCTATACCTTAGCTCATATCTCACATTTGCACTTTTCTTTGATCTCGTTAGTTTCTTATGTCATGAATGTATTCAAGTTCTTTAGTAAAGAGATCATGGCCATCTTTGAATACTTTTCATGTGAGTCATTAGTCTCAAAAAATTAGATGACTTTCCTCTGTTCTCGATTCTCTTTTAAATTTAATTTAATTTTCTTTCCTAGAATTATTCCATAAGATCACATCTTGCATGATCTTTTGGCTGTAACCTAAAGTAGCAAACCTTAAATTCAATTCTCAAAAATGAAACAAGAGTCATAAGGGTATATGATGAGGTTCTTCTCAACCTCAAGGGTCTCACACAATGTAAGATGAGATATGGAGACATTAACCCCTTTTGTGGTTAGTTGTGCACACATGGTACAAGTCATGTGCTACAGTATTTACTCGCATCGTTTAACTTGAACATCTTTCATTCAAGAAATGTTGGACCCTAAACTTTTCTTAGAAGACTAGAACTAATAAATGAGAAATGTGGATAGGTTCGTATTTTGCTTTGGTGCTTTTAGTGGATAAGAGATTTCGAAATGGGAAGAATTAAGGTGAATGTTAGAAGTAGAATGAAAGCAAAAAAAATGAAATTGAATTTGTGTAGTAAGTTGATGAAGAATATGTACATATGTGTATGTTCTGTTATTAGTGTTCATGATTAATCATGGAATATATTTTCTTTGGATGATATTAATTTGAAATGGAGTTGAGAATGAGGAGTAAATGAAGTAAAAAAAAGTGATCTTGGAATGAGTTGTGTTAAGGAGAGATTGTGAAACAAAATGGGTGATCGATCTGGAAAATATTCACGGAGTATGTTTCAGTCTTTTACCCACAACTTTTTCTCTAGTTATCCAAATGAGATGATTCTTAATTTGGATTACACTAGAAACATATGGCTTGTAGCGCCCCCTCACCGTGGGGTACACACCGGGACGCCCGTGGGCCGTTTCGACGTATATCTCACGCTAAGGAAGTGCTACGATCGCAAACGATCACTAAACACTCGCATGACATCAATATAAATAAACAACATCATGAAATTCACTGAAATTTGAAACCATAGTAATAACTTTTCATTTCATAAATCAATCCCAAAATATAGACACATCTATCAGTCCCCTACAGTCA
>JANITW010000236.1:31642777-31653937 GCA_027564335.1 Erythroxylum williamsii | reverse complement strand
CATTGTGGTTCTATTGTTTTACATTAACTGATTGTAAAATTATTATTGGATGACTGTAATAACTGAAAATGATTAATCGTGAACATGGGTTCAAGTTTCTTACTGTTTATGTCGCGTTAATGAATGTTTTATACTGAGTGATGTAGCACGCCACCCTCACGGGGCACGGACCTGGATATCACCGTCGATGTCGGGTTTGGGTCGTATGGGAGTGGGGTGTTACAATAGCCATCACTCAATCCTAGGAAAAGGAACTTGATCATACAAAGGATAATGGAGATAAAGGAAAAGGATAAATAATTATGGAACTCCTTCCAAGTGAGCTCGGAATTAAGCCAATCAAGGAATCTCAACTGAAATTTCCATACCCTATTTTAGCGTATTGAAAATCATTGTCAAGTAGGGTAACGAGGAATTATGAAGACGTTGACTTAAACAAGATTGAGAATATAATGGAACACCTATAAACAAGGCTCACATTAATAGAAATGATGAAGAAGAAGGTTAAGGAGCTCAAAGCAGAAGAAAACCCCAATATAGAATAGAAGAAAGAGGATCTATAGGATTTTTACATTCCTTGTAGTATAAATGGAGTCAGCATAGACAAGGCATTCGCAGATTTGAGAACGAGTATCAATATGATGCCCTACACCTTTAGTCAAAAGTTAGGGTTAGTAGAGTTAGTACCCACAGAGATGTTAGTAAAGATGACCGACATAACAGTCCATCAACCGAAGGGGATTATTAAGGATGTGCAAGTATAAGCTGATAATTTTACTTTTTCCCATAGACTTCTAATTATTAGGCATTGGAGAAGATGTAGAAACCCTTGTGGTCCTTGGAAGATCATTCCTGGCCGCTGCTTGCTCAATCATCGAGGTTGATGGGGGGGTGACTAACTTTGAGGGTAGGTAAGCAACAAATAACCTTCAAAGTGTCAAAGAAAGGCAACAATCTTCTTTTACCTCCAAATAATGGCAAGGAACCTAAACCTTAAGGGCAATAGGAAGATATTGTGGATCTTGAGAGTGCCTTCAAAGAAGCAATCACCTAGAAGAAGGCAAAAGAAGGTGAGTCACAAGGAAGGTGGAATCAAGGGCATGGTAGCTCATGTTCAAAAAGATAGATTAATGACTGCATTGTCATTGCACCACTCATTTGAACTACCATGAGCAAAAGAAAAGCCTTAAGCTACCATGAGCAAAAAAAAGTGTTGCATGGGAGGCAACCCATGGAATTTTACTTTCCTTAAATTGTCTTCAGAAAGTTTGAATTCCGTAGTTAGGTCATTTCGTTTTTAAATAAAATTAGAAGGCATAGGATATCGACGTGAATTCTATGATCGATGAAGTAAGCAAAGAGAAGTAAAAGAGCCACAAGGAGTTAAGAAAGGATCTCAAAAAATGGGGAAGGAAAGAAGAAGAAGAAAAATTAAAATTGGTGAAAAAATTGTAGATCATGACATTGGCCTGCAAACCCACGATTGTGGCCTACGATAAGGTAAAAATGACAGACATGAGCATTTCACTTAAAATTTTTACCAATTTACCATCCAATGACCTATAAATACATTTCTAACTTCATTTTTTTCACTCTCTTTCATTTTTACTTTATCTTTCTAAACTTTATCTCTCCAATCACTCTCACTTCTCTCTACAAAAGTTCAAACCTCCAAATTTCTTTCAACTTCCACTAACTCACAAATAATAAACAATAAAGCGTGATTAATCAGTAGGGCAAACACAAGTCTCGAGATGAGGGAAGAGGAACAAAGCAACTGAATACAGAACACCTTTCTCGATCTTTTCAAATGAGGAAGGTACTCGTTTCCATTCTCTTCGTAGTAAAAAAATTATGGTTCCAAAATATTTTCACTTTGAAACTTTAGATAGATTAGAACTATGAGATAAGGTCTAGAGCTTGGCTGAGAAAATTCAATGGGGTTAGTTCATTCAAATTCAATTCCTAGTTTACAAAGAACTAACCTTAAAATTTCTTTTACTTCTTTTCAATATAAATCCAACAAACCTATCGAATTGTGGTTTAGATTGTAGGGACAACCTATGGGCTTGATTATGACACAACGTACAAAATTTTTGGTTTCCTTGAGTCTTCCATATTAGATTAGCATGACAATTTCCTTTTCATTCCCTATTGGATAGAATTAACTATATTAGAGTGTTTCGACTCTAAGAATGCAAAAAACAACATTATTAGGAGTCACGAAAACTTGTTGATGCACAAATTCAAATGCCAAACCATTTTTGACAAAATGGAAACCAATAAGTGTTCGATGAAGGAACTGTTCATAATATGGTGCATGGATTATAACATCCCAATTTACACAACCACCCATATTTTTAATGCAATTATTTCTACTCGAAAAAAGAGGAGCAATATTTTAGGAATAAGTTACTTAGTTTCGCCCTTATCTAACTATTATGGAGTTAAGTGCATTGGACATACAATCTATCGTCCAGAGTTTATAAACCACCATCATCTATGGCGGGTTAAAATCTTGAAGTCCCATAATATGGAACTTCAGGATATTAGTGTTAAGACACATATCAAGGGCAAGACTGGTGAAGTAAGTTCAAGTGCCCAACAACAACAAGAAGGGGATTCAACCAGTAAGGAGTTTAAAGAGTAAGAAGATGCAAAAAAACTAGGCTGGAAGAAGGTACTGGACATAATCTCTACAAACACCAAGGTAATTACAAATATACTTGCCAAGAACTCCAGAAGGATTAAGAAGATGGCCCAACCTTATCACCAACTCCCTCACCATAAACCTTGTTCTAAACCCTTTTTTAATTTAGTTTTTATTTTTATTTTTATTTTTATGTCTTTATGTGTGTTTGTTATTACCTTCTCACATTGAGGACAATATGTTATTCAAGTATAGGGAGGGCTATGTGTTTGTTTGAATGTGAATTTTGCATATTATAGTTGTTAGGTTACATTTTATGAATTGTGTGAATGTGTCAATGGTGTAGATGAATTGAAATTGAATTAATTTGAACATGGTCTATTAGGTTGTAGAGAATTATTAACTGACAGATTAGTAAACTAGGGTTCTTTGATTAAATATACAGCATAATTAGGATTTAGTGTTTAAGTGTAGCCCTCTAAATTGTCGCGTTCATTCATAATTTGAGGCCTTTTAACCTAAGTAGCTTTGCTAGTATTGTTTTATGAAAACGAGTAGCTAAAACAACTAGGCAATAAAAACAAAGTTGTTACTTTTAAAATAAGTAACTATTCTGTTAGCCTTCGGGTTATAAATAAAGCTAGTAGCCAGTTGAGAGCGTGACATAGATGAATAATTGAATCGACACTATCACAAATATGTGGCTTCATGTAAAGAGGCTAGAATGATGTTCCAACCAAGCAGCTTAATAAAACACATGATTTAGTTGAGTAACCAGATCGACATTGATTATCAATGTTTACCTCCGTGTAAAAAGACTAAGTCCATGTTCATAAAAATTTAATAAGAATAAAAATGTGTTCTCGAATAAAACCTACAAAACTTGTAATAGTTTGAATTTTCATGAAAACGTACTTAAGATTAGTTACAGAGTTGAATGACCAAAGAATTATTAATAAATTTGTGCAATTGAGAAGGGTAAACAATTTAATGCTTGAGTCTGGATTAATATGTATACTTAGTTTAGAGCCCTAAGACACAGATTTTGCATATTAATGATTTGAAATGACTTGAATGATTATGTTTTAAATTAAATTTATTTCATGAAGTTGAAGCCATTGTCTTATTATTGCATTATGTTCTGTGTAAATTAATATTTGTTTGTTGTTTTGTTTGATTAAGGACAAGCAATGTTTAAGTATGGGGATGTTGATAAGTGTGAAATGCATCATGTTTTAGGGTATAGTTTGTTATATATTTCTTTGTTTATTCAATTGTTTAATATGTATTTTCGGTATAATTGTGTTAGTCGTGAATTATTTGTGTTTAAGTATTTTTATAGGTTAGTACAAGCATTTGAGCTTAGTTATTATGTCTTTGATGTACCTTGATATATTTGTTAATGTTTGAGGGTCAACAGTGAAGAACGGATAAGTTTCGAAGAGACTTGGACCGAAACAATGACCCACTAAAAAAAAGCATACAAGTGTCCCACGATTGTGGCCTATAGGGCTATGATCGTGGCCTACGTCATGCAGACACTTAGACACATAGAAAAATCCAGTTTTGAGGGGTTTTTTGGACCTTTTGACCCCAGACTAGGGATGCCCAAAACATAATGACATAAATTTTTGTGATATTTATTGAGCTTAAAACTTGCAGCAAATTGAGAGAGTGAGCTTGGTAATCTGTGTTAAATGTACAACAAGAGTTGACATTTAATAGAGCTATAAATAACAATTTATTGATTTATTAGGAAGATATTTCAATAGATTGATATATACTGCCTATAGGATAGCTTCATATCTAGTTGAATGTTTAGGAAAGGCCTTACATATCGAGAGATCCTAAAGTTAATCCTAATTTATTTAACTAGTGACATTTAGTTACACCTTAAGGGGGGATAGCTAAAATTTTAGGAATTCTTGGGCCAAATATAAATTAAATCAATTAATCAAATGGGAGAAAATAGGAATAATGACAACTCCTAATTCTTAACCTTTATTTTCTCCAAGTTTTAATTTATGATTTTGTCTTTGGTTTCACTGTTTCCTTTTACCTTCAGTTTGTATTTGTTTTACTTATCTATTTAAATTTATTTGAATAGGTTTCTTAAACAAAGAGCAACCTAAATTAAGTGGTGCCTAAGCGTAATATTTATGAGATCGATATCTACTTTTGACTACAAGTTATGACCCATATACTTACAATTTTGAGCGTAAAACTAGTAGTTTATTTTGTAATCAACATACTGTAGCCTAGAAAGATGGCTTCATTTGATCTCGCATCAAACTTTCCAAGATTATCTTTTCCATTATTTAGAATGAAGCACTTGCAACCAAATGCTCGAAAATAAGCGACATTCAATTTTCTTCCTTTCCATAACTCATAGGGGTTTTTTTCAAAATGGGTCTTATAAGGCACCTGCTAAGTATGTAACAGGTAGTTGACATGGCTTTTGCCCAATAACCATAAGGTAGACCACTTTAGCATATCATTGTTCTGGCTATATCAACAAGAGTCTTGTTCTTGCTTTCAACCACTCCATTTTGTTTAGGAGCCCTTAGGCATGAAAAACTGTGAGATATCATATTTTCATTATAGAATTCTTCAAATTTCCTCTTATCAAATTCTTCTCTATGATCACTCCGAATAAATGTAATGTAGTATCCTTTTTTAATTTGAATTTTTCTGCAAAACTTCTTAAAGACTTCCAAAGTATCATCCTTATTTGATAGAAAATAAACCCATGTAAATTTGGAATAATCATCTACTAAAGCAAAACCATAATGTTTACCACCAAAATTTTGAGTCCTAGTGGGACCAAATAGATCTATATGCACAAATTCAAGCAGTTGATTAATATACACAATATTTTTGGGAGGAAAGTTGTTTTTAACTTGTTTACCTTTTAAACAAGCCTCACAAACTTGATTGCTTTCAAACATCAAAGTTGATAGTCCTATTACTAACTCATTTTTGAACAATTTTGATAGAATGCTCATGCTAACATGTCCAAATCTTCTGTGATAGATAAAAGAATCCTTTTTTATAGAAACAAATCACTTAACATTTTCTTAAAACATATCTTCCAATTAAGCATAGTATATGTTCTGATTTCTAAGACCAATAAATACAATATTGTCATTAAGAATATCAATAATTTCATAATATTATGCATATAAAGTAACTCTATAACCCTTATCACATAATTGACTTACACTCAACAAGTTATGTTGCAATTTATCAACATAAAGAACATTATCAATAAAAGCAGGGTTAGAGTCACTAATTTTACTGATTCTAGTGACTTTCGCCTTATTATCGACAAAGACAACATTACCTTCATCTATTCTTTCAATGTAGTTAAAATGGGATATTTCACCTATCATATGTCTCAAATAGTCCCTGTTAACTATCCATTGATTTCTCTTTTCTCTGTTTTAAAGTATATCTACAAAAAGTGTTATCTCATTTTAGGTACCAACATTTTTTTGGGTTCTTTTAAGTTAGTAGTTTAAATTTTTAGTCTCGAAACATATATTTGAGATAATTTCTCCATTTTACGAAATCTATAAGAATGACTAATGTGACTATGTCTATTATAAAAAAAACATAAAATAGATGAATGAGAATTGCTATAATTTCTACCATGTGTTAGGTTTTTGTTGTTTTAAATATACCTACTGCAAGATTTAACAAAGACGTTCCTATATGGCCTAGCATTATTATTTTCAGTGTAACTTAATCTAGCTTTATCAAAAATGCATTTACCACTACTGAGTAATGCATCAAGGTTGTTCTTTCCATCAACGAACTTTGCAAGATCTTTTTCTAAAAATAACATATTTCCTGCATATTTCTCTTTCTCAAGTTATAGGGCGACAACTTTTTCTTCTAGTTGTCTCACTTTATCATAATCATTTTCAAGCAAAGTATTTTTCCAATTTGGCTAATATTTCTTCCATAACTTCCTTTTCATAAACTATTTGCTTATAATCAACCTCAAGAGGCATATTTTTGGTTGCCATATTTTTATTCACATATTCTAATGATTTAATCTTCGTCTTAAAGAATGCTTCATTATTCTTAGACTCCTCAACTTCTTTGAAGTACTTCACTGTTAATTTTTTATACTGATCATACAATTCATGATATACATTTCTCAATTCATCAACTTCAATATCAAACTAAGAATAATAACCTCTTCATCTATTGATTCAGCCATGAAGCAAACATTGCTGACTTTTTCTAGCTCTTTTTCTTCGAAGTTTTCAAAATCAAGTTTCCTCTTAGCCAATCAAGTGAGATGGTATCGAGATCCATTGTAGTTTCCAAATTTGTCACCTTTAGTCTCCATTCCTTTAGTAGTGATCTTAGAATCTTTGTTACGAGTTCATCATTGTGATATATCTTTCCCAAGTTCTTTAAGGCTGTGATGATGTTGTTGAACTTTCTGAATAATTCATTTATGGTTTCTCCCTATTTCATGCCAATAGTTTCGTATTGATGCACTAAAAGGCTTATTCTATGTTTCTTTACCTCATTCGTTCCTTCAGAGGTGACTTATAGTTTATCCCACATTTCCTTTATTATAAAACAGTCGGATATCTTCTCATATTCTTCTGGGGATAATGCATAGATTAGATGATGTTTTGCTTTAACGTTCAACTGTGCATTTCTTCTGTCAGCATCATACCACACTTTTACATTTTTTTGTAATGAGAAGTGTAGCTCTAACTCTGATGGCTTTCCATACTTCAATATCTACAGATTGTAGATATATTGTCATTCTCCCTTTCTAGTGTAAGTAGTTGTTTTCATTGAAGTAAGGAGGCTTTGAGATAGATTGCCCTTTAAGGCTTCTCAAATTGTTTGTCATGATCTATCACATGTTATAGAACACAACAAATGTGAAACCTCGCTCTGATACCAAATGATAAAGCAAACACACACAAGGGGGAGAGTGAATTATGTAAAAAATTTCAAGGTACTTTTAAATTGATAAGATCCCGCCAAACAAAAATAAGTCTATAAATAGAAAGGGCTTATCAACTTCGAAAGGATCCTATTGATGTTAAAAAAAGATCCTATTAATAAGAAGGTGCTTGTTAGAGCTCATAAGAAAAAGAGCTTGTTAATTAATAGGAGCTTGCTAATGATTAAAAACAAAAGGAGCTTGTTAATTGATAGGACATGTTAACGCTCAAAAATGAATGGAACTTCTTATGATAGAAAAACAAAAGGAGCCTCTTGAAAACATAACCTTATAATGTGAAATTTTAAAAGTTAGGAAGAGGGAGAAAGTGACACAGTAGATTTATACTGGTTTAACTTATAACAAAACCTATATCTAATCCCCAAGCATCCAACTTGTGTATTTCACTATAAAAGCCAAGTAGTAATTTGACGAGCCTCTTCAAGCTCACAAGTGTATATTTTCAAGGTTCTTCAACCTTTCACAGTATTAGTATTTTGTTAGCCTTTATAAGCTCTTAATAAGAAATGTATTTAATAGTCTCTCTTAATAAAGTGATATCACTTTCTAAAGAAAAAAGCATTTGATATAACTTTTAAGAATATTGATGCTCCTAGAGCAATGGCTCTTCCTTAAGTAGACATTTTTCTCAACTATTTGTTGCTTAATCTATGATATCTTTTGTACTAAAATCTTCAATATTCAAACGTTAAGAAGAACATTATGTCAAGGCTTCTAGAGTTGATTATTCGAATTTGTAAAAACTTCCAGATGTTATGGAACCATTTCTTAATAGGCAAGTTCATAAAGAAGGTTCTTACAAGAAAGGAACCAATTATTATTTTCTCCTTTTAAGAATTATACCGTTGCCTATATAAAGAAAAAAATCCAATTTAAATTTTGAAATATTATAAAGTTGTCATCAAAATCGTTAAACATAATCCTTAAGCTAACAGTATAACATTTCGTTAAAATGTATATCAAAGATTTGACTACATTTTACAAAACATAGCTAAAAACATTGGCTATATTTTAAAAAACGCAGGTAAAACCTTTTAGCTACGTTTATGAAAACATAGCTAAAAGCCTTTGGTTACGTTTATAGAAACGTAGCTAAAAACATTTAGCTACTTTTTTTTGAAACGTAGATAAATAATTTTGACTACATTTATGAAAATGTTGTTAATAGTTTTTAACTATGAAAACTAAGCATAGTTAAAAATTATTGGTGAAGATTTCTCAAAATGTAGCTAATAGTTTTTCGCTATGAAAAATAAAGCATACCAAAAAACTATTAGCAACAATTAGAGAAAAGCTTCCCATATAGTTTTCAACTATAGGCTTTTGGTGATGTTTTTGGTGAAGAATATTAATCGTCGTTACAAACTATTAGTGACGATTTTGGAACTTTTAGTGACATTTTTTCACAACCAAATATGGTTTATGTTGTAGTGTTAACTCCGTTTTTCATTTTTTCAAGTTAAACAAGCTATCTCTTTCAACTTTTAATTAAAAAAAAAAACAAGGAAGAAGTGTTCTCTTTCTAACCTAGGATAATAAAGTGGGGGATTATTATTGGATAAATCTCTTCTTGTCTCTATGTATACGTATTAAGATCGAGAAACAATCAGTTTTGATTATCTGTTTGGAGTGCTGCAACTTAAAAAAAATATTATGAAAGTTGAGCATACTTGACAATAAGGAATGGCCTAAATGGTGTAAACTTCTCACTTAAGGCTCTCCCTTACAGGAAGTCTTGAGCTCAAATCATGCAAAAGGAGGAGAAATGAGAAATTTTCCCTGTTGATGATCCTCTATCCCCCTGAGCAAAGCTCCGTAATCGAAACAATTACAGATGCCTCGCTTCTAGCAACAATGTCGAAGTTGAAGCTACTAGGGAACTCGAGGGTTGCTGGGAACCTGATGCTGAGTAGGGCTAGTGATCAATCAGTAATTGACCAGTCCAGTATGTAACGACTTTTTACGCGCAGAAGTGTACAAGCTATATAGGAACCTGAGAGATTTTGAGGTTCCAGATTTACCTCCTCTAGGGCTCTTGAAGTGGGGTCTTAGGGGTTGAGGATTAGTCCGACGAAGCTGGATATTTAATGTAATCAAAACAAAACAAAAAACAGAGCGTACTTCAAATATGATTTTACTTAGTTTGTTTAATTTTTCTTATGAAAACTGTAGGCCATCGTAATGATATGATGCCACAAATATTTTACAAAAGAAATATAAAGAAATATTTGTTTTTATTTAGTAATATATGTAGTGGACTTTTTAATTTTAGTTTTAGTTTTAGTTTTTTTCAAATTTATGTTTTTAAATTATTTTTATTTTTTATCAAAGTCTACTTTATCAATAACTAAAAATACCATTAATATAAAGCAAAAAAAAGTGGAAATAATAATCTATGCATAAGTGGTTAGGTATTAGAGCATGAATCTTGCATAGAATCACAAAATATTGAAGTCTTATATAGAATCACAACATACTAAATACAATTAACTTAAGATTCACTTATATATATATGTTAGGAACATGTTACTTGCATGAGACTATTAAGAGTCTGATTTTCTTTGTTTTAATGAGAAATTTTGTTTTATATATTTTTTGTGAGAATTGCCCAAATTTTGTGTAATACATATATTATGATTTTTTATTATTTATGATATTTTCAATTCTATATTTATAATGAATGACAAAGTAATGATATGTATTATATTGAATTCATATTGAAGTTGATGGCATGCTTTTGGATTAGTAATGCCTAATAATGTATAATTTATGCATCATATTAGTGTATTAATTACGTATGATTCGCTTGATTGTGCATATTATTGTGAAAACATTATGATATAATTATGTTATTTAAAGGGGAGAATATTATATATGATTAATATGGATTGAGGTATTAATTATGTCCACATGACATTTGGACATTTATGAGATGAACAAGATATAGTTAATCATATTATGAGCTATTGGGTATATTCACCAATCTTATCGAAGCATACTTATTGTACCCTCCACAATATATTGTTGTATTATTTTCATGTTGGGTGTTATATGGGGGTCTGTAGAAGAAATTGGAGAATGTGATTCAAAAAATACTAGTTTTTCTTTCAATTTTGTTGACTCTTGTCTTACAATTATTTATTAAGAAATCATGACTTCTGTACAATCTCCATGATCTTTAGTTATTTATACATATTTTTATTAGTTAAGATGTATTAATTTTGTTATTTTAATATTATTATTTGTTGTCAAAATTCTAACAATTTTATGTTACATCTTAATTAGACATACGTGTCATTTTCAATTGTATATCCAATTAGAATTTTGTTGATGCTAGGTAGGATCTATATTTAAAAAATATTAATAGAAGAAATGTTATTTGTAAAATTAAATAATTGAAATGAAGAAGTCTAACAATTAAAATAAAATAAAACTAACTTGGTCTATTATGAATTTACGAGTACACCACTCACCCGTAATATGTTGAATACTAAAACTAACTTCCAAAAAA
>JANITW010000236.1:31416368-31436777 GCA_027564335.1 Erythroxylum williamsii | reverse complement strand
ATCACCTCAATCGGACATCTGGTACAAAAGATATGCCCAAAAGACCTTCGGACAAAACAGGGGCTCGCCGCGGCTAATGGACGCTCGCCACGGCGAACGACCCCACTCGCCGCGGCGTGCACCGAAATGTGCATCGCGGCGTGCGAAACTCTCGCACGCCGCGACGTGCACACCTGTGCGCCGCGGCGTGCACTCCTCTTCGTGCACGCCGCGACGTGCACCTGGTGCACGCGGCGCGCGAATAAATTTTCTCCGCACGCCGCGGCGTGCTCTTACGCACGTCGCGACGTGCGGGTCGGAGTTCCGACTCCGAACCCCATTTTCTGCAATTTCCGACTCCGATTCTTACCCAAACTCAAATGCAACATTCCTAAGGCATAGATCAAGAATCCTACTACAGTTCTAACCCACTCTAAGCTTCAGATTCATCCTAAAATCATCAATCTAAGGATTTTCCCCAATTTTCATCCTAAAACCCTAAATCATCAATTCCTCTCAATCCAAACCATCTCCATGATTAATCTAAACGAAAACACGATAAGGAGGTCGTAAACTTACCGATTGATGTCCTAAACCCGACGAAAGTCCACAAAATCGCAAAAGTTTTCTCCTCCTCTCCTTCCTCCACCGACGGCGACAAGCTCTTCTTCCTCCTTTCTATTTTCTCTTTTCTTTTCTCTTTTCTTTTTCTATTTATACCTAGGTCTTTAAAACCTAGGGGATGGTCAAAGACCAACTTACCCCTCCTCATAAACCTAAATCCAATCCAACTTAAATGATCTTCCCAAAATACCCTTACACTTTTTAATCCTCTAATTTCTTAATTAAACCTTAATTAAGCCCAATTAATCAAACCAAACCCTAAACATAGAATAATCACAATTCACACTTAATAACATCATAAAAGAGAAATCGGGGTCTAACATAAGGTACATAATTATTATACGAGTGATTGATTTGTGTATATATATTTTGAACATGTATGTGAGTTGGGAATTTTAAGCTAGGTTTAATGATATTTCCTTGTATAGGCACATAGATCCTGGGCTTCGGGAAAGCCCCATAATTTTTTTTCCCTACACTATGTATATATGATGCAAGCACAGGGATTTTCCTACATTATCAGCATCCCCACACTTAAACATTTGCTTGTCCTTAAGTAAACGAAACAACAAACACATAACATACAATGCAATAATGAAACAATGGCTTTAACTTTATAAGATAAATTTAATTTTAAACACAATCATTCAAGTTATATTAAATCATTAACATGCAAAATCTGCATCCAGGGGCTTTGAATTAAATATACATATTAATCTAGATCCAAGTGTTAATTTATTTACCTTTTTCAATTGCACACATACATTAATAATTCTTGGTCATTCAAACTCTGTAATCACCCCTAAGTACATTTTCATATAAAGTTAAGCTATTATTAAGTTCGGTAAGTTTTTTTTTAGAAAACATTCTTTGTAACTACCCCTAAGTACATTTTTATAAAAAGTCAAGCTATTATAAGTTCAGTAAGTTTTTTTTAGAAAATATTTTTTATTTAAATAAGGACCTAGTCTTTTATTTAAACATTTGTGATTCGTATCAATCTGGTTGCTCAGCTACATCACGTTCTTAATTGACTACTAGCTCTATTCATAACCTGAAGGACAGCGGAATAGTAATTTATTTAAAATTAACAAATACAAATATTTTTTATTTTTTATTTAATGCCTACCTTGTTGTTTTAGCTACTCATTTCCATAAAAAATTACTAGCAAAGCGACTTAAGTTAAAAGACCTCAAATTATGAATGAATGTGACAATTTAGAGGGCTACAACTTAACAATAAATCCTAATTCAGCTATATATTTAACCAAAGAACCCAATTTCACTAATTTTAAAAGCTAATGATTCTTCACAACCTAACAGACTATGTTCAACATTAAATAAATTCCAATCCATCTAAGCCATTGACACATTTACACGATTCACAAAATGCAACCTAACAACTATCATATAACATGCAAAATTCACATTCAAAGCAAAACATATAACCCTCCCCATACTTGAACAACCTATTTTCCTCAATGTGAGAAGGAGACAAACAAACATATATGGAAAGAAGAGACATAAAATTAAAGTAAAACAAAAAGTAAAGACTAAAGGTAAAAAGAAAAAGGTTAGAACAAGGCCTCATGGTGACGGAGGTGGGGAAGGTGTTGGAGGTGGCAATTGGACGCTTTGAGCTTTGAAATAATGATAGATATGACGTATGTCCCAACTCTGACGTCATTGAGTTCAGGCCAACTCCTTCATTCTTTTAGAGTTCTCTACAAATGTTTCTATGATTACCTTGGTGTTTGTGGAGATTGCATCAAGCACTTTCCTCTAGCCTAGTTCTTTTGTTTCTTCTTCCTCTTTGTACTCTTCACTAATCGAATCCTCTTTTGCCTGCTGAGGCGACACTATACTCGAACTTGCCCGATTAGCCCTGATCTTCACATGCGTCTTTTGGTTGATATCCTGGAGTTCCATATTATAGGACTTAATGATTTCAGCATGCCATAGATGATGATGATTTAGGAAGTCTGGGAGATGGACAGTTCAACCACTACACTCCACGCCATAATACTCAGCAATGGTAAAAACTAAGTACCTAATACCTAAATTATTGCTCCTCTTGTGCAGAGTCGCAACAATAGCGTTTAGCACATGTGTGGAGGTGGACACTAGAATGTTGTGATCCATGCATCACAACATGAAGAGTTCCTTGGTTGAACGCTTGTTAGTTTCTAATTTATCAAAAACCACTTGGCACATGAGTTTGTGCAATAACAAGTGTTCATGGGTCCTTATGATGTTGTTGTGGGCATTTTTGAAATCGAATTGCTCTAACCCAGTGAGCTCATTCCAATAGCAAGAAGCATGAAAATCATCATGTTGATCGATAATGGAAGATTTGAGGAACCCACACATATCACACGTAATTTCAATGTTCAATTCCTAAGCTCATCCCTACAACCTAAACCACATTTCTTTAGGGTTCCTAGGTTCGTAGAAATGGCAAGTAAAGAAATTTAGAGTGAGTTTTTGTAGCATCCCACTCCCGCAAGACCCGAACCCGATATCGATAGTGATATCCGAGCCCGTGCCTCACGAGGGTGGTATGCTAGGGCAGGAGAAACTGTTCAAAACTTAGTAAAATATTTTTCTTTTTGAAAACGATCGAGTGCGCGTAAATCAGTAAACTATTTAGGCCCGCGATACGAAAACATTTTCAGTCAAAACACTATTTCAATAATCAATTTACAATACAGCAGTAATCAATTGGGGCCTTTTTCAATAACAGTACAAATCTTGCGGAATTACAAATTTACATAAAAATCGAACTGACTCAAATGCAGATGTGAACTGATCCCGATTTCAAACTCTGACTCTCTTGCAGTAATCGTAGTCCTGTTTCACTAACGGGGTACTCGTCAATTCCTGAAAAATAATTACAATGTTGGGTGAGTTTGCAAACTCAATGAGAAACCATCATCGATGGTTCACTCAATTCATGCATATACGTACAGTTTACCAAATATCACATAATATCATTTAATTACACATTCGAAAATCAAATGCACTGTCATTTCACAATTCTAAGGCATTTTAGCCTTTCACACTGTTCACATTAAAGCATTCATATACATATGCAATGTACGTGTGACTCTTTCCATTTTATTACGGTGTTGTGACCGAGCGCCTATCAGTGATCAGTAATCAGACGCGTCAAGGGAGTAGGAGAGCCCTCTGGGTATGCACTAACTCCCCTCGAGCTCGAGGCTCGGTTCAGTAACAGTGTTTCGATGGGCTTAAAGCCCTAATACAGTGAGCCCATTTACATTTTACAGTCAGTTACATATCAGTATTCAATTCTCCTTTCTTCAGACCTTCGGTCCGGTATTTCAGTCATATACATTTACAATTCAATTCATTGATGCATTCCTAATCCTTTACACACAATAGCACTTCAGTATCACATTTTCAATATTTGAACACCCATGGTCCGAAATCAATCAAAATCAAACACACATATATCCATCCATTATCTCCACATGGCATCAATGTGTAATATTAAACACATCAAGATTGAGAAACCAACTAGGTTACTCACCTGGTGGAATCGTCGTTCTGACGGTGCCTCTATAACAGTCAAATAAGTCTCAATTACTAAAATACACAATCGAAACAATTTAATAATGCACGTGTCTTGAATAAAAATGTACTATGCCTATTCACGACTTTCCCGGTGCTATTTCCCCATTTCCACTTTCTGATGTCACAGACTAACCTTTTAATCAATCGCTCAACAAGGCCTAATATCAATTCAATAACATGCTGTAAAACTCACCAATTTCGTTTATACCAATTAGTTCCATTTGCCAATTCATGTACACTAGACTAATCTCACAAGATCTCAAAACCAATTTTCATTTTGAACTAGATCAAATTCACTTATTAAAAACTCCAATAGCATCGAATTCACATTCATAAATCTCACAATTATAACCCCTTTGCCATGAAACTATCCTTAGGCTGCAATACAATCACATTCTTAACTTTCTTTCACTAAAAGAGATCTCAAAAATCCAAATTCAACTCTCATTCTTTTCCTCAATTGTAGACCTCGTTCTCTAGATCATAACGAATCAAACATCACCTCAATTGGAGGTCTACACCATAAGTTATACCCCAAAAAAAACCCAATTAAACCAATTTAGAAACAGCCCCTCGTCGCGATTCACCATTCGTCGCTCGTCGCGACGTACAGGCGCTCGTCGCGACGTACAGACGTCGCTCGCAGCGACGAACGCTTCCTTTGGGCTCGCCGCGACGTATGGGAGAGGGCTCGTCGCGGCGTCAACATTTCGCGCTCGCCGCGACGTCCCACCTGGCTCGTCGCGGCGTCTACTCGTTTTCTTGTCACGACGACTAACATTTTCCTCGTCGCGACGTGCGGCCCTGGTTCGTCTTCTCCGATTTCCTTTTTCCTCTTTCTCTCTCTAAAAACCAGTCATAACTTAACTCAAACACTTTAATCTTTAACAATTAACCCCGTGCATGCTTTAAACACAATAAATCAACAATATACAATCAATTACTTACCAATTCAAGCTCAAATCCTTAAACCTTCAAAAATCTCTTCCAAGCTCCAACATCCACGATCATCACTCAAAGCCAAATAAAGCCTCATCTTCCTCAAGGATTCTTCAATCTCAAGGAAGGGCAAGCAAGAATCATGAAGGGAGATCAAAATCTCCAGGAAAGAAGAGAAACTATCGTGCCCTAGGAGAGAAGATTTCTTTCTCTCCAACTTTTAAAAATCTAAAGCCTTTATATAATTTATCACTTAAGCCTCTTACCCTTTTTCCTCGCTAAACATTTGAATCTCTTTCTCTTTTCCATTCATTTCCAGTCCGGTCAGTCTCCAAATTTCAATGGCTCGACATAATAATTCCTAAAGTCATATATCTAAATTTTCTATTGCCATTTACAATTATTTCGATATTATACATTCAATCGGTCCGCCACTCAGAAAATTTCCGGTCCGGACATTTTCTCCCGAATTTTTCACAAAATTCTAAGGAGTCACTATCAATTTGCAATTATTCTAGAACAATCCCAATTTAATTTTTCAGACCCAATTATACCAAAATTCTCAATAAATCACATTCGACTCTAATTTTTCTCACACATTCACAGTTTCTATTGGTATCACAATCAAAGGCCGGGAAAAATCATGAATGCATGTACCTATCAATGCATGTGCTAAATGACTTAGTCCTCTGTAATTAGAGGCCAAATGAATGA
This sequence comes from Erythroxylum williamsii, assembly GCA_027564335.1. Taxonomy (NCBI): domain Eukaryota; kingdom Viridiplantae; phylum Streptophyta; class Magnoliopsida; order Malpighiales; family Erythroxylaceae; genus Erythroxylum; species Erythroxylum williamsii. The sequence continues at coordinate 31,430,924 of JANITW010000236.1, read as the reverse complement.
TAAGTCGATATTAAGTGGTAAAATCATATCCCAACTCAATTTACCTTTATAACCTTCCCATCGGTGACGGGATGTTACAGTCTAAATCATTAATAACAAATCCTACAAATGTTAAAATTATCTATCGGTGGTTTTAGAAATTTAAGTCTCAGATTGCTGATTGTATCAAGGAAAATACGAGAATCATATGTTGATCCATCCCAACCCACTAAAACATATTTAAATAGTAAATTAAAGTCACATGCGGCCAATATATTTGTTATTGTTATTCCTTTCCGTCCTTTAAATCTCATTTGATCCTCCTTTGCAACAACTACCGCTATATGCATACCATCAATAGCTCTAATGCAATCCTAATATAAAATAATAATCATAAGATGATAAAACAACATTTTTCAATGAAAAATATAATGAAGGGGGAGGAAAAACATATTTAATTACCTTAAAATGTGACATATATCTAATATCATTAGCAATTTGTGGTGGAATGTTCTTGAATTCAGGATCTTTTGAAAATCCATCCATAGCAGTCAAAACTTCTTTAAAAACTCTACTCATAGTTTCACCAGAATGTTGAAAACACTCTTGAATATCTTTATTAGAGGAACCTTTACTTAGGACATACACAAATAAACCACCTTTCTCCAAAATAAACATCCTATCTGAAGGTCTCAAACCATAATTATTTTCCAAAACCATACATAATTGACGAAATATATTTTGATTCATCCTAAATATATTAAAACATCTTTTTTCATGACTATTCAATAATTTATTCATCCATAATTCTACTGTTTGATAGGAAGTCATGCATGATACCTTGTATATGTGGTTAAAAAAATACATACTCATATAACCTACTACACAAGCCACCAAATCCCTAAACTCAATCTCATCATCCAAAAATTGCTTCATTGTGGAAGTTGCATAATTTGCAAAATATCACCATCCATACCTACAGATGAATAAGTAAAATTATATTGTAAGTAAACAAGATACTTATATGTCTAAATATAAAGAAATAAATAATATAGCATATAATAAAATTATAGATTACCAACAATAAAACATAATATAATAAAATAAGCTAACCAAATTCATAATGTCTTAAAAATCACCATGTTAACATAAGTGCAAAAATAATAAAAACAATAAACTAAATATAGTAATGGATAGATATAAACTAAGTTTAATGTTTTTTTTATGTTTTTCATACTCATACATAAACTTTATGTATTCAACCCTTTTTGTATCATCTGCTAAACTAAAAAAATGGAACATTTTTTGTAAATCTTCAATCAACATGCAAGCAAAGTAAAATTCAGGAGTACTAGTCTCTATATTAGGCAAAGTATATATTTTTTGCAAAGCATTCGTAACATCATGATGTGACGCACCTGTACCGGCACCAATACTTTGTGATGCACCAATATTCATCATGTCCAAAATTTTCGTAATGGATCTATTCATCTCCATTGTTGCACTCTGTCTCTCTTGAATCAATTGCATCATATCGTCAAGCCTCTCATACATTGCTGCATATGTTCCTAACCTTTTAACAGAATCAATTCTTACAATTTTGTTACTTTGTGAACTATTACTCTCCAAAACCCGTTTGCATCTTCTTCTTTTACTCCCTTCATCATGTGTAGCTTGAGGGGTCGGAGTAGGATCTCTCCACACTTCTTCCCAATTGTTTAGACCACTAGTCTCATGTATATTCTCATGATTATGATAACTTGACAACTAATGATGAACATTATGACTATCAGGTGGAGAAAGAACATATACTTCTTCAACTTCTTGTTGTCCTTGTGGAGGGTCAACCGTAGGATAAAATGTAGTCTCTCATCGGGCCAAACATACAAAACGTTGATCCAACTTACATTTAAGCTCAGGTTCAAGCCCTTCCTCTTTAAATGTTTTAAAATTGATGTTCTCCTACAAAAAAAATTAAAGGACTTATATTTAACTAACTATTTAGCATTAGCGTAAAGGAAAATAATTTGAATTGGAAAAAAAAGGGGATAACCTTAATCTTCAAAATCTACCACTGCATACTAGCAGCAATTTTTCCTTTGTCATAATCCCATCCTAATCCCGTTTCTTTTCCTTTCAACTGTTTCTAAAGACTCCATCTAGTTCTCATCCAATCAAACTTATTTTTAAGCTTTGTTTTATCCCATGGTAAGTTGGTTACTTTGTGAAACTCTTCCTCCACTTTCTTCCACGGTAATCTTTCACTAATAACTCCACTGCGTTTTCCCTTACCCGTTTCAATATGTTGGTTACAAATGTCATAAAAGATAAGAAGAGTTTCTTTTGGCCAACGAATCTGACCTATATCATTCCTCCCTTGACTTCCTCCTTTGTTTCCTTTTTGGGATGATGCCATCTAATCATATAATATTAAAAAGATTATATGCTAGCTAATCAATTTGCAAATGATTTTACTACTTAATTAGTTTTACTAGCTTGAATTAAACTAGTTCAACAAAATAAATATATAATTACTTTTTATCATCATAATATTTTTATTAATTTCTTAATTTAAAATTATTTTATCTCTTAACTTAAAATGAGTAATAGAATTAACTTGTGAATATTATTCAAAAATTAAATAAATACATTATTAAGAAGTTATGCTTTAATACCTTATTACTTCACACATATGTCTAAAATTTAAGTATCTTGCAAATTAAAACAATAAATGATAGAAAGATGAATCGTTTCAAAGTCATTGTGAGAAAGAAGATGAATCCTTTCAAAGTCATTGCGAGAAAGCTCCAAAAGTGACAATAATGCAATTCAAATATGTTAAGAAGATGAAAAACCAGCAAAATTGAGAAAGACTTCTTGCCAGACGGAATTTTCAATGGAAGAAAGGGGAGGATCAATGTTTAGAATCATATAAGGAGGTGTTGGATTTGTACCATTAAAAAATCCTAATAAGTTTTAGGAGTTTAATAAGAGGAACAACCTTGTTTTTTAGACTAAGATAACAAAATTGAGTTAAATTGAAGTAGTGGGATTGGATGCTAGGGCGGACGAAGATCAAGTAGGCGGAGTACTAGGAAGAGGAATGATTTGTATATTAACATTATAATTCATTTTTCTTTAATACCGTGTATGAACTAAAAGAATGGTATAGATTTCATTAATATCTTTTGAATAACATACATCAGACGACACACCATTTATACATGTATTACAATACTAAACTTGGAGCCACTAAAAATAATTGAAGACAATAGGTGCTGACATCTCACTTTTGTTTGTGTGAAGAAAATAATTGCCACTGATAATAAATTGTGAGGATTAAACTCAATTATAAAGATTTTATCAATATTAAAAAATGATAAATGTAAACAAAATTTTTATAACATTTCAGAAACATAAATTTTCATAACATTTTAAAAACATAAATTTATAAAGAAGTGTTATGATTATAGAGTAGTAAAAAATATTATACAACTATTACATATAAGCACTTGTTTCTTCTTTGTTTTTTATTTCTTCTTTTGATCTCCACACCATCAAAAATAGGCCACAAAACATAGCAAGTCTCATTTGATGTGTTATCACATTATTGGTCTCAGCTTCCATGATCATATGCCATTGCTGTCACCAGTCACCACTATTTGTGGCCAAATTATAGAGAGATATAAGTATATTATTCTTACCTAATAGAAATAATGGACAACAACTTGTGGTCCAATGAATACAACAAAAACTGATATACAATTTTCATAATATAAAAGCAACTCTCACCTGTTTTAGAGTGATCTTTATATGAAAAGAGAGTATTAAATTTAATTGTCAGAACACAAGGTCTTTCAAAAGAAAATAACTATCCATATCAAACTAGGTCAAAAATTCAATTAAAGGGATCAAACTTTATATATCATTGAAAATGAAGAATTACCTGATTTGCAAATCTCCAAAATAACATTGAGATTATCACACTTTTGCAGAACACTTCCAAAGAACGACCGGAAGAAAGCAAGTTGTAAAAACTAACAACTAACAAGTATGTTAAGCTTTTCCATTTTATAGGTGAAAAAAAGCAGTAGGCAGTTATGATTTAACAAATGGAGTTAAATCCAATAAATAAAAAAATTAACTACAGCCCCCATGAAACATCTTTATCAGATATACAATCAGACTTCATTTATATCTCAAGTACTATCACACTTCATTTAATAAAATATCTATCTCAGTTATACTTTCATTAAATCAACAAATAGTTTTATTAAATAAAAGGGTAGTTGTGATTGCATACTCAGGAGATAAATGCAATAAACAATAAAAGTTGCTACATCCCCCACAAAACATCAAATTGGTTAGATCAATAGACGCAAAACAGATATAATCATAATACTCTGCAGTGTAGTGATAAGAACAACGGATAAATTGAAGTCTCTTGAACCACATCCTACAATCCACAATAGTCAAAAACCTTCCTTCGTACAACCTTAAAGCTAGTATCTAGATACTAAACTCCAAAACAAATACCTACAGAATAAGATCAAATCTATATGAAGAAAAAGGGTCCTTCAATAATTTTGTTTTTTGTAATCCTTTTATTGGGTCCCCATAACTCAATAACCAGGAAAATACACATCAATTTCAACAATTAACACAAATTTCTCAGAAACCAAAAGCATAAAAAGATAATTAACTAAAAAGATAAGAAATTAACAGTTACATCTTTCTGAGATACACTATCAAACTTCATTTATATCTTAACTACTATCACACTTCATTTAATGAAATCAACAGATACAAAACAGACTAGTTAAACCAATAGATACAATTATAATACTCTGCAGTGCAATGAAAAGAAGAACGAATAAATAGTTGACAAAATTTTGAGTTAACAAACCTCTAAGTTGTAGAATTTTAATGGCCGGCTCTAGTTATCAATAGCTTCCATAGGATTGACAGGGTGCTTGAAATCAATTGGAGGTCCATCAGAGAGAAAATGAGAGCTTCTAGAGAAAACGAGAGAGACGAGGGAGAAAGGTCAAACGTTGAGTATTTTGGTATTTGATTACCCCAAACGCTAGGGTAGAGCAGCTTCTTCACTTTTGGCTGGTTGGCCAAACAAATTTAACAGCTATTTGTTAGCTAATTTTTAGTTGATCAGCTATCATCCAAACAAGGCCTATATGTTTTGTTGTTTTTTCTTCTCGCATTTCTAGAATCAACAAAAATCAATATCAATTGGATCTAACCGTTTCACACAAATTTTAGTTAATATCTGGCTCCTTGCTAAGACCACCCTCATTTGAATGTTATTAAATGAGTATGACTCCAAACTCTTGATTCACACATTAACACATTGTCAGGGTTGTAGGCAAATTTTGATAAGTAATAAGCAATATTTACTTTGATCATATAAAAGAAATTTAATCATAACTAATGCAATAAATAAATAAATATTATAGTAAATTTGTACGAGTACTCCAAATATTTTAGTCACCGATACTAAAATAAGATTATTTCAATATTATCATTTATTAGTCAAAACTTATACTAATATTTATCAATCTTTACTCTTTTTTTTTTTCGGAAAAACTTGTACCAAACTGTTGGTTAACAGGTGAATTGATCCCTTAATAGAATAGCTTGCTTGTTTGAGACTGGGATTTATACTGTTGGATGGAGTTATTGTGAAATACTTTTAGTTATTAAACTGTACTTCAATAGCTATTAGCGGAAGTGAAAGCTCCAGTGGGTGCAGATTGACTCCATACTAATTTTTTATTGTGGAGGCAGCTGGTTCCGACCACGCATGAGGCTCAGTTCAAGATTATTGTTCATTCATCACTAAATTCCTTGTGCTCTACCCATTCCAGTCGCCAACTCAGACCTAATATACTCTCTTTCGGACGTATTAGTTTCAAATAGCTGCCTTTATTACTTGCCATAAGTTGAGACAGAATAGGTTAAACGCTATGGTAGGCAAACCTTCATTTCTTTTTTAACCGTTCTAGCTCTTATTTTCGGGATAAGATTTTTTTTCTAATATTATTCTGTCTTATTCTGTTTCATGAAATCTCAGTCATTTATTTTGTAGAACCTACGCGTGATCTACATGGAACTCACATAAATAAATGACTTAGATTTATTGAACACCATAATATTAGACAGAAAATCTGAACTCCTTCCTTTTACCCTAACCCTTTATTTTTTAAAGCTTTTAGGTGATTGGTTATTACGTTTAGGACCTTATCGGCTCCGTTGCACCAACTCCTCAACCTATCTATTTTGACTCGGAGTGGCAAAAGTGGAGGATACGGACATGTAGCCACCGGACCAAGAGTTCGTACAAAATCACAGCCTGTCAAAGCCAATTCTGAATAGGTGTTGGGCTGACCAGAATCCTCATTCCGTCTTATCCGCTGATTGCGGCAGGTGCAACGGTTCTTAAAAACGCGTTTACACTTGTCCCACATGAACGTTTTTAATTTATCATTCAAAAAGTGTTTGTTGCTCCTTTAATTATGTAATTGGCATTGATAAAGCAGCAAGCTTTTCATAGTAGCTAGCAAAGTTGTTGGTTTCATGTCCTTTACTAACTATTGAGCCAATGGAGAGAGAAACTAGAATGAGCTGTCTATTTGTTGAAAACATATTTTGGGTTTAAGTACAAAAGCAGGCACCTTTGCATTGAAAGCGGATATCCCAAATATGTCAATGTGTCACTATTAGCATGCTAACCCTTCACATCACAACCCAACGCTGAACAACGACACTTTTATTTTTTATCCCTTCACTAGTAAAATCGACTAAAAGATATGGCTGTCGTTTGAATTATGAGGGTTTCATGTTCAAGCCAACTTCTGTGTCTTTACAAGTTACAACCACCTCTAGGTTGTTTGTGGGCACTCATCGTTTCGTTCTCCGTTCTCTGTAATTGTCAAAACAAGACGCTGGCCAGGAAAATTTTAAAACCCAAAAAGAAATATCATGTCTTGCTGATTCAAATATATGATAGTCTGGCAACGTTTTGCTGCCTTTTTGTCCCACTTTTTGTCTCCTCTGCCTATGATTGTAAGAAGCTTCATCATCTGACCAAGTTTTCTAAAGATCCCAGGTTGTTGTTGTCTATGTATACTTGTTTTGAAGGTGACTCTTTTATTTTGGTGACTGATATTCTTTTGGATGGTGAGACTGATTGATGAAGGCATTCCACACTGATTTTTGGTCTTCCCTGATTGTGTTAGTCCAGGTTTGCCATTTCTTTTCCAACTTCAAAGCAAAATCTTAAGCCCTGAACTTCACCAGGTCCTTTCTCATCTTCTTCCAATAGTCTCGCGCTCGCCTACAGTTTTTGCCATGATAAGCATTTGGTGTTCCAAATCGCTTGTGTTGTTTTTCTCTGTTTTAGGCTTGATTGGTGTCTCCTTAGGATATACTTCGGTAGACGACTATTTCATTGATTGTGGATCCTCCAAAAATAGTTCTGTGGGGAATCGTGTGTTTGTGGCTGATCAATTCTATTCCAACGTCCTTTCAACTCCCCAAAATGTCGTGGCCAATACAACAGACTCAAATTCTTTATCATCTTTATACGGTTCTGTTCTTTCTCAAACTGCAAGAATCTTCACCGAAACCTCCCATTACACATTTCCTATAAAGAAATCAGGGAGACACTGGATTCGTCTCTATTTCTTTCCTTTTAACTATACATTCTATAACTTGAGCACCGCAAAATTCTCTGTGACTGCTCAAAATTTTACCCTCTTCAAGGATTATGATTCTAAGGTAGGTTCTGGAGTTAGAGAATACTCTGTCAATGTAATTTCTGATAGACTCGTTATCACTTTTACTCCTTCAGCCAATTCTTTTGCCTTTATAAATGCTCTGGAAGTTTTGGCACTTCCTGATGGGCTCATTCCTGGGAGTGCCAGGAGCATTGATCCACAGGGCAAGAACATTACCATGTGGAAACAAGCACTGGAGACAGTTGAGAGGGTGAACATGGGCAATCAAACCGTGCCTCCTCAGAATGATAGCCTCTGGCGACTTTGGGTTTCTGACTATCCCTATCTCAAGCACAACAACTTGGGTCACCCCGTGTCCAATATAGAAGCTGTCAATGTCACCAAAGATGGTATATCAGAGTATATTGCACCTGCCATTGTCTATGGAACTGCAACTGGATTGAACTCAATATCTGATGCATCATTTAACGCCAACGCAACTTGGCTTTTTGATGTTGATCCTGGTTTTGAGTATCTAGTTCGGTTCCACTTTTGTGACATATTGACGGATCAGCGTACAAAGTTCTACTTCAATGTTTATCTAGGTTCCTCGATAGTTTATCAGAATCTTGATCTCCGCAATGTCACAACGGGCACTTTCGGCACTCCATACTTCTTTGATATCACCACAAGAGTGAGTGACGTTCGTACATTAACTGTAAGTGTTGGTCCCTCTGTTATAGACGCCACTGATCGAAGTGCCATTCTTAATGGGTTGGAGATTATGAAAATCAGCAACTCCAAGGACAGCCTTGATGCTTCGGACTCTGTATCCCCAAAAGGCTCGAAGATCAAGGTCCTATTAGTTGTGGGATTAGCTGTTGGATTGACTCTTGTTATTCTTTTTACCTTACTCCTCTTAGTAATTTGTAGAAGGCAGAGAAAGAAAGCAAATTTGGGTCTCTTTCCCAATACTATTAGTGGAGCAGGCACTTTGAAGTTAGCAGATGGTAAATATGCCAATGACAATGCGATGTTGTCAACTTCCAAGTTTGGGTACCGTTTTGCTTTTGTCGACATTCAAGATGCTACAGATAACTTCACCGAATGTTTGGTTCTTGGCGTTGGTGGGTTTGGGAAGGTATACAAGGGAGTTCTCAGAGATGGAACAACAGTAGCGGTGAAGCGGGGAAATTCTTCTTTTTCACAAGGAGTTGCAGAATTTAGGACAGAGATTGAAATGTTGTCTCAGTTTCGGCACCGCCATTTGGTCTCTTTGATCGGATACTGTGATGAGAGAGGCGAGATGATCATCATATATGAGTACATGGAGAAAGGCACCCTCAAGGAACATCTTTATGGCTCGAACCAGCCGAGCCTAAGTTGGAGACAAAGGCTTGACATATGCATTGGAGCAGCAAAAGGATTACACTATCTCCACACTGGTTCCGCCAAAGCAATCATTCACCGGGATGTTAAATCTGCAAACATACTATTAGATGAGAATCTGATGGCCAAAGTTGCAGATTTTGGGCTCTCAAAGACTGGTCCCGAGATAGATCAGACTCATGTTAGTACTGCAGTTAAAGGAAGCTTTGGGTATCTTGATCCTGAGTACTTGATAAGGCAACAGTTGACAGAAAAGTCTGATGTCTACTCCTTTGGGGTGGTGATGTTTGAGGTTCTTTGTGGCAGGGCTGTTATTGATCCATCACTTCCGAGGGAGAAGGTAAACTTAGTTGAATGGGCAACAAAATGTGAGAGGAGAGGGCAATTGGAGGAAGTAATTGATCCTCTTTTAGAAGACCAAGTAAAGGAAGAATCTTTGAAAAAGTTCAGGGATATTGCTGAGAAATGCTTGGCAGAACGCGGAGTAGACAGGCCTTCGATGGGAGATGTCTTGTGGAATCTAGAGTATGCACTACAACTCCAGGGAAATGAACAAAGGCTTAGGAGTGTTAATCTTGGGAATAATTTTGAGAGCAGTGGCAGTGTTAGTGCATCTGATGGACAGTTGAGCATAGGAAGCATGACTGACCTGACTGGTGTTTCAATGAGTGAAGTTTTTGCCCAGATGGTGCGCGAGGACATGAGGTAGATTGCCTGATGAAGTGAAAATACATTCTACACAGAAGGACTGGACTGGACTCGACTCTAATTTTTGTTGCAAATTCCGATATCAGATGCCAATTATGTAGTTTTTCTTTACCGGCTACCGATTTATTTCACTTGATAAAATTAGTATCTTTGACTTATTCTTTAATATATCTATACTTGGACGAGTCTATGTTGATTGAAAACTGGGTCGAGATATGATTCCATCAGTAGAAGAATAATCACGAAACTTTTTTGTAACTTTTGATTTTTCATAAATTAATATTTATTTAATTCTATAAAGTGATTACCACAAATTATAATTTATTCTTTAAATTGTTCTCGAAACTGATATGTCTCAACTACTGTAGCTGAATAAACGTCTGATCTCTAACGGTATTTACAGAATAGGTTGAGATAACTTTATAACTCTTACAAAGAGAGTTAAGCAAGAAGTTCTAGCTCTATAAAATTTAAGTCTATTTATAATAAGCTTTGAAAATTTTAGTAATTTAATTGAAATTAAATTTTAATTTCAATTAAACTTTAATTAGAATTACAAATAATTATAATTAAATACCAATTATGCCCATAAAAGATTCAATATCACCTATTAATCTTTATTTATTAAATATCTTATATTTAATCATAATGTTTCTCAAATTTTACAATCAAGTGCAACTTGATTAAATTAACTTTACTCTCTTCAACCTATTCTATATGTAAGACCAATTAGGTTTACAATTATATTGACAATGATTATAAAATCTAATTTTAATTCATAATCATAGATCAAAATTGGCATCTAGCAACGCATCATGACCACCAAAATATTTAGGAATGTCAAAGCGATTTTGACTAACCTTTCTTTGCATAATTTTTTTGTATAATTCAATCCTTTCATCATACAATATTCCGATTAGACATAGAGCTTGAAATTAATTTCTACTCTATTTTGAGTTTAATCATATTAGTTCTCCACTATCAGCTATCAATTCAATTAATGACATTTGTAAATTATTTACAAAACATCACTTCACCTTGGCCAAAGATTTCTTGAATTAATACTAATCGAGAACAACAAAACATTTTCTCTAATTGCTTTAAGGTGATGAATCATATCTTGATCTCTCAACTATCTCCATATAGTTTATGCTGCATCAAATAACTACCGATTAAACGACCTATGATTAAATAGATTATAAGTAGTATCAAAACATAACAATCCCCATACAAGATAACTTTGATGACCTCTAGTCAAAGGATTATTTATATGATAATCACAATGAGAATTCCATTGACATATAAGTAATGTTCTAAATGGATTTCTCATATCGGATTTGTTCAGTGAACTTATTGTCTAGCAAGCACCTACACGTTTATTTAAATATCTCTATACTTTAGTTTATGAGATCAATTACTTCCTTAATAAGGAAAAAAACAAAACATGTGTTAGTCTTTTTATGTTCTATTAATGTCCAATTTTAATAAAACAATGATTAGGAACATTTAGGAATAATACATAAATACAATATGAATCTTATAATTATAATCTCATTATAATTTTATTTGTAATGTACAATTATCCCATAGGCTTTACCATATACATCTAAACATGTATAAGATAAAGAATGCCTTTAAATAATTTGTCACTAAACTACAACCAAAGCAATTGGTTGTAGGGCATAAATCAACAATCTCGCACTTGCATTAAGCCAATCGTTTAAGTATCTCATATCATATCACTATATGACGATTATTCTTACTAGGGTAGTGGCTTAATGAGAGACTTCTTGTAATATCCCATCATGGATGGGAAGGGTAAAATGATAATTTGGAATGGATTACGAGTGTGTAAACGTATCTCGGCATGGTCATGACTAATATGGCCTCCATATATGTATAACTTGAAATTTTTGTACATGCACATGATTGTACGTGCATTCCTGACCGTTCCCAACATATGTGTTTATTGTGTAAAATATGTTATTTGTGCATAAAAAATTGAATTGGAATTGATGTTGGTGTGTTTTACATTTATGTGAAATTTTAGAAATTTTTTTAGAATTTTTTGGGAACAATATCCGGACCGGAAAAATTGTCAAATGGCAGACTAACTGATTTCCGGTATTGAAAATTACTGTCTAATGGCACTCGAAATTTAGAGATATGATGTTAGGATTTATTAAGTTAAGCCATGAGAGTTTGACGAGAAATTGGAATAGAATTTGGAACCGAAAAAAAACCAGGACAAGTGGCAAGTGACATATGTCACTTGCCTACTTAGTCATTTTTTCATTTGTTTATTTAAATATCTTAAGTTGGGCAAGTCTCTCACGACACTTATCTTAGGAAGAATTACAAAATTCACTTGAAGGGTACTTTGGCTTCTCTCATCTGAAATTCTCCTTTCTTTTTCCTCTCCATCGTATGTTTCTTTCTTCTTACACAAAAATGCTACTTTTCTCCACCTTATCAAAGGGTCTTCCACCTTAAGTGCTTTCTCTTCAACTTGTTTCTAAAAACCTACTCTAGCCCTCCTTGAAGTGATGATGATCGTGTAGTATGGTGGAAAGTGTAGAAGTTGATATCTTATGTAGAATTGAAGGAATTAAAAAGCTTAAGTAGGTAAGGATCTTAATTTATGCTCTTAAATTGGTCGTTGAAGCCTTAATTATGATTATTGTGTATTTTATTGCATAAATTTTGTGTGTTGATTGTATGGGTATAAGTGTATATTTTTGTAAGGATAAATGAGATGGTAGGTGATTTATGTGAATTAATAGTTTTGGCTTGTTTTTATGATGTTAGTATGATGGTAGATGGGAGCTAATAAAGGGAAGAAACTTGTGAGTGTGTGCTGCCATTTGTGACTCCTTATGCAAGTAAATGCCTTGATGAAATTATGGTTGTGTTAGTGATTACATTGGATGCCAATTGATGTAGGAATGATGTTTGAATGAAAGCGGGAGACTTAGGTAGCAATCTGGAAAAGTTACCTTATACATGTTTCAATGTTTTTGCCATAACTAGTTGTGTGGTTAAGCAATTGAGGTGAGGTTTGTCTTAAATTAAAAGTTAGACATTTGGATAAATTTCTTTTGAAGGAATTGCTGCCCAATTTTGATTAGAAGAGTGTTGAATCTTTGATGACCTGAATCTTTGATGAATTTTTCTAGATTGGTTTGGGTTGAATTTGTGAAATTGGTCTGCATGAAAGTTGAAGCTTTTTGTGTTAGCTTTCTAACTCTACTAATTATGATATTTTTCTATGTGTAAATTGAAAGTTATGGTCTGTTAAAGTTCAAGTGGTAATTCAGCTTTTGGTGTGCAATGCTCTAAGTGAATAGATTTTGGGTTGTTTGTATTCTGATATTTATTTGGGACTGTTAATGGAGAAATTGGCTTAAGTGACCTTCTGGAAACTTTTGGAGGATTTTTGTAGCTTTCTAATGAGGTATTTTATGTGAATTTTGAGTTTAAAGATTATTAGATATAAATTTGTAAATCTTTGTTATGGTTTAGGTGAAATGCTGATTTCTTAAACCCTAATAGGACAACCACCTTAGTGAGAGGATTTAACCTAGTTTGAATGGGAATTTGCTTTGGAGTTCTTCTTGAGAATTGTAGTATATGGTCTGAGATTTTTATTGCTATATAGTATGTAATTTGTCGACAATGGGTTGGAAATTTATGAATTTTGGAAGATTGAGTTATTTTTTAGAATGATTTGGATGGGCTGAAGCTTTGATTGAGAAATTGAGTTGTTTAATGATGGAATTGGCTTTCAGTTTGTCATGAAAGTTGTATCCCTTGTTTTTCTCTTTTGATTGACATAAAATTTGGAATTTTTAGCTAAGGTGGTTAAAAGTTATGATTTTTGAAAAAGTGATGAACTGTTGTGGCAATTTTGTGATTTGGCAGTGTCTTTGAGTGCAATTTTGATACCCGTAGAGGTGAAATTGGTTTGTGTACCCTTCATGAAATTTGTCGGATTTTCTGAGAGCTTTCGAATGAGACCTAATTTGAAATTTTTAGACACTTGTGTAAATAGATAAGGGTTTTGAAAGAGGAGAAGGTAGTTAGTGAAAATTGGAAATTTGGAAAAAGAAGGAAATTTGGGATTTATGTGACCTAATTATTTCTTTTGTCAATTACTTTCGCATCCAACGTCCGATTAACCTGAATTTTGAGGCATCGGATTCGTATAATATTTAATTTCGTTTATTTGTGAAATTGGGAATTTTTAGAGCCGAAATTGACGGGAATTGGTTAGGTCGAAGTGAGGGGTCCGGGTAAGGATTTTCCTAAGCCGTGTTTTATTTATAATTGGACCTATAGAGGTCCGAATTGAGTGATTTCGGTGTCAATGGGTTTCTAATTTTTAGAGGAAAATTTGATGACGGGAAATTGTGTAATAGTGTCGGGAATGTCACGAACATGCATTGTACACATTTAATTGCTACATGTGCATTATTAAATGTTTCTGATTGCCAATTTGGTAATGTTGGATATTTGGACTGTTTTAGAGACGCATTTGGAACGTCAATTTACAGACGTTGTCGAGACTTCCAGGCTTTAGCTTCGGAAGCAAAGGTGAGTAACCTAGATGGTTCCTCAATTATTATTTGGTTATATTTTGCACTTATACAACTGTGGAGAATAATGGAGGGACTCTTGCGTTTGTTTGTGCCAATATTCCGGACCGAAGGTGTCCGATGTATGTGGGAGATTATGACATAGGAGTGTT
>JANITW010000236.1:31396388-31409669 GCA_027564335.1 Erythroxylum williamsii | reverse complement strand
TGCATGTTTATAATTTTTCTTCCAAAATTAACCTTTCATTTCTCTCTCATCTTAATTATACATATCACAATTTCAAGACAATTTAATATGAAATTTCTCACACATGCTAATTTTATGGGAGTATTAATAAGGGTATATTTATAATTTCATTAACTTTCTTAATAAGCTTGTATTTTTCTAAAACGACTCTTATTATGAATCGGAGGGAGTAGTTCTTAATCCTTGAGGTGGAGGGATAGGATAGTCTAACACTAATCACTCCCTCAAACTATTATATATGCCACTATAGTTCGTATCTTCTTAAATGGGATTTATTATATTTCGCAAGAGGAGAGTTACTTCTACCATGCATATAGTCTCTTACGTACACTATCATGGAAGTAAGACAAGAAGCAATCACACCATATTTCTTTGTATTTTAGTTTAATTTATTTTTATTAATTAAGATTTTGGTTAGTCATTTAATTCAATATATATATATATATAAATGAAAAGACAAAAATGTTATATGGAGCTTTGCAAATTTTATTCATAAGGTGCTCTTTTCTTTTTGAAACATATATATGATAGTTACAGTATAAGTATGCTAAATTTATATTTTGGTCCTCATTTTATTTTATATGGTAACTAATTAATATACCAATACTATATATTCAATTGTTTGTATAGAGATATATATCATATACACTTGAAAATGTTTTTTATTTTTCAAAAATTATATGGAAAATAAAATGAAAACACAATTGTTTTTTAAAAATAGGTTTTCTTTTGAAAGCACATTAAATGCTAATTAATAGACGGTTTTTTTTTTCAAGTGAACAATTTCATATGGATTTAATAATTCATTCATTTGGACCAAATTCTAACTCTCATTAAAGATTTGGCTTAATTGGTTGCTGCTCTGTAGCCCAATGTTTTCCTTAAAATCAGGATCACCGAGAGGTGCAAGAAAGTCAAGTTTCAGCTAACACATTGGCCTCTTAAAAATGACAGAATACTATTCATAACCGCAACAATAATTTCTTAACAAGAATCTTCCCTTTGAAACATACATTGCATGCATCCTAATACTCATGGTGTAACTTGTTTGCAAAGCCGTAGATAAGATTAGGAAATTGCCCGATTCGAGCTAGAATCTGATTCGAAATTTTTTATTTAGGCTCGGATTTGGCTTGAAGTTTAATTGGGCCAAGACACCCGAGCTCGATTTAATCTACGCAACCTGAAGCCCCACTTAGTCGGATCAGAAATCTTGTTTTTTTAGATTAAAAGTAAAAATGACATTATTTTATTTAAAACAACGTCGTTTTGTCTATAATTTTCGAACTTTAGATTGGGCTGGGCATAGGTAGTCTAACCTGGAGTTTGATCCCGAACTCGAAAATTAGGAAAAGAACTTTGAACCCGGTCTCTTTTCTTACTGCCATCTTTAGGAAGAGGAATAGCTAAATTTTATATGCATATTGATGTTGTAAGTGAAACAATTGAAATTGAGATACTAGAAACCTAGAACTGTTTTCTTCATGAAATTTTATAAGATATTTACATAGGGAAAGAAGACTAAAGAGATAATAAAAGAAAAGGGAGGAAAAAAGAGCACAACTGGAAAGAACAAGGTGACAGGCAAGCAAATCAAAAATGGAGTATTGTTTCTTTTTAGTTAGACTACAAGTAGGAAAAGAACATGGTGGGCCTAGGGTTTGCCTATGGTTTGACGTACACAGAACCTTTGGAATTAGACGCTTTAACCAACTCATAATTATGCTTAGTGTTTTAGATAAGCAGGACGCACATGTCCATGCTTCTTTAATTAAGAGACTTTTGGACCACGACTCTACTTAACAGGCATCTGATTGAGTCTGCAATACGTGCCGTTGTCATTCTTTATTGAATTGAGTCATTGGTTCTGCAACAAGGAAACCTTAAGCTTTTGCAAATTTGTGTTATGTTATGAACACAATAAGAAAATGAAGTTTAGCAACGGATATTATCAACAAAAAATTCACATATTTTGTCGATAAACTAAATTAGCGACGAAATTTACCAACAGATCAAGACGTTAGAGACACGGCTATAGGTAATAATTTGTGACAAATCACAAATTTTTCGTCGTTAATTTACCGACGGTTATTTTGCGCTGTCGGTAAATTTAGCAATGAAATTGGTTATTCCATAGGTAAGTTAACGATTAACATTATCAACGAAACTAAGTTATCCGTCAGTAAATGTAATAGATTCTACTGACAAACTTTGCTTTTTTATTTTCCCTGCATTTAATTTTATTTGATAATCTTATGATTAATACATAATTTATACAGTTATCAGTTATCTGTTGATAATATTTTGAATTATTTCTATATTTAATTTGTTAAAACAAAAAGTCTATTGATGAGGTAAAGAAAAAAATTATCTTAATTGATAATAAAAAATTATTTCGTACATAATAAGTATTTAATTTATACGAAATAACTACAAGTACGTTATTCATTTGGTGAACGCAGATGCTCTGACTACTGTAATGAGATGTTGCCCTCCCCTTTAACTCACCCACCTTATTACGGAGCTAGGCTATGTTTCTCCATCGACTATTGCAACTAAGTTGCTAATATCTGCACTGTACTCCGAAACTCATAGACTTCACTAGGTGCAGACCACCTACTTGATATTGCTGTACTAAATGTGGAGGATTGCGAATAACATGTGTTCGTAAATAGACCTAAACCGAATATCCTTCTATGACAGTCAATACCACCTACTGCATGGAGATATGTTTAAATCTCATTAACATTTTCATACTATTGAGACTATCATTGAATACTTTCTTATATTTGGAGACGATGTTTATATTAATAAATGATCATTATTAAGCACTAATATTAAAGTATAAATTTTACATACATTTAGTTCTCGACATCAGATGTTGACAAAGGTCAAACTATCATACTTCTTAATGTGAGTGTGCAAAAAGAGCTAACAAGGATGTAGACTTTGTGCCATAGACTTTTCCTGCATCAGAATAAAATGATATAATTGAACTACATACAAAAACTTTGACAAAATTTCTCCTATTTTTATAATAATTTCCCTTGTTGAACAAAGAAAGAAACTTAACAATACAGTTACATATGGCACTAAACATTTATAATATTATCATTCTCCATAATATATATATTTTCATTTCAAAATTTGCAGATCAAATTAAATTGAAATACACCAAAGTAAAAAAAAATCAGAATATAAATGTAAACTGTAGATACTTACAAGTCTTTCTGCATGCTCATAGTGAGTAATAGATCTTCTAGTATGTACAGGAAGACTCTCTCTCCCTGGTCCTCCACATCTGTTGTTAGAATTCTCTATGAAATAGATATTGTCTCAGATGATGTCCAATACTACTGTCAACGACTTCATATTTATTAAGAAATATAAAGTGATCATATATCAATCTTGTGTATTGCAATACTACTGTCAACGACTCCATATTTATTAAGAAATATAAAGTGATCATATATCAATCTTGTGTATTGCACCAACAAAGTCTTGATACAAGTATGTGCTCGTCTCTCCCGTTCTTTATAAATGACCGTGTCAATTTCAGAATCTCAAAAAATTCTTTTTGAAACAAAAGGGAAAACATACAATAAATACTTATAATTTACAATATTTATCTAATTAATGTATAAAAATCAATTAAAATATTTTTTGTATTTTAAACTTCTGATAATAAAAATTCGTTTACCGCTTGAGAGATATTTTTCCGTATATAACCCTCAAGATCAATATTCTCAATGAATTTTGATGTCATGTTTCTTGAGTACGGTCTAGACAAAATGAACCTAATATTAAAACAATCAATTTTATATCATTTTTAAATTTAAATCTATAACTTAATTATAAACATATGGTGTTTCATGTATTAATTTTCACTTACAAATTATTAACAATTGTGTTGTAACTTCTTCCATCAACTCCCTCAGCTCCAGGTTGGAGGCTGTCGCCTTCATTTATATCATTTACTCCTGAAATCTCTCTCAGTATAGGGGTAGTTGATAGTGTAGTAACAAGTACAAAAGGTGATATCTCATTTACGAGTGTAGTAGTTGGAGGTACAATATCTGATTCGGTTGCAGTTGTAGAATGTGATGCTTTACCTAAAGAGTAACTGGCTCCAAATTATGGTTTGAACCTTGATCACATCATATCATGTTTTCTCTTTGATGGCATATTTCAACCTGAAATTCATATTTTATTGAATATTTCAGAAATATAACAATTTCAATTCATTATATAACAATGTATTGAAAATTTAGAAATTGATTTATTGAATATAATATTCTATTACAAATACAAATTAATCATTATCAGCAGTTAATTGTAAATCAAAATCTTCATCATCTTCTTTTTCTGAAGAATTAGAATCAAACTCAAGCTCTTCTTCAAATCTCTCGCCCTTCTCATCCTCCCTAGATGACATTTCAACATATTCATTATTTGAATCATTTAAAGGTTTATTCTCATCATATGTAATAAATGCATTGTTTCATAAATGTCTTCTTAAAACGTTTCACTTTTAATTCTCTGTTATCCCTTTCCATGTGATTCAAAAATACCTCTAAGTTTAACTTGCAAACGACTAGCCAATCTGACTTATCTCGTCGTAAGCTGAAAAAGGAACATAATACACTTAGATCGTTTGCATTGTCAACACGAAAGGTTCAAATTGTCTAAATCTTCTTCGCTAATTGATTTCAACTAGATTGTATTGACTATGAATTTTTATACTAACATTTAGAGTTGGATCAAACTAGTCACACTTAAATATCACACTTCATTTTATTAATAATGTAAGGTACTTAGTTTCAAGTATCTTAATAATTTTATCATAGTAATCCATTAATTCTCTTTGTATGCAAACTCCATTATTTACTATTGTCATGCTATAACCGTGATATTTTGTATGATATGTGTATCCATTAACAAAATACACTGAATACGAATTAACAGTTCACACAGATCTCTTTGTAAAATCACATATAAACCTATTCTCTATTGATTTTCTAAGGCCTACACAAAAGAAATTATCATATTAAACAGTATAATGTCATTTGAGATTTAATATTACAATTAAATCATTTCAATAATTATAAGTGAAAACTTATATATTTCTCGAACCATCGAGAAAAGTGTATTCGAACTTTTTTATTAATATCATCTTGTTTTTTAGGGACATTAGCTCGCGTACCCTTCCTCGTATATTCTAAAAACATAGACGTAAACCAAATCATTAGTAAAAATGCATAAACCAACAATCCAAACAAAGCCCACCAACCCACCCACTGTCATATATATAAGCATTTAACACCTTCATTTTTTGGAGACAAAATAAACCCAGTAGTTTTGTTACCAGAAAATGATGCACGATGGACCAAAAAAAAAGCAAAAATTAATAGTGGAAGCTTGGGAGGAAGAGGATTGATGACGTTCATGGTGGGAAGAAGAGAAAAAATGACAAAGAGGAGGGAGAAGGGGGTTTTGGGTGAGTCAAGTTTGTAAATAAAACGATATCATTTTAATTTATGAACAGTTTGATAGTTACTGACATAACTGCATTTCCGTCAGTATTACAATTCTGTTAGTATTTTATTGATGGAAATGAAGTTCCATTGATATTCCAGATGCTTATTTTTCCCACCAGCCATTACCGCCTACTTTTATGACGGACACATCTATTCCGTCAAAAAACTAGCGGGGATATTTTTCCTCCACGTTTACCAATAGATATTTTGACAATCTCAAAAATAATTTTTTCGTCAAATATACTAACAAAAAATCAATTTTTGTCACTAATTTACTACAGAATATGTTCTGCCTATAATTTTTGTCGATAATGTGTTATTTTCTTGTAGTGTACATCTATAATAAGAAATTGAAAGGCTGCATAAGGAAGTATAATCCTGATTCACTCCAAATTTTACTCTATTTAGTAAAAATAGTACTCAACTTTACACACACACACACACACACATATATAATGCAAGTTAAGTACAACAAATCATATTATCGCTTCCGTTACTTGTGAGAATTATACTTCTACTAATTAATTTCTTGTTTTTGATTGGAATTTTAAGTTTCGATACATCAACAAAATGACTTACAAGGTGACTATATATATATAGATTCAATTCATTTAACTTTTTCACATTTTTATGCTCATACATATAGAATAGAACATTAATTATATTTTAAAATTATTATTTTAAAATATTAATCATGTTTAAAATAAAAACATTACACACACACATACACATTTTTGTTTTCATAATTTTTAGAGTACTGGTTCATCATTTGTATTTAATTAACTTTTGGTTTCAATACTTTTATTTGTACAATTACAATATTAAGAAGAAATTAATCAAACGTTTAAGAACAAATTTTCTTTTTGTGATACTTTGATTACGGATGTTTATTGTGTAGGTTAAATATTCAATTCTTTTAATTTACGGTTAGTTAAACAAATCTCAGGCTTTACCCAATTTTACAATTATATCTTGAATTTTAAAAAGTAGCAATGGAATACTTAAGCTTTCAATTTTGTTCAAATCTAGCCTAACGTTAGTATCTCTGTTAATGATGTTGATGCGACAAGCCATGTTAGACATAAATTTAGACATATATAATAACTATTGAATTAAGTTTAACATGTCAAATTTAATTTAAGTAATTAAAAAATTAAAAAATTGAAATGTCAATGAGTAAAAATTCCTAATTAATTTGGGAATAAGACATTCTGTAATTACGAGTGCCGCTCCTCTTCTTTGTAAATTGTTTTACCCTTTTCTTTATTGTTGCACACCAATCTTTATTAATTAGAATGTTATGTTGGTGTGGTCGAAGGGAGTTCTAAAGGACACCCGAAAGGTTTGATTCATTAGCAGAGTTGACCAAAGTAACAATTCTGGTAAGTTTCTAGCTCTAAGAAGGAGGAATCATATTATTGTTATTGCTTTGGATTCAGATGCCACCATTAATCTTCTTGATGCCTTTAGAAACTTTTTAAAATTGTTGAAAAAGACAGGAATGAAGGTTTAGTTGCGTTCATTCTCTTGACATTTAGTTGTGTTCATTCTATCGACATCCTTGACCACTTCTGAGATATACTATTCCTTGTCTTAGGGGGATTTAGCCCCAGCAATTTTAATGCTCATATTTGCAACAGTGGTAATGACCTCTATTATTCAACTAATAGCTCAAAAGATGGTCCTTTTATGGTGGGATTGTATTATCATTCGCACATTGAATGTCATACCTGAGGAAGACTTTGGTTAGCTGGGCAAATTGTCTTACCCTTTTCTTTGTTGTCCCAAATTAATTAGGATTTTTATCCCCGTGTTTTTTAAATTTTTTGTAATTTCTAATTTTATTTAATTATTCAAATTAAATCTGACATAAAAACCTTAATCTAACAATTATTATACATGTCTAAATTTATGTCTGTCGTCATTAATGGAAATATTAACCTCAAGTTAAAATTAAAAAAATTAAATATTTAATTGTTACTTTTATAAACCTTAAGTCATAATTACAAAATTGAGTAAAGTTTGAGTTTTTTTTTTTTGTAACTAACCCTTTAATTTATGATGCATTGTATTTAATGTTATGACTTAGCTCTAAAATTATCACAATCAAAATCAATAGTAACTTAGAGATAACCACAAAAGCTACACTTAATTATGCAAGTTAGACCTAATTCTACATACATAATACCCAAGATCTTAGAATTATATGATTTTCACAATTCAAACATTCATGAAATAAAGTATACCTGAATTTATGATAGACTTCTAAAGACAATCAAAGAAAATTTAAAAAATAATTTTGTTTCTTTATCTTAATGCCGTTTAAGTTTGATTACATTTTCTTTGTTTATGGGGAAAAACTATCATGACGGGAAGAAAGAGGGAATTCTTCTAATTAAACTTTTATTAATATTTTATGTCCCATTAACTTATATGCAATAATTATAAAGAGTATCTCTCCGTTGACTAATAGGATTTTGATACATAATAATAATTATCTATTAACTAAATGAAAGACTAGTAATAAGAATACGACAAATAGACCACTATAAAGGAAATATCTAACATTCTATCATTTAGTCCATATGACATTATTCAAGTTTTTTGTATAATAATGGAATATAACAAATCTATAATAAACTAAAATTTTCATAAATTGTTCAAATCATAAATCATTATTAAGTAAAAATTGAAAATTATAGTGGCTTGCATGTACCATACAAATCATTAAGCATGCCATCTAATTTAGGAATAGGATGTTTATATTTTATAGTGATTTTGTTGACAGTCCACATGCGTTCTCCATAATCTATCCATTTTTTGTACTAATAAAAAAGAAACAATTTTATGCCTAAAAAGTCTAAAAAGACCTAAGTTATCCTACTCGTAAGTATATAAGATAATTGTAGTTGATAACCTATAGGTGAAATTGGTCAATTTAAATTAAATTTGAATTAAAAATAAAAATAAAAACAATGCATTCCTAAACATTCTATCCCATTTTGAGTGAAAGCTTTTAAGCAAAATTACGAAATTAAATTAAAAAGTAGACGGAATTAAATGGGAGTAAAGACAAATTGATTTACCGAAGTGAAAAAACTCTTGAGATTTAATTTTATTCATTTAACCTCCTATGCATGATTAAAGAAAAACGATTGGATTGCTATCTTACTAAAATTAATAGTTAGATTTTAAATTGATTCGAATAATGAACTAATCTAACTTTCGTATTCAATAAGTTATTATTCGAATAAATAATGAAAACTTGGCTACCAATTACTACTTAAGTTAATATATTTCTAATTCTTAACATAAATGTCCATGGTTTCTCGATCCATATTAAACTTTATCTCTCGAATCTTCATTTAACACTAAAATGATGCAAAGTTTAGCCATTCTGTTACATCCATTTAGTTCAAAAAACTGCAACAATAAATAAGACAACAGATCCATAACCCAATTATGCATATTAAACTAAATAGCTACACTAACTCTCAGGAAAAGAGATCAGCCCATGATGGATATCACCACATTTATCATCATTAAACACTTTAATCGCATGTTACTATTAACAAAAGTATTAAAGCAATAATAAAATAGTGAATACCGAATGGATTATCAAAAGAAACAAATAACAGTTGGCTAAACTAATAAGATTATAAGTCAATTAATAACAAATAGTAAAATGAAAGAAACAAAACAACAAATGAGAAATAGAGTAGGCAAACAGATCATCAAATAAAGAGTTGTGGAGATCTCCAGTCCCTCTCAACCTCCAGTTTTGGCTCTTGCCTTCTGCTTTAGCTTCTTCCCCAGACGAATGTTCACTCAAGTTGAATGAGATTCAGCTCTAGCTCTCGCTTTGGGCCTCTTCCAAGCTTCCACCTCTTTGATTTTTTGCTCTTCTTCCCGACTCACTTTGTTTCCTTTCTCTGTTTATCTTCTTTTTCTCTATCTCTTTGTGCCTCCCATGTCTGTAGTGTCTCTAAGTGAGTGAACGAATGAAACAATCAATGAAAGATGTTTTTTTTTTCAACCGCCACCGCCCTTACCTTTTATTAGTATTATTGGAAAACCGGGTTGAGATCTGATCCCGACCACCGCGAAATAATCACGAAACTTTTTTGTGACTTTTGATTTCTCAAAACTTAAGATCTATTTAATTCTATAAAATGATCAACACAAATCATAATAAAGCGATGACTTAATTTCGTACCTTATTTCGAAACTTGATCTTTATCTTGTTGTATCTCTCGAACCATTTCCAAAACTGATCTATCTCAACCACTGTAGTCGTACAAGTGTCTAACCTCTAATAGTATTCACAAAACAAGTTGAGAGAACTCTGTGACTCTTACAGAGAGGGTTAAGTAAGAACAGCTAGCTTCATAGAGCTTAAGCCTATTTATAATAAGCTTTGGACGTTTTAGTAATTTAATTGAAATTAAATTCTAATTTCAATTACACTTTAATTAGAATTATAAATAATTTTAATTAAATACCAATTATGCCCATATAAGATTTAATATCTTATATTGATTTTTATTTATTAAATATCTCATATTTAATTATAAAGTTTGTCAAACTTTACAATTAGGTGCAACTTGATTAAATTAACTTTGTTCTCTTCAACTCATTTTATATGTGAGACCCATTAGGTTCTCAAATATGTTAGTAATGATTATAAAATCTAATTTTAATTCATAATTAAAATTAGATAAATTAAAACTCCTTTTAATTTATCTTTAATTGTCCTATTAAACAATTTATAATCATAGTTCAAGATTGGCATCTAGCAATGCATCAGGACCACCCAAATATTTAAGAATGTCAAAGTGATTTTGACTAACCTTTCTGTATATAATTTTCTATATAATTCAATCTTTTCATCATACAATGCTCTAATTAGATATAGAGCTTGAAGTTAATGTCTACTCTATTTTAGGTCTAATCATATTAGTTGTTTGCTATTAGCTATCAATTCAATTAATGATATTTGTAAACTATTTACAAAACATCACTTCACCTTGGCCAAGGATTTCTTGAGTTAATACTAATCGAGAATAACGAAATATTCTCCCTAATTACTTTAAAGTGATGAATCCTATCTTGATTACTCAACTATCTCCATATAGTTCATGCTACATCTAATGACTACTAATTAAATGACCTATGATTAAATAGATCATAAGTAGTATCAAAACATAACAATCGCCATACAAGATAACTTTGATGACTTCAAGTCAAAGGATCACATATACAATCATCACAATAAGAATTCCATAAATATACAAGTAATGCTCCAAATAGATTTCTCATATCGAGTCTATTAAGTGAACTTGTTCTCTATCAAGCACCGGCACGTTTGTTTAAGTATCTCTATACTTTAACTTATGAGATCGACTACTTCCTTCATAAGGGAAAACAAAATGTGTGCTAGTCTTTTTACATTCTATTAATGTCCAATTTTAATAGAACAATGACTAAGACCATTTAGGAATAATACATAAATGCAATATGAATCTTATAATTATAATCTCATTCTAATTTATTTGTAATGTACAATTACTCCATGGGCTTTATCATATACATTTAAACATGTACAAGATAATAAAAATGCCTTTAAATAATTCTTCGCTAAACTATAACTAAGGCGATTGGCTGTAGGGCATAAATCAATATATGTTTTCCTAGCTTCATTATCGTCGCATTTGTAGTGGGTTCAGTTAGGATGATGACCTGCTTTTATACAAATCTGTTAGGAAGTGCAGGGAAAAGTAGGAAATCATTGTTGGGCATAAAGAATTAAATAGCGGTTGCTAAATACTAATAGAATATTAGATTCTACCAATCCGTTACAAGTTGTTATAGTACAACCTATATATCAAATATAATTATATACAATATGTAATTTGAATGAAAATATAACAAATTACTCTCTGTTTTCTTACAACTCTTCTTCTTCTTCTTCTCTCTCTTCATTCTCGCTTAATCATCTCATGCTTCCTTATTCCTTCTCTACTCCTCCTTCTTCTTTAAGTAAAACTCTCTGATCCTTACATCTTGTTATTAAAGCATCGATTCTACAACTACTAACCTACCTATAATGGCTGATAGTATTAGAGCAAAAATTTTTGAACAATAGCTCATGCAACTGCAGTCATAGATGGAATAGTTCCAAACGTATTCCAGCACAAGACTCAAGGTTAACTTACAAAACTAAATGTCCTTAACCCGATATTGGAGAAACTAGGTGCCCTCAATAGACTCAATGAGGGGTAAAACCACATGGAGAAAATAATGGAGCTAGTAGAAAGCATATTAGAATTATTTTAGAAGGATAAAACTCATCGAGAGAAGGACCTCATACAAACCAATATAACATCAATGATAATCACTTTGAGATCCCAATGACTATAGGAAAATGTATACTACTCACTCCTGTTACTAGAACTATTTTGAGTGGCAAGGGAGGAGGGAACAATCGTAGTTGAACAATAGGGGATAAGGGGTTGAGAATAGGGATAAGGACCTGTGAGATCCACAGAGAAGGGCCTTGGCCACTAGACATAAGAGGGGTATGAATGGCGAATGGAACTGGGAAGGATATCATTAGCACGTTTTGAAGCTAGAGATACCATATTTTGACGACAACAACCCAAGGTGTTAGGTGCATACATGCGAGAAGTATTTAGGGTATTACAGGATCAATAAACCACAAAGGGTATAATTGATATCCTTGTTTATAGATGATAAGATGGAAATCAGGTTCTAGAGTTAGGTTGCTAATAGAGAGCGAATGGTTTGGGGGGAGTTCGTAGAGAGTGTGTACCTTAGGTTCGAAAGGCAGAGCACTACAGAGGTGGTTGATGAGTTTAATAAGATAAGACAGGTAACCACAATGGAGGAATACCAAGGGAGATTTGAAGAGTTAAAGATTCTCATGTTAACGAACAACTAAACACTTATGGAAGTGTATTTCATGGATAGCTTCATAAGCAAACTAACGGAATAACTCAAATCTACGATGAAGCTCAACAAACAGCACACTCTAGATTAGGCGTTCAAGGAGGCCCAACTGCATGAAGATGTTATGGATAAAATCTGTAAAAAACAATGGAGTAAATTGAAGGGGATTGATGGTACTAAGACCATGGACACCGCTTTTGTCATCAAATGAGAAACAGGATTGGTCTGAGGGAACCCTAGCATCCATAGAGGGAGAGAAGGCAACCAAGAGTTCAAGAAAGGATCAATTCTGTGTTACGAATGTGGGGATAAATATGTGTGCAAGAAGCAATTTCTTGCACTAGAAGGGCACGAAGGGATCGACAGAGAGGAGATCATAGCATAGGTAAAAGTGTCCGACATGATGGAAGTAGAAGAAGTAGGAGATGGGAGCAATGTAGACAACTGGACTATCTCCCTACATGCACTGTGTGAGAACAACTTGCACCATACTTTGAGATTCCACGGAGTGATGGGCAACAGGAAGATCATTGTAATCCCCAATGCATTTTTATGTGAAGGATCACATTCTGTAGATGCTACTGCACATCCAGATGAGGCATCACCTTCTGTACCTATTGCTATACCATCCAACATCCCTACTTATTAGCCCCGAAAATTTTTTTTTAATTATTTATTTATTTTAATTAAGCATGATTAGGCTAATTAAGTAATTTAGTTAGCATTAATTAAGATG
>JANITW010000236.1:31365667-31377498 GCA_027564335.1 Erythroxylum williamsii | reverse complement strand
ATAGATCAGGAGTCAACAAATGCATAATTACTAAAGAAAACGGGCCTAATTTATAGTATAAATTTGGTCCAATCACCGACAACGAATTCTTTATATTCAGTCATAGTATACTTGTTACTTATTTAAAATAAATAATGTTATTTTTGTATAGTTTATATGTACTAATTTATGGTGGGATATTCAAATACTAATTTATAATATACATCAAATGGATGCATTACCAAAATGATTGAGTGATTAAATATGGACAATCTACTTTATTTTTCTTCCAAACTCTCCGTCTCTCCTCCCAGCTCTAACTTTCACTCTTGAGTAAATGCTCAGGTGGTCATGTCAATTATTATATTTTATTTTACATTTTACAGCAAACGACTTTTTGGATGAGATTTATTTCCAGGAATAGATCCTCTGTTCTGATTACAGTATTTCAACCTTATTTTATTAAATCTCACCTCCACATTTGTGAGGGAAGATTTTATATGTTATTTTCGGTGATAATTTTTAACTATTTTATATTAGTACGAAACTGAAACTGAAAACGTTGCTTTCAATTCCCATCCGTGAATGGAAACGCAAGAAACCAAAAACAACTGATACTATTGATCATATGAAATTACTTTCCTGCTAAGCGCTGCTGGTGCATAATGAAGGAAACTTCGGTGAGCCGTGTCCGTTACAATTCAATCTTAATTGATAAAGATAAGCCCAAAATCCAAATCCATAAATACAAAATATCAACTTTTAACTTTTACTTCAGGCGAATACAAAAAGAGAAAGAATGACGCAGGCGATCGAAGTTCTAACTCCAGCAGATTATATGTAGTCTTAGGACTGCTGAGCAGTCTACAAAACTTCCATTGCTTCGTAACCCTATTTGACAGCCTACACTAGATCTGCTTATGTTCATCTTCCTTTGTTGACTTTCAGAACACTTTTCACACCTTAATTTCTAATTTGGCAAGTGGTAGCCTATCTACATCAACTACCAACAGTCTTTTAAAGCCAAAAATATCAGGCGCTCAGTTCGTTTCGCTTGTTGTTTAACTCTCTGATTTTTCCCTCAAGTTTTGGATATGAATGGGGAGTTGTTCACGTAAGCGTGTCAATGCCTCCAAAACTATCCACCATCCTCTTAATTTCTTGAAACTTGCTGATGCACATGTCAAGCTAACTTTGCAATATAAATACTATGTTTGAAGTCTTATCCAATCAACACATTTTATGTTCTTTCTTTATTAAAATATTCTCTTTAATTAATAAATGAGTATTCAATATTCCTAAATTTGTTCAACTACAGAACTTAATGAAGGTTTCAAATTATCCGTGGGGGGCAGTCGGCAAGTGCAATTAGATAGGACTAACAACAATTAAACGTTGGGAGGTTGGTGTTATTAACTTGAAGTTGCCAGTGGACAGTTTCTAGAAATGGATTGGCTTAATTAACTTCATCTAAATTGGCAAGCTTCTTTAAGAAAATAGCATAACAGGTTTTACCATTTCCAATTTGGTATGAGTTGCTTGCTTTCGTCTTCAGATACATTAAGAATCGGTGACTGACCCGACATGCACCAGACTTTTTTGGAACTTTCATGCCCAATATTGTATTGGTATATAGTCCTGAAAGGAACTTTTGGCTTTAAACATTACTATTTATTACCAGAATCCATATGCTCTTGACCCGTGACGATAAGTCAAGCCTACATCAAGTTTGGCCAGCAAGCAGGCAGAAAACAGATACATTTAATTAGAGGCTTCAAAGACATAAGCATTCAAGACACGTCTCATGGGTGCATGGACACTAAAGGGGGAGTTGAAACGAACACGAAAAGACATCATAATCAATTCATTGTGATGATATAAGTTATCATTTTAATCAACATTCTTTTCAATTTTTATACTTTTTTCTCTAATCTTCTGTTTACTAACTCCATGGCTAGCAATGACTGAAGTCCATAAGATAAGCATAATGTTTGTACAAATTTAAAAGACGAAATTTTGTAGAGATAAAAGCCAACTAATACTAAGAGCCTAGGAAGAACTGGACGAACTGTACTGAAAATAATCTCCAATTCAAGAGGAAGCACTGAAGTACTGTTCCACAACTTGGGCAGATGGGGCAACAGCGACAAGAGCAGTGCCACTATCTGAAGAGGGAGCTGTGCAGCGAGGTGGTTAAATACTGGATCGGAGGGAGCACACCGGAACGGGAGAGCACGCTGGATGAAGATAACCTAAGAGAAGCTACAATAACTACATCATTTTATGTAACCCTGAACTCCGACTTAATTTGATCGAGCTTCCAATTTTCTTTTTCAAACTCAACACATCGCCTATTTTAATCTGAAATGACATGAAAATTCGAATCTAAATCGAACCTCGATCAAATAGGTCCGAGTTTAGGCCAGAGTTGCTATCCTCAAATATTTTAAACAGTTAACAATTGTTAACTTATATATTTGGCAGATATCATAGGAGTAAAATAATTTAAAAAATCGTAAAACTATTAATTAAAACAATTTAAATAAAAGTAAATAATTTTTACTTAAACATCGTTTTATATTATTAATTAAAATAATTGAGAGATTTACTTGATTTAGAAACATCACATCATAAGTGATTTCATCAATTCTACAATTTTTTGTATTTTAAAATTTTCCTAAAAATTTATTATTTTGCAAAAAGTTTAAAATCAAACATCTTGTTAAATTGCACAATTAGCTCAAATTGATATAACAATCTTTCGATTTTTATGAAAAATGACGCATAAGCAAGTGGGGACTCATTTTGCCAATCATTAGCTTATGATGAATTATAATACCACTCAAAAGCTACCGAGTTAATAAACATTTTCATTTTTTTCAACCGGACCTCATTTCACTTCTTCTCACATTTCTACATTTTTTGTCACTATGATACGTTTTTTATTAACCTTCACCTATTAGCTCTTATTAAGAATATCTCTTATGGTTTCTATTTCATTTTCATATCTATGGTAAATCAACTCTTCTTGAGTTTTGTTTTGTTTCTCCCATCTCTTTCATTCTTTCTGTGAATTATTTTTTTTATTTTTTGAAACCTTGCTCAAATTCTATCTCTCTTGTTATTAATAATACATTTAGAGATAAATAATGCCCTACAGTCCTACAACTACGACAAATTCCCTCTGTGATTTTGAAAATAAAATACCTATGTCCAATAAATCAAAGATGTTACGTAAACTATGATTCTTATAAGGAATTCTGTCGTGGTTAAGCAAAAAGAGTACATCTTTCTGGTTTTCAAATTAGGACAAATACCTTTCATTGTTTGAATTTAAAAATCCCCTTGTAGTATTACACCTAAAAGCTTGTAATATTTGCCTTAAGTAAATTTTTAAAAAATATTACAGGCCACCAATATGTATTTGTGTACTCCAATCCAAAATAACACTACCTAAATGTGTGTTACTTTCCTTTACAAAAACGAGAAGTCAAGTAATCAAACATCACATGTTTTAATTAACGTCAAGGATTAATATGACATCAAGTTGTACTACATATTTAACTTGCCCAACAAAACCAAAAAGGCAATTTTGAAGTTATATATTCACAATTATGAGATTTATGAACATAACATCCAAAATGAACCCTGACAATGTAAAATATTCACCACTTTCACCTGGAGATTCGCTCAGATGATATTAATTTATTGGTTACTCTTAGTTTGTTGACTTGGTTCAATTGGTTAGCTAATTTTGAACTTATTAGGTTTGCCTTATTTAATAAATCCTCTTATTATATCCACATTGTTTGCAAAACTTGTATGCCACTTAAAGTTCCCTTTTTGTCACTTTGTATTAACTTGTTCTTCATTTTCTTCCCTCATTATGGCCTTATTGGGTATACTAATACTTTTATGAATTATACTAATACTTTTTTACGAATCACGAAAGTTCTAGTACCTCTTTATGGCTCATGTTTGAAGTTAGCCAATGATGTTCACCTATAATTGATAATTATTTGGATAAAATTACAAATAGTTAGTAAATGAAATAAACAACTAAATGGGAACATGGAAAGTGAAGCTTACTCAAAATTGGGACCAATCAGCAAGCATATGTTTATATAAAAAAACACCTTATGATGCATCATGTTTTTAGATTCCTTTGACCTACCTCTATCATGTCTAATATAGCATATGTATGCTGACAAGTATTCTAGTAATTTACAAGTGCAAGTCGTCTTCCCCAAACCAACTATAGTTTGCCCAAAGTATATGTGCTTAAATTTGAACAACCTCCCATTACTGAAATAAGAAATCTAGTCGTTGGCATACTTCTTTGGCTTTTGCAAAAATTGTTTGAATTCATGGACAAATATATCATATCTACTTTTCATCTCCTTTCTTTTCTTATTGAATCTATTCATCATAACCCTCCGCATTAGCTCAAGCATCGTCAAAATAGATTTTTCTTGAGCCTCTTTAATGTAAGAATTGAAGCTCTTTAAATGATTGTTCAGTGGCATATCATATTTTACTCTCACAAATATATGTACTCTTATACCACTTGACCAACAAAATCAAAGTGATCCAATCATATGCTTGCTTGATAGCACTCTTCAATTTCTTTATATACATATCATATTAATTATATGCATATTCCCTTGTTTCATTCCATATCATATCCTTTACAACCTTTTTCGTTTTAATTTGCCTTTGTGAGTTAATAAGGGCATGCCTCACAATATATATGCTTAACTCCTAATATATTCTTTATTGAATACTTCCCCAAAGCCTTGTTACCATAAGTAGAAACCTATTTACATACATATTTTAGTAAATCGAAATATATTCAAACTTAAAATGTAATAAAAATAATATCCATTGTCTATTAGATATGAATACCTAACCAATCTCCTAACAACACTCAACATCTTCCTGTAAGCACTTCAAAAATCATCTCCAAGAACAACCTTCCAAGTAATGGAAAGCAGATCATAGTTGGCATCTACACCATTAATTATGGCAAGCTATCTTATATCTTTATACTTTAAATGATGACATCTAAATAAATTATTGACTTATAAGCTACTAAGAATCCCTTTTTACATTCACCTAGGCACATGCATAATCACTTAAATGCTACAATCCATATAAGTACTTCAAGATGAAAGAACTCCCATTATTAAACTAAAATACAGCCAAGTCATAGCTTCTTCATTTCCTTAAGTTTTCACATGCCTCATCTATTGACAATTGTAATGCTCTAGCCTTCACTTTATATGCCTTTTCCCGTTGATTTCTATATTGAAGTCCCTAAATAAATGACCCTTCTAACTATTGATATTTTAATTAA
This sequence comes from Erythroxylum williamsii, assembly GCA_027564335.1. NCBI lineage: Eukaryota > Viridiplantae > Streptophyta > Magnoliopsida > Malpighiales > Erythroxylaceae > Erythroxylum > Erythroxylum williamsii. Next base: position 31,372,163 of record JANITW010000236.1, on the reverse strand, counting down.
GGTTATCTATAAAATATAACAAGTACTTTTAGTAATCCAGTTAGAATCACAACTTTTATTATGGTGATCTATCTTATGTTCGTGATTAGGCTAGCATATCTTGATCTAGAATGCTACTTTTTATTGTGTTTATGATGAATGTATCCTTTATCAATAGTTTTTCTTGCATACATATGTCACTCTTTACATTTTATTCTTCATGTATTCATAGTTAAATCTCGTCCCTATTGTATTGTGTTAAGAACTTCTTGAAATTTCTAAACTAAATAAAAAGGCATCCTAATTTGGAAATTAATAGCGTCAAGTCTCTTCTCCCATTAAACTTTGACCATCTACAATTTTTCCTCTTTTCACTATCTTAACTATCACAGTCACTTTCAATTTTATCATATTAACCATATGTTGAATCAACTTCCAAGTCTTCCTTATTTAAATCATCAAGATTTATTCATGTTTAATCCCCCTCAAGTATTTGTTTTGGTATATTGAAGGTCCCATTAAAAAAAAAGTTCACTTTATTTACAGAACTTGTTCACATCATAACTTGTGTCTCCAAATTCATTAATGTTTTCAAATGCTTGCGTTCGATTGTTAGGAGATTATTCTTATTGTTAAGATTCTCTCTTCCAACTCCACTACTTGGCTAAACTTCAAAATAATGCTAATTAAAGTATATTTATGTTATGAACCAATTTCTTTAAGGAATAAAACCATACATAAGAGATTTCAGACAATAAAAGAGGGATATTTAGGTGAGATTTAATCGATAAGGGTCTATGAAATTTTATCAACCACACGGGGGTATATAACACTTTATTAAACAATAAGTATATGACATTTTATCAAACCATAGGTGGGACTATAATAGTTTTTAACTCAAATTTAAGTTTTGTAATCCCAGTATAAAGGTGGTTGGGATGTTTAGAAGAGATTTAAACTTTAAGATTATATATAGGGGTATATGACAAAATATCAAACCATAAGGCATATATGAAAATTTATCAAAATATGGGGGGTTTATATGATAGTTTATCAAAACATGTCTTGGGTATTTTTCATCTTACCATTAGGATGTGCAATCTTAAATCCTTTACCACCAACCTCTACATTAGGTACCTTCAAAAGTTGTTGCTAACTTAAAATATTCCACTCCCTCATTCATTGTAGCAATAATTTTTTAAACTAACAAGTAGTTAAACAATATCAAATGACATTGTATAACATTAAAATATATCCTTAATAATGAACAAGTTAAGCTTTTAGATAGATAAATAATTACTACCTACATCAAGTTCAGTACCAATAACTGTAACTATCACCTCTTCAAATTTTATGATCAATCCTTCTTTCTATGTCTTATAACAATTTTTATTTTCCCTTTTCATGTTGCAATATTAAGATTCAAATAAATAAAGTATAAGTAGATGGAAATAACACCTCAATCAACATTCTAGAAAATTTGAAACTAAATATAGGTCTTTATTTACAACAACAACTTAGTTCTGGCTTCTCTCTAACTTTACTGCCTCGTTTAAAATAAAATTATCATTTATAGTTAACAAACCTGGATAGAACTCCTCCCACCAATGCTTTTCGGTTACAGTGGCTATCCTTCCTATCCTAGCTCTTTTTCTATAATAATTCCTCCTTATTTTCCCACTTAACTTACTCCCCTAACTTTATAAAGTACCCAATCCCATAGATCAACCATCTCCCACTATATGAACCATTCCTATCCCTTAAGATCCCTTATACTAATAATCTATTCCCTCCCTCTTAACTCCCCCTTGCTTCCTTTAATCAGCAACCTTGTTGTTAACCATTTCCCCTTATTTTATCTACTTTACCAACTTCTCCTACAAATGTTTCCAAGTTAGCCTCTTGACCCCTAAGTTCAATGTAACAAAATGATGATAAAACTTGGTGTAGATTTAAGCATAAAAATGGTAACCAAATTAAACTTAAATTTTTTTCTAATGAGAAAATTTAACGGAATCTAGTTATTTCTCCTCCCCTAGAGTTTTTACAAGCTAGAGCTACTTTTTGCTCTTTTTTTTTTTGTAAGGTATTTTCTTTATAAAAAAAGGCCCTCATTTCTTTAGATGCAATAATGGGCAATATAGATGTAGGGTATCTTGGATCTAAAGAAAACCTTGATAATTAAAGAGGACATCTTTATTTCAAGTTTACTAAGGAGTCTAGCTTGTTAAGTGTCTAAGAGAAAAGACTATGGGACATCTTTAGAAAGACTAAGATGTTTTAAAAATAGAGATATAGCTTGGCTTTGAACAAAAGTAAAGGAAAGCACATAATGATTTAGGTTAAAGGAAAGAACATTATGATTTAGGTTAACTTTTATAATATTTTCTCAAAATATTAGACAACCTTAAGCTCTAGTTTATTGGAAAATGTTTTAGGTAAGCCTTTGTGATTCCCAAATGGCCAAACTTGATATAATTGATTTTGTGAGAATTTGTTCAGAATAGGATAGAGATAAGGAGCTTCTTGATCCTTGATGATTCACATATTAATTAAGTTTGGAGAGTTGAAGATCTATAAAATCTTTGCTTTATATTGATTGAAGCCAACTAAAGCTTGAAAAAAATGACGAAGGTATACTATAAAAGTATTCAAAACAAGTAGCTATAAAGAATTGATGAAATTGCAAAAGGTATGGAGTAAGCTCAAGTTATTAATAATGTTGAAACTATTAAACTTAACCATTATTTGAACAAACAAAGAGGCTGGCATCTTTTTTAGAGACAAATTCTAAGGCTCAAATTAAGAAATTAATCAAATAGCATTTCCAATATTATTACAAGTTATAAACCTCTCTTAAGGATTAAGAAATGACTTGCCTTAGATATGAAGCTACATTTTTACTAAGAGCATTTCTAGAGCCATTTTAATTTATAAACTTCTTAATTAGGCTCAAGGTATGACCTGCCTTAGGGCCTTTGGTTCTACTACCAAATTCAATCCTTTGGATATTTCTAACGCTACTCCAAAAGAATTCTCTAGCAACTTCTCCTATTTCTTATAAAGAGTGCTCTAAAGAGGAATCTCTAATCTCTACAAAGAAGAGGCCTAAAAGAAAGCCTAAGAAGAGAATCATTTTTATGGTACTCCCTTATTCTCCTCTCTAAAGTGCTTTGATTTTCTTGGAAAAAAGTGAATTAAATTATGCTATAATGATCTTTTCCTAATTTATGTTAGAAATATACGTGCAGTGAATGAGATTTGCCCTAATACTGATTGTTGATCTAAGGACGATATAAGGGGTATGGAGAATTGTGTGTGTTAAATTTTTTCCTCTTTTTAAAATAATGAATTATTTAATTACTCTAGTGAATAATCACATCAACTGAATATAAAAATTATAAAAAAATGCGATAATAAGAAAAAGATTAGATAAAAAGAGATCAATTTGATTTATAGTGGTTCAGTTAAACAATCCTTAACCTATGCCCACTCCCCAAGCTTCATTTGGGAATTCACCATCTTCTCCCTTCAATGTGTGAAGAGAAACCATCTATACAACATCTTTACTACGATAAAAAGGAAATATTATTCATCTTGGTTTTTTGCAGATGATGAGTAATACTTTGCAAATCTCATTCAAGATCAAGAATAACCCTCGCAAAATGTATCCTAAACAATTTTCCTAATTACAAAAGGTACATAACTCAAAACCCCTTCTCTTGCTCACACTAATAAACAAAAGCTTAACACATATTTTGTATTATAAACATGCACTCATGATACAACCTTTCAAATTATATTAGTCAACCGGTATTCTAGACTAGTCCACCACACCCACACATATTTCTAAAGATTTTTTAAAACTTTTCACGTTCTTTCAAAGAACAAAATACACTCTTTTGACAAAAACTTAATCCAAAATCATTTCAAAAGTTCTCCAAAAACTTGTTTAAAAATCAACAAATTTTCTTTAACGATCAAAACAAATTTTCTTTTAATTATAAGAAATTTGTGCATTATTCCACATATGCAAATGATTATGCAATTCACTAAAATGATCAAGATAAATATCCAAAAAGAATTACAATGACTTGCTTAAATTTTAATATGCATGCTTATTTTTTTGTTTTTAGTTTTTTACTTGAATTGCGTATGTATTCCACATTGTCATTTTCTCTATCTATTGATTGTTTAATTTTACTCAATTGGCTCTTTGCTCATTTTCCCTTCTATTGAACTTCATGATTTATGTACTACTTGGTTCTATTACAATATAATTACTAATATCATCAAAAGTAAATTTATTAATAGTAATATTTTTTATCATAAAAAACATGAATTATGATCTCACTTAGTAAACAAAAACACATGGAAAACTTGATTTACAAATTGTCATACAACAAATAAAACATTTTTATATAAAAAATTAATGACTAATGCATTTAATTTGTCTAATTGCTTTGCATCCATAGTTTGCTCAAAGTTATGGCTATCCAAGGTTTAATTAGGTCAATGCAGTAGCTCTAGAATATATTCATTCTCCTCTTATTAAAACCACATTAAAAATTATAATCTCAAAAGATACAAATTAAAAAATTAAATAAATTCTATTATTCTCTATTAAGTTTCAATTTCGTAGATAATATACATGCCAATAAGGTCTAAATAAAAAAATTCCAATCTTATTTGAAAATAGTAAACAATTGCAAACCATAATGACAAACCCATTCCTTTCCTAATTAAGGCCCTTTGAGTTGCATACTTCTACATTGGATTGAAAAAGAGCACCATAATCGCACCTACAAACAATCTTTGATACCCTTTCAAAATTGACTATTAATATCTCCCTTTGTGATTTTAAAATGATTAAGGTAGGAATGATTTTATAAGGGGGAAAAAAAACGAGTATCAGTAAGCACTGTCATGCTATTGAATTATCTCTTCCAACGTTGTTCTTAGTTCCAGTGATCGCAGGACAAAACTATCCGAAACAAGGCTCCAGTGATCCGTTGGTACGGCGGCATTTTATGAGGAATCAAGAATCAATACCCATCTCTTAATTAACACATCATATTAATAAACCGATAGACATGCCTTTTTTCTGGAAGTACGTAACAACATATATATTACGCACTACTCTGAACTTCAGTGGAGAGTTACGCAGATTGATGGAAGTCTTCCAATTTTCACACTTCGGGATCCATGCTTTCAGAAAATAGCAATCTGTTTTAATTAAATCTTACTACAATTGTCTTAAGCTTAGAGAAAATGACTTTGAAATTTAATAGATCAGGTTATAAATTGGTGAAGTTAAAGTTAATTAGAAACATGAATTCCTCTTGAATTAACTTGGTGCTTACGAACGCCTAAACAGGCAACAGTAGATCAACATCCAACCTACTTTTTAATTCATTATTCATTCAAAACAGCATTTGGCCACGTGGCCAATTTTCACGTGGAATGTAACCCTCTTCTTCAAGATAAAGGAGACGTATAGACAAAAGCGATTAGGTTACCTTTTTCTCACCCGTACACCACAATGCCAACACAAAAACCCTGGAGAGCCACCAACACCTCATTACTTTCAAGTGAGAACAAATTTAGAGAGATCTTCGCCCTAGTAATAATTCTTTATTAATATATAAAATAATAAAAATCACGAAAATAAAATAATCAATAAACATAGAACACCCTCGCCTCATCTCCCCTCTCATAACATTCCTGGTTTAAGCAAGTCTGAATTTTCTGTCTAATTTTATAGTGTCTTATTCTGTTACATAAATCTTAGTCATTTATTTATGTGAGTTCTGCGTAGATTCTGCATAAATAAATACGAGACCTGTATAAATAAATAATTGGTTAAATATAAGTGGGACTTTGTCCCATATTGAAAGAATATATGGCATTGAGCATGCATATAAGCTTAATAAGTTACTCCTCTTAATATTAATTAGTTTTAGAATGGAACCTCATTTGAGTTTGTATATACTCTGTTTATTTATATCCAATTATATAAAATTTAACATAGTATTAAAGCGGGTTGCTCTTGAATTATTCGTCACCACCTCGTCACGATAAACTGTAACACATGTTAGGCCGTAAATTAGCCCACACGTAAAGGGGATGTGTTGAAATATAAGTAAGACTATGCCCCACATTGAAAGAATATATGACCTTGAGCGTGTACATAAGTTTAATGAGTTACTCCTCCTAATACTAATTGGTTTTGGAATGGAACCTCATTTGAACTTGTATGTACTCAATTTATTTAGGCTCAATTATATAAAATTTAACAATAATTAAAATTTATAAGATAAAATAAGACACTATAATATTAAACAAAAAAATTTTATACCAATTAAACAGAAAATCTTGTGCCGATTAAAGCAGCGACATTAAGTTGTCTTGTCTTCTACCTCTCTCAAGTCTATAAATAGTCTTGTCTTGTATCCACCTGGTGTTATCTTAAAACAATTTACTGAGAAAACAATGACTACAGTCCCAGATGACAACT
>JANITW010000236.1:31332794-31344240 GCA_027564335.1 Erythroxylum williamsii | reverse complement strand
CATATAACCTAAACCATATCCAAACTTTCAAAATTCATAACTTACACTACCTACATCCAAAATTCGCATATCATATCTCATTACAAATCTAAGACAATCTTATACAACTTTCCAAAAGACCACTTGAGCTAATTAAAATTATAAAAATCCAAAATTTGTGTCAGAACACAGTAACCACAAAATTCATACTTAGAAACATTTCATACACCAAAACACATTAATACTCTAAACTACCATCTGAACTTTAACAAGTCATAACTTTCAACCTAAAAATCAAAAAATATCATACTTAGTGGCAACAGAAATCTAACAGGAAAATCTTCAACTTTTGTAAAGACAAATTTCACAAAATCTGTCTATATTAGCCAAGAAAAATTCCCAAAGTTTCTGTTCTTCAATGTTAGAAACATAATCAGGACACTATTCATCCTACACATTTCGCCTACTTTCAAAACAAAATTCAGAACCCTTCAAGCCACAATTGGACAGAACTTCCTTTATAAGAATTTTAGGCAAACTTCTCAAGTTTAATTCAAGTCAAAGCTCATCTCAATAGCACAATCATACCAAAAGTTATGATCAAAAAACTAAAACATGCACAAACTAAATTTTCCAGATTTTATAACTAACATAACTCTTTTCATTCCAACACCATTCCTACATCAATAAGCATCCAAGTTAGTCTCTAATTCAGCCACAAGTTCATCTAGTCATTCACTTGAATAAATAGTCACAATTTGGCAGCACACAACACACAATCTTCTCACTTGAATTTACCACTCATCTAACACCATTCAAACATCAAAACCGATCCAAAACCAATCCAAAACTTGTTAATCATTCATCCTTACACATACATACACTTATACCCAAACAATCCTACCATAAGCTTTATGAACTTAATTCACAATTAATCACAATAAATGCTTCTAACTATCAATTAAAGAACACAATACAAAATTCTCACCTAAACAAGCTTTAAATCTTCAATCTTCCCAATTTCTCACACACTTCCTAGTTTCCCCTACCATATGCGATCACCATCTTTCAAGGCTTAAGTTAGGATTTTCTTTTTGTAAACAAAGGAAGAGGAAGCAAGTGGCATAGGAGGGTTTCTTGTGTGGGTGAAGATGAGTAGCTAAACCAACGAAAAAGAAGGAGAAAACCAATGAAGAAGAAGAAGAAATGAAAGCTACGGATGAGAGGAAGATTTGCATTTAAAATCACCTTTTTTACTCTTTCCAATGAAAGTGTCGTGGAAGCTAACAATTAGGTTACTTATATGCTTTAGCTAACCATTAAATAGAAGACTAAGTAGGCAAGTGACATGTGTCACTTGCCACTTGTCTTCTTCTTAACCACTCCTAAGGTTCTTTCCAATCTCAATTCAATTTCTAGTCCAATTTGTCTGTAAATTCTAATGGCTCAAAGTTATAAATCCTAAAATCATGTATCTAATTTTTCAGTGCCATTGGACAGTCATTTCCAGTACCAAAAAGCCAATTAGTCCGTCACTTGGCAATTTCTTCGGTCCGGATATTTTCTCCCAAAAATTTCAGAAAAATTTCTAAAAGTCCCTAAAAATGTAAAACACACATAAATCACTCCAATTCAATTTTCAAGCACTAAATCATATATTTTTCACAATAAACATAAATGCCAGGAAATGTCATAAATACATGTACAATCGTGTGCATATACAAAATTTTCCATTCACATATATATATAGAGGCCATAATATGCATGAACATGCCGAGTTACGTAAACACACTCATAACCCGTCCCAAATTACTATTTTACCCTTCCCATCGGTGATGGGATGTTACAAGGAGTACCTCAATAATCATCAGGGATATGCCAAAGAGGTTAGTGAAGGTACATTTCCAACCTATTGTGATAAATAGTTGTACATGGCATCTATTGAATGAAGACGAGAAGAGCTTTTGTGAGGCTTTGAGGTATGCAGCAACAAAACCATACCCCACAAAGATGACAAGCCAACCGTATACTATTTTTCCAATCACAGAGTAAATGGTGATAAAGATTGTACCTGACCTTCAACCAAGGTATCCCATGGTACGCAATAAGGGGAAGCAGAAACTATACCCAGAAGGGGTAATAGATGATCTGTCAATAGATCAAATTACATAAGAAATGCGAAGAATAGATGAAGCATGTTCTATAGTGAAGACAATGACGGGAACTTTCATTTCCCATCACATTTCAAGAGCTAATGGTAGTTCAACAACCAAAGATGAACATTGTCCAGTGGGGGGAAAACTTACAAAATGGACATTCACTAAATCCCTTGTGCAGATAATTATGCGTATTAGGCCACTATCTAATACATCTTCAATTGAAGAAGTCCTACCCTTGTGTGGAAGACAAGTGTTAAGACTACCAACTCCTGATGATTTAGATCTTCCAGAACCCAACCTATCTGTTCAACCTCCTACCCTAGAAATCATTGAAGCATATGTTCCATCGTCAGATGCATATACCACTACAATTGCTAATGAAGAAGAACAACCGAAGGATGATGACCGACCAACCTCATCTTTTGACTTACAAGCAGATGTTATTCAACTAAGAAGGGAAGTCAAGGAGATAAAGGAGATGTTTAAAGAATTATTGAAGCATCATCGGTCATAATCATTTTTTATTAATAACAAATAGGGGGAGAAACGAAAGGGGGAGAAGAAATTTTTTGAAGAAGAAAGAAAAAGATAGGGGGAAGAGTAAGCAGAAAATGAAGAACTAGAAGTCTGAAGAAGACGAAGTGAAGATATGTTCTTATTTCTCATTTGTATATTTTTCCATTTACAACTTTCATCTTACTTGTATGATTATTTGTTATCATCAAAAAGGGGGAGATTGTTAAGTCAAAATGACTGTACATAAATGATGTTGATGAAGTACAAATAATAATGAAAAGCAGAAGGATGCTAAAAGAAAAGCAGACGAATAAAAAGCAGATGAATGAAAAGCAGACAGAAGAAAAACAGACGGAAGAAAAGCAGACGAATGAAAAGCATACGAATGAAAAGAAGACGAAGAAAAACAGACTGAAGAAAAGAAGACGAATGAAAAGCAGATGAAGAAAAGCAGACGAATGAAAAGCAGATGAAGAAAAACAGACGGAAGAAAAACAGACGAATGAAAAGCAGACGAAGAAAAGCAGACGGAAGCAAACCTCGTCAAATAAAGAATCAGTTTGAGTTAGTTATAGAACTCAACTGAATAACCGTTTCTTAAAAGAAGCAAGAATCAAGAATCAAGAAGCAGTTGAAGATGAAGACTATAAATGTGAGTCGAAGTCGAAGATTGAAAAAGTTACAAAAAAACTACAACAAGTTACGAAAGAGTTACAAAAATTATGAAGATTGCAAAAGTTAGAAAAGTTAGCAATACTTGAGAGAAACTATTGTGCGAAAAATCTAGAGCTATTTTCTGTAACAAAGCTCGTAAAACCTTTCAATTGAAAGTAATACAGATAGCCTGCAGAGGCGAAGTGTGAAAGAATACTGATTGCAAGAGACCTGAAGAGGCTCGGAGACAAAGATTACTTGTAATGTTTTGAGAGATAGTGAAATCTCAGAAAGATATCTGAAGACTGGATGTAGCCCACGGTTTAGGGTGAACCAGTATGATGTGTCAACATCTCTCAACTCTTAATCTCTCTTATCTTTCAAATTTTTTGTCTTACTAGTTGTTATACAAGTTTTTGAATAATACCTTATAACTTTGATTTTCAGTAGTTCTTGTGAAAAAAACAAGTTTCTTTTAACAAAACATTTTCGAAGGGGCTTAATAAAAAATATACACAATTCAACCCCCCCTTCTTATGCATTTGTATATTGTATAACAAGTCTTGTATTAACGTGTGATTCACTTCATAATATTATATCAATGAGACATAATTAAAGATAAGATTATTTTTAGCACCCCCCCTAAAACTCAAGATGTTATAGAAGATGAGAGCTTAAGCTTGGAAATTAGATTTGTAAAGCAATAAGGTGGATAAGGCTTTGTAAAGATGTCAACAATCTGAGGCTTTGAGAAAATGAGAACAAGTCACATATTCCTTTGGAGAATTGATGTCAAACAAGATGACAACTGATCTTGATGTCTATGGCCCCTTTATGAAAGACATCATTATGATCAATTTGCATAATTCTATGGTTATCACAATAAAGAGGACCAACATATGAAAACCATACGCCCATATCTAGAAGGAATCATCTTAAACAAAGGAGTCTAGAAGTAATATCATTAAGAGATCTATGTTATGCTTTTGTACTAGATCGAGAGACAATTGTTTGTTTCTTGTTGCGTCAAAAAATGAGAGATGTGACCAAAAAGAAATAGTAATCAATGGTGGATTGATGGTCTATTGCGTTCCCAGCCCAATTAGCACCATAATAGACTTATAACTCTATAGGGAAGAGTAGCAAAAAAGAACACCATAAAACAAAGTACCTCAAATATGCCTCAATATATGAAGAACAATAGAGAAGTAAGTGACACAAGGTATAGACATGAATTGACTCATGATGTGAACACGTTGAGCAATATCTGAATGAGAGACAGTAAGATAAATAAGAAAATGAACTAATTAGTAAAAAAGCATATTATCACTAAGTAGGCTCCCATCAGTAGTAAAAAGGTGATCGCTTAAGTCAAATGGAGTGCTAATTGTCATAGTATTAATAATGCCAACTTGAGAGATGAGATCAATAACATACTTTGCATGTAACAAAGAGTATCCAGATTCATCTAAGGATACCTCAAGACCCAAAAAATAGCTCAAATTATGCAAGTGTTTCATCTCAAAATGCTAATGAAGAAAGGACTTAAGGGCAGAGATACCATGTATGTCATCACTAGTTATTATCATATCATTCGCAAAGAGAAGGAGAAGGGTGTACCCTTCATTTGTTTTATGAATAATAAGGCATGATCATAAAAGCTAGACTTGAAATTAAGCTTTCAAATGTTGGAACTAAATTTTGCAAACTAGGCTCAAGGAACTTATTTTAATCCATACAAGACTTTGTAGAGACGAAAAACCTTATTAGGAGGATGATCATACCTTAGAGGAGGTTACATGTACACTTATTTTGTGAGATCTCCGTTAAAAAAGGCATTCTTAACATCCATTTAGAATAGTTATCATCTTTTACTAGTAATAATTGCAATAAGACTACATACTAAAACTAATTTGGCTACAGGATTAAAGGTCCCTTACAATCCATGTTATATTCTTAGGTTAATCCTTTAGTAACAATGCATTGATGTGGACAAATAGAACAATGACATGTCACCAATATGATGACACGTGCTAACTAGAATGATGATATGGCACTGATTGGGATGATGTTGTGGCACTAACTAGGATATTTGATGATGTAGTAGAGGACGTGTGCAATGTCATGACAATTGATGCATGATATAACATAACATCATAAGGCTTCTGCCTTCTAGAACTAAACGGCATCTTTTTACTCAAAAGTTAAACGACATTGTTTAGATTGTCTCCTTCTTGCCAACAGTTGTAGCTAGGGTTTCGAGGTTCGATGGCTTCCAACAATGCATGAAGGCACATGCAATGGCATCTAGTGGTTTTATTTGCACTATTGCAATCTACTCAAATAAAGGAACAATTTGGTATAAGATAAATTATTTTTAGATCAAATTGGGAACCTAAAATGCATGGATAAAAGAATGGAAAGAAAAAGTTTAAGAAAAAACTCCAAATTTTTTACTCCTTTTTACAAAGGAGGCTATAATATCATGTAGAAACTAAGAGTAGAGAAAGAATGACAAAAAGACTTCTTTTTATCCTTCTTTATGATTCTACCCTGCCCTTTTTCCACTTTTGGAAAAATATATCCCGAAGCTACTCTTGCTAGTTTGCCATTGGCATTAAGTTGGTGGAGGCTTCTGGCTCATAGGAAGGCTCTTGTGGGTCTTCCAGATAAATGAAGAAGCCCTATCCCTCTATAATGAGGACTTTCCGGATTTATCAAAGGATATCCTCACAACAAACCATGGTAGTAAGAAAGACAGTCTAAAAAGGGATTCTACTGCTACTAAACCTTAAGCAGCTGGTGCTTAGAGCGAGAAAATCCCTATTCATCACAATAAGGGTTCATGCACACATTTTCAGAATGTGGTTCAGGATGGCATTATATCAGCCCCTATTGAGTTTTTGTAGGCTGAGGCCAAAACTTGGTCCTCCTTTTTAATCTATTTTTTTGGTATAAAAGGCTTTCTTTCTCAGTTTTTCAAGTGTGAGCAAAGGCTTATTGGAGTCAAAAGGGTCTAGATAAAGTACTACTTCAAGAGGATGGTACTATTCTTTTCAAATTTATGGATGGAACCAATTTGGATGAGATTGTCGAGCAAGGGCCTTGGAACATTGGTGACTACCCTTGTTTGTTCATCAATGGAAACTTGGTATGGCTTTAGATAAAAGTACTATTGATGTGTTGTCGTTGTGGGTACATTTTCATAACCTAACTATGGAGCTTTAGATGATTCATTGCTAACTATTTAGGAAAACCAATATGTATGGATTCGCGAACTGCAATGATGCAAAGGTTAGGCTATGCTAAAATATGTATCAAATTTGCAAAAAGTACTTCCCTTTGGGACAACTTATCTATTTTAAAATTGGGAGAATTTGGAGAGATGGAAAAAATAGAGATTCACCTCTCATATCCATGGAAGCTGAATCATTCTACAAAACAATAGATCCCTATGAGTAAATAGTTCAAGACTAAATGGTAGGAGGAATTGGTAGATTATACATCTATTATAACTCCTACTGAGACCGATAGCCAAGTTGCAAATGTTCCTCAACCCTTGTAAGCCATTGTCGAGACTAGTTCTATTATGATGACACCAAATGAAGTGAGGAATCCTAGTGAAGTTAATTGAAAAGGATGGTCTTATAACCAATGTTAGTGCAATATCAACAGTACTAATCCATGTCGAGACCTATAATATAGAACCTAAAATAGAGGTTGCTTCTTCTTCAAATGCTCTAATGTTGCTGATTACTGAATCATATGCTAATGAACTATCTAAGGAGGAGGATACTCTACAAATATCCTTAGCAAAACATAACTCACTTGGTCTTGATATTGATGATTTGAAACTACCATCTACTCAAGCTCAAAGGAAGTCAGCTCGAAGGAAGGGAAAAATGAAAACTATAAGGGAATCTTCCCCCTTCATTTCAATCTTAGTTTGGAATACTTGGGGGCTCAATGATGCTAAAAAAAGTTAGTGGTGAAAGAGGTGATTAACGATAAAAAATCAATGTTAGTCAGTCTTATTGGAACAAAAATAAAGGATCCTTTTACACTTTTCTTTAATCATAGTTCTCACTATAATGGTAGGATTTTTTGTCACTATAACACTGATTTGATTGAGTTTCAAGTGCTGGCTGAATTTGATCAATACTTGCATCTTCACTGCTAGTTTAATAACACCAACTATAAGTTTGTCATCATGATGGTTTATACATCCAATTTCTCCTTCCAATATGAAAAAACTTTGATTTAATCTGTGGCAGAAGCAGTTAAGTATCATTACCCCTTAGCTTGTAGTAGGTGACTTTAACTGCTTTTTGAAGTTGTTCAAAATTGAAGCGGGTCAATAATGCAATCACCATCTTATTAAAGAACTATCTAGTTTACTATTGAATAATGATTTGGTTGATCTTAATAGCTCTGGTAGATTGTTCATATGGTCAAATAACCAACATGGTAGTCTCCTACTTCATAAGAAGTTAGATCAAACACTTGCTAACTCTTTATGGTTAGTCCAATTCCCTAATTCATTTGTACACTTCAGAAATAATCTCATGTCTAATCATTCTTTTATGTTGATTTAGAAACTAATGAGTCCTTGCTCTATTAGTTCCCCTTTTCGATTCTTCACTTATAGGTATAGATGGTTTTTTAGAATTAGTTCAAAGCTGCTGGCATAATGAGGTGGATGGATTTCATTGTTTTCATCTCTTGACTAAATTGTGATGCATGAAAGTAGCCCTCAAAAAAATTTTGGGCTGCAGAAACTTTAACCTTCACACACTAAAGGATAAACTTCTGCTGGCAAAGAGGCATTATTATTATTCTCCTCTTGATGATACATTACGACAGGTGGAGAGGAAATGTCTTAGGGACTATCAAGATGCTCTCACATTTCACAACTCTATTCTTAAATAGAAGGCAAGATTAAATTGGTTACAAGATAGTGACTTCAATACCAAATATTTTCACTCCTCCTTACTAGCTCGTCGTAATGTTAACAAAATATCTCTGTTGCACGATGTCAATGGTAGAGAATATTAAGCAATAACAGCTGATGTAGTTAGCTAAAGATCATTTCTTAAATCTTATGGTTACTGATTATGTTGAGTATCCTAATCCTAATGTACTAGAACTATTTGTTTGTCGTATTGCTTAAGATGTCATAGAGAAGTTGATTGCTCCCTTTACTACCAATGATATATGTAGAATTTTATTCATCCTACATCCCTCAAAATCACCTAGTCCTTACTGATTTACATCCTTATTCTTCCAGAAGACATAGTTAATCATTAGTGAGTTATTCACAGCAACTGTCCTTGAATTTTTTAACTCGTCCAAGTTGCTTCAAGAAATAAATCACACCTATGTTTGCCTAGTTCCTGAAAAGTGACAATCATGCACTTTGTCTAATTTTTGACTTATTTCCTGTTGCAACACCATCTATAAGATTATATTAAAGTTACTAGTATAGCGTATTAAATTGGTACTATCAAATATCATCAACATTACACAAGGGGTTTTTATACCTGACCGTAACATTGGGGAAAATACCATATTCATTCAAGAGATACATAAAGATTTTCAATCTGGGAAAAAAATTAACAACTACTTAATTAAGATCAATTTCTTCAAGGCATTCAATACCATTAGCTAGAAATTCATTCAGATATGTCTTGAGGAGTTGCATATTCCATCAAAATTCATTCAATGGATTATGTTTTGTATTCGGTCTCCTTTCATAAGTATGCTAGTCAACAGTATTCCAACTAAACCGTTCAAAATTGGTTGAGGCTTACGACAAGGAGACCCTTTGTCTCCGTACCTTTTTATGCTAGTTATAAAGGGCTTTTTCCAGATTATTAAACTAGTTGGTAATATGTAATGGAGGCTTCAAGTTTCACCATAAATGCAAGGAGGTTAGCATCACTCATTTAATTTATGATGATTATTTGCTCCTTCTTTGTGTGACTAATATATATTATATATGGATTATGATTAATGCACTTGAGTTGTTCACTCAATGGTCTAGATTGCGCCATAATTCAGATAAGAACAATATCTATTTATTAGTAGATGTGAGGAATAGTGGAGACATCATGAGACTAACTAGTTTACATAATATTTCTACTACTTTTAGTTATCTTGGAGTACCTATTACAGCCACTTACCACCTCTTCGCTATCATTGAACGACTCAAAAATAGAGTGATGGCATGGCAGAATAGACACTTATCATATACAACTCACATTAATTTAGTTATTTTGGTACTTACGAGTCTTCATATTCACTGGCTTGCGAATGTGGCTATACCAAGGAGAGATATCAAAGAGATGGATCATATTATGAAAGCATTCGTATAGTCTGAACAACTTGGAACCACAAAAAAGGAAAAATTAAATAGAGTGATGTTACAATCCCAAAAAGGCAAGGTGGTTTGGAGATTCTCTTAATCAATAAAATGTAGAAAGTATTAATGAGTAAGCGACAATAGAAGCTTTATACTAATTAGAAGGCTTTATGGATTAAATGGGTATATGAATATTATTTTAAATGTTTAAACTTCTAACAAGTTAATTTCACAAAGGTTATCTCTCCCTCATTCTTAAGCAAACGACTAAGATGAGGCTGTTCATTTATCCTTACATTAAACATCGGATTGGGAATGGTGAACAGACCTAACTGTGGTTTGATAATTAGCCTAACAATAGCTCCATCGTATAACACACTCACTTTTAACTTTTAAGGAATTGACTGCCTCTAAAACTCAAGGTCTCCTCACTGATTGTAATAGTGAATGGATAGGTGCATTTAGAGGCTTTTCAGCCCTCTTGATGCGTTCCCCTTGTCTACAGTCGGTTCAGAATGATGATTTTGTTGTATGGGTGCTAAACTGGAGATAGAAGAAGAGTTAAGTTGAAAAACTGGAAATTTGATTTGAGTATGTTTCAATGATTTGGCCATAAATTTTTATATGATTGTCCAATTGAGATTAGTTTTAGTTTGAATTAAATTAGAGGTGTTTGGCTATATTTCTTGTGAAGGAAGTGATGTTCAATTTTGGCTTGAAGAGTTCTAAATTTTGACTTGAATGTGGCAATATGTGTAGAGATGAATAGTAGCTCTAGAATCACATTTTTGTGATCTGAAAGTTTGGGAATTTTTCTGGGATGATTTAGGCATATTTTGCTCAATTGGTCTTCATGAAAGTTGTATCACTTCTTGATAGCTTTCTATCTCCATAAAGTGTGCCATTTTTCTACATTGGAGTTGATAGTTATGAGTGATTGAAATATGGATATGGCTTAGGTGATATTTTAACAATCTTTAACAGGGTAGCTATAATCATGTGGGATTTTGACCTATTTAGAGGTAGAATTTGCTTTTAAGTTCTTCATGAGAATTGTATAATGTGTTCTTATCTTTCCATTGATATAAATCATGGAATTTTTGGACAATGGGATAGGAAGTTATGATTTTTAGAAGATTGTGGTACCATTTAGGATGACATTTAATGGGCAGTAAATTTGATTGAGCTTTTGACTCCCTTAGAGATGGAATTGGTTTCTAGTCCTTTATGGAAATTGTAGATATTTCATTAATCTTTCCAGTGATACAAAATTTGTCAAATTTGGACTCCTAAGTGAAAAGTTATGCATGTTGGAAGAAGAGAGAAAATGAGTGGAAAATAATTGAAAAAAAGCAAAAAAGGGAACTCGCAGCCTCGCGGCCGCGACGTCGTCATGTCGCGAGGCGACTCATAAAAGAGCCACTCGCAATCTTGAGACGGCTCATTTTGAGCTGGCTCGCAAATGATCCGTCTTGCGATCGCGAGCCAACCCTTCTGGGCGAGCCGACTCACGAGCAGGCCAACGAGTTTTTGCTTATAACCTGTCCTTCCTCCACTATTTTACTTATAACTTGTCCACCCGACCTCCGATTGACCCGATTTTTGAAGCATTGGATTCATAAGACAGTCCTCTACATCTCTATAAGAATTTATAGATTTTGAGATCAAATTGAAAATGATGGATTGAATCAAAGTGAGAGGATCAATTAAACGAGTATGAGGTGATTATTTTCGGAACATCCGTCAGTGTTTTAGCAATACCTTGACCTATAGAAAT
>JANITW010000236.1:31273557-31289889 GCA_027564335.1 Erythroxylum williamsii | reverse complement strand
TATTCATAAAGTATGTACACAACTTTGTACAAAATGCGCTAAAGGCGATTGCCTTTAGGGCACTACTCTAACATAGTAGGCCCAAAATAGCTAGGAAAAAGGGCATTGATAAGCCTCAAAAGCATACAAAAGTAAATAAAAAGCAAAATGTTGACCACGTGTCTAAGAGGGGTATGATCATTATATGTAGTTACTGCCATACAGAAGGACACAACAAAAGTGGCTATCCTTGGAAAGGTCGAGAGGTAATTTATAAGCTATTTTGTCTTTTTATGGTACAACTAAGATTCTTTTCCATAATGGTGGTAATCTTCTAGATTTTTTTGTTTTGTTATCACTGTTATCAATGGCAGGTTTTAGCCTAGTTTCAAAATTTGAACCAAGACCAGTCAATTAATTTCCATATGGAGCAAAACACAATAAACTCACAGTTAACCCCCGAAAACATATCCACAGTTGAAATCAACAATGACAACCCAGTAAGTGCCTCTAAATCTACATCCAACACTGAAAAGGGAAAAAAAAGGGTACAAGAATAGCAAAAGTCTCCGCTTCTGCCCCTGCCTCTGCTACTATGTTTGTATCTGCTGGTGTTACAATCACTTTAAGTGTTGCCAACACCTCAAGTACTACTCATGTATATGGAAGTGCAAATGCAACAGCCTTAGTTATTCTCCCAATACCTGGAGGTGCTTCAAAAATAACAAATATCTGTACATCTTCAAAGGCCACCACCAAGAGCCAAATCAAAGGGAGAAAAGGGTCTAGTTATGATGTTATAGATGATGGAAGAAGATTGAGGATGTTTGGTGCTGGCAAATGTAGTCCAAATTCTTAAGCAAAAATTATAGGAAAAAGGCATGTCCATACTCTTCTCTTCAATAAGAAGCAAATAAGAAGATCAAGAAACTGATGAAAGGGATGGGGATATACACAAATGAAACCACAGGTTTGCATATGCTAAATTTAAGTGTTAAATATTTGCATTCTTACTAACCATTAATTAATTCATAAAGCTTAACAAAGATTTGCATTTTATCTACCTCCTGGAAGGAGAAGTCAGAGACTACTAAACTTTGGGCAGAAATTAGTAAAGAGGAGGGAAGCTATTACTGCGCATATAAATCCAAGCCAACAAAGTCAAACTGCATCTTCAAAAGGAAAGGACAAAATGTAAACTTAATATTTAATTGTTAGTGAATTGAACAGTTTTGTGATATTTGTGAATTGAACAATAATAGAATGTAAGGATCTTGTTGGGATTAATGTTATTAAGTAATGAATGCAATGACCATTTTTCAAGGAAAGCTTAAAGTCTGTGGATGGAAAGAGATGATAAGTTTTTTGTAGTAAAATGTTGGTTTCCTTTATTTTCCAATCAATGTGAATTGCATTTCTTTTAGGTTTTTTCATTTTCATTGAAGTTTTGAATGGTAGAACATATACATTGTTAATACAAAGAATTGGAATTATAGGTCTATTAAACATCTTTTTCTCCTCATCAATAATTTGATGACTTATGAAACATTTTAACAATTGTGTTAATCATTAAAGGTAAAGTACGGATGACATCTTTTAGAGTAATCAATTGCGGCCTCTTTCAACTCCTTTTGACTACTAACCAATGCTCCATCTCCATTAATTAAAGATCCTATTTTGTAACTAATATTCCTTACTAAATGTTGAAACATCAAACATCTTTAGGCTAGTACATCAAACATGTTTAGGCTAGTACATCAAACATCAAACCTGTTTAGGCTAGAGCATCAAATTAGTATTACAGCAGAGGTTGAAACATCTAACACTTTGCACTTTCCAACATCAGGTTAGGTGAAGAAAATTTACACATTGTTCTAGTGATACAGACAAATATGTGAGATAGGAAAGGAGTTAGGATACCTTTAAGTGCATAAGGCCTATTACAGTGTACTTGATTTTCAATTTAGTAAGTCATTAAGATTGATTGAATCAAATGAAAGTTACCTAAGGCTTATGAATATTATAAAAATCCACCAAATGATTGATCTTTTATGTAACTCATTTGTTAGACAGCCCATTCTTTACACCTGAGTTATTGCCTACAGTTGGAAGAGATGATGGAGATAAAGAGGGTGACGACGGAAGTTATGAAGCTAGTTAAGGAGTTACTGAAGGAGTTGGTGAAGGAGTTGGAGTAGGAGTTAGTGAAGGACTTAATGCAAGAGTTGACATAGGAGTTGGTGTAGGAGTTAGTGAAGGAGTTGATGTAGTATTTGATGAAGAGCTGCATGATCATGATAAAGACTGGGATGAGGGTTTTATACAAGTTAAGATTCCTAATGACAAGCAACTAGTTGAAATTGACTCGATTGATTATGGTAATTTTATTGATAGTGTTGAATATCCAAGTGAAGAAAAGCCTAATGAACCATAGCGAAGACCTATTACTATTATGAGGCATAATCCATCAAATGTGGCAACACATTGGAGATGGGATATGGAGTTTGGATCAGTTAAAATATTTAAAGATTTTGTTATGGATTATGTAGTACAAACATGATACAATATCAAGTTTTTAAAAAATGAAATTCATAGGATCAGAGTTAGATGTATCGAGGGATCGCCATGAGAGTTGTATGTTGGTTATGATAAAAAAGAATAGTACTTCAAAGTAAAGGCATACAATCTTGAACATAGCTATTTTACTACCAATAAACTTAAATTGGTTTAAGCTAAGTTTCTTATAAGACGTTTTAGGGAAAGAATACTTGAGAAGCCTAGTATTTTGAAGGCGAAGATGATTGAAGAATGGAAAAACTTAAATATATTTGTTAACTCACGTATGTGTAGAGTTGTTAAGAGGATATTGAGAAAAGAGAGGCCATCTAAATATGTGAATAAATATTCCAAGCTGCAAGGATACGTATATCATTTAAGGATTAGTAATTTATAATCAACAGTAAAGTTACAGTTGGCAAGGAATGAAGAAACTTATTTGTTACAAGTATGCAAAATTAAATTTATACATATCATCGACAATAATATTTATGACATTTATTTATTTGTTCTTACGTCTTTATCTTATTGTGTAGTTCAAAAGATTTTACATTTGCTTTGCTGCCACAAAAAGAGGATGAAGGCATTTGAGGTCAATTTTTGGTATTGATAGCTGCTTTTTAAAGACAGAGTTCCAAGGCCAACTACCAAGTACAGTTGAGAGGGATAGTGACGGAGGGATGTATCCATTAGCTTAGGATATTGTAGAGGTAGAGAATACTGATTCTTGGATATGGTTTATGAATTTGTTGGTCTTTTGAATTGGAATTGGATAATAGTGAAGGACTTACAATTATATTAGATGTACAAAAGGTATTTTATTCTTTATTGATTTAAAGTTTATTATTGTACATATTTTACATTAATTTAATATTTTCTATTATCATATGGATTAATTAGGGTTGTGGAAGTGACATTACTGTATGAAACTCATCGTATGTGTGATAGATGCATATACCATAATTGGCATATGAATTAAAAGGGAAAGGATTGTGGAAATAGTTTTGGAATTGTGCATGGTCAAGTTACATTGAAAATTTTAACGAGTAGAAAAAAGATTGGATAAAATAAGACCTGGATGTGCATCGTCATTGCTTCAATATCCTAAGGAGAGTTAAGTAAGATGTTACCAATCTTTTGAATCGAAATGTCTGGTTGTTGACAACAATGTGAGTGAAGCTTTTATTAGATGAATTTTACCGGTAAGAGATAGGCCAGTTATCAACATGCTTGAAACCATTAGAAACATGATGATAAAAAGGCATGCAGACAGGAGAGAATTTGTGCATGGTTGGAAGTAAGAATATTGCACCAAGGATTATGCGGACATTAGAGAAGACGAAGAAAGATGCAATGCAGTGGAGAATAGTTTGAAATACTGATGGAGCATATGAAGTGTCTAAAGGTGATGACAAGCATACTGTAAGGGTTGGTAGACACTAATTATAAAGTTGTCGAGCATGGGTGCTATATGAATATCCTTGTAATCATGTTATAAGTGTTTTTCATCATTTCAAGCAATGATCGAAGGCATTGGTAGATGATTACTACAAGAAGTCCAAATTTCTGGCATTGCATGACCATATGTTGCAACCTATTAGAGGTGCAAGTTTTGGCCTACTGTTGATGCAAAAGTAATAAACCCCCGTTCAAAAAAGATATGTCAAGATGAACTTAAACAGCTAGAAGGAGAGGATTAAATAAGGCTAATAAGTTGAAAAATCCAAAAAATTTTGACTCTAAAGGGTCAACTACAAATATATAGGAAATGTGGCCATTCTAGCCATAATGCCAGAAAAATATAAGAATGAAGGCTCAACTCATCCTGCTCAGCAATCTCCATAAGTATAAAACATTCTTTGATTATCAAACCTTGTTTTGGTTACCATGTATTGCTTCATATATCTAGTGATCATTTATGACATTATTTGATTATCAAACTAACAATGATATTCATGTCATATTTATTAGGTCATTTCTGAGGTTTCTTCACAAGTTGAACATATTGTTATACTGAGTCAACACAACAATATTGTAAGTATATAACCATTCATCACATTATTGATAACTTTCATAAATGAATATTGTTAATATCATGCATGTTTGTAGGTTGCTAGCTCTTCGTAAATGGAAGTATGAAGAAGTTGATCCATATTCATTCAAGTTATCTTTTGAACAAAAAAATCTAAGGTTCAAATGACAACCTAGCATCACTTCCCAATGGTTACAAACCTAAACAATGAGGAGGAGATCATCAGTGAATTAACCAGTACATAATTAACCTTCTCAGTTAAGTGCAAATGAGGGAAGCAATTTGGTTGATTCCCAGACTATAAATTAATGTTGTCTATGTATTGTTGGAACTTTAGTTATTACATCCAATCATTTTTGTTTATGGACAGATAAGTCCAATCTCTTTCATGATACAATCACTTTTGTATATACTTCTCCAATTATTTATTCTGATATAATCACTTCTATATATACTTGCTAAAGATTTTTACAACTATTAATTAGGCATCATTGAAGCATTTTCATAAATAACAAAACAATAAAGACAAAGCACAATATATTACGTCAACAATTCTCTCATTAAATTTGTCATCGTACTACTTAAAAAATCATATCTTGTAACCTAAAAGAAAATTAATAATTAATAAGAAAAACATGAAACATAAATACAAACAATTTTACCTTATTAAAAAATAAACTTACAGGATATTTGGGGCTTCATAAAATCTTCTTCCTGGGTTATTATGACTCTATAAAGTTCTTAATGAGGCTTTTAAACTACAATAACACACCATATAACCATTATTTGAATTTAATGTAGTATTAGTTGAAGATGTCGCATCCATAGCTTTGGGTTGTCACTGCAAAACTATATTAATACTTTTAGTTCTCATACATATAGCTGCATAATTAACAAGAAATGATTCAAATAAGCAAATGGACTAGCTTTGTAGTCATTTATCACTTGCCACCAATCATGCCTTCGTTTTGGAAAAGGCATCTTGTAAACTCAAACAAAACCAAAGTTTAGAAGAAAAAAAGCTATAATTTGAATACATCATAATAATGATGATAATAAAGATGTATTATGAATTTTCCATTTGCTTAATTAAAAGGGCTACAAGCATTTACCAGTTTTCCCTACCCCCCACTTCTTATCTTTTATTGGTGATACCAACTAATTATGAATTATATCCCATTTTAGTGAATTGTATGAACTAGTGCATCTAAAGTAGCATTCATCTTAGGGTATGAATTAATGCATCGGATTATGACTTTATAAGAGTGAAATGAAGCTTTCATCCATGAGTCAATGGATAAGAAAGAAGAAAACAGTTGTACCATTACACCAATCAAATACTAGTCATAAGAACCAATGGCAAGCTAAGGCAAATTAGTACAAACAAATTCCAATTATAGGATTATAGTATAAATAAATCTATATACAAATAATTGAAAGGAAATAATCAAAAAGCAGAGCATTTGTTATTTAACCTGTGATAACATTTTCGACTAATCTTTGGAGAAAAGATCAATCCTCCAAATCATAACACCAACATTAATTTTCGATAGTCATCTTATAACCTTACTAACTTTAAGCATATACATATATACTCTAAATGCCAATTGCAAACTAGACAAAATTCCTTACATCACATGATTATGTTAGTTTCTAAACTGGAGAGAACGTTACCTGGTTTATGTAAATGAGATAGGAATGGAAAATTTTCAAGCAACTAATAAATGTGATACAGGTTTCCAAAAGTGATACATCATTTGCTATCTTGTTTCCTAGAAATTGCTGTTGAAGCAATTGAAATAGTGCAAGAGCATGCGAGTTTCTTCAAATGTTAGAACGGAGTATGGGAGAGTTAAGGATTTAAGGATGTTTCTTTAATCGTTTGAAGAGAAAAGAATCAAGGATTTAGGGATGCTTTTGCAATTGTCTGAAGAGAAGAAGAAAAATTAAGGATTGAAGAACTAGACTTAAAACGGTGAGGATTGAAGAATAACTAGGCTCAAAACAGTGAGTTATATATATATCTCAAAACGGTGAGGATTGAAGAGAATCAAAATAGTGAACTTTATCCATAGCTGTGGGTCTCATGTTCATTTAAAAAATAAGAATGTCACATCAATAAGAAGTGGGTCTCACTAAAAGCTCATAACTAAAAAAAACTATGTCGTATATGATATGGCATTTAAGTGACATCAAATCTTCTGTCAGTTTCAACATTTTATAAATGTTGGAATTCAACTTGAATGCTCTAAAGTTACAGTTCAACTTAAATTCTGGTATAAATGTTAGAGTTTAAAATTCACTTTTGGCCAACTTTCAAAATCTTAAACCTTTTCTTTAACAATCTTATTGCAGAACGATTAAACTTTTTCAAACTTCGAAATCTTAAACTTTTCTTTAACAATCTCATTGCAACACTCTTGACAAATATTAAAAATATGATGCGATTACAAAATCTTGACCTTAACATTAACGACTAAATGGGAATTTTTTTGAAATTATTTTACAACTTACTTTTCTTAAACTAAAATCAATTTTTTTTTATAATTTTCAAATTTAAATCTCTTCACCGTTTAATTTTCTGAAAGCATTTCAATTGATTTTTGAAATTACATACTTTGTTAAGATTAGTTAACTTTTTAAATAACAATTGATTACCAAATTTACAAGGTTATTGCTTATTTATATAAAAAATTACTCAAAGTAAATTAGGGCGTCATGATGATAATCAATTTAATAAAAACATTACAACCTCACTGGAGATTCATCCAAATGTTTGTTTTATTAATTTTAATAAAATTACAATTTTAATGAAATTTCTCAAAATTAAGGAGAATGTCAAAACTTCTGAAATTTAGAAATGGATGAAAATAAAACATTGTTCCAAAATTTAATTAATTTTGAGAAGTTTATTAGGAAAAGAGATAAAGGAAATTTTATACACCCATTTTGCTAACTTAATATTTAAGTGAGAAAAATATAAATAATAAAAAATATCGTAGATTTAAATTGATAGAATCTAAATAGAAGGGTAAAGTTTCATCATCATAAAATTTAAATTTAATATTTTAAAAAATATTTAAATTGTGTCAAACGGCGAAACGGACCCCTAAAGCGGCCATCTTTGGTGTCAAACAAACTTCCCGCGCAGGGAAGCACTGACATGTAAACCTCCTCTTGACATTAACGCGAACGGTTGGTGAGCAAAGAAGTGCAACCTCCTTCACACCATATCAGATGTTCTTGTCATCCTCTAGCCTGACCAAACACTGTTGGTGTCTTCGTCATTTCTCTGCCAACATCAAGTTTTCCTCCTCCTCATCGAAGCCCAGGGTTAATGACTTGACAATTATTTTCTCTTTTCTGTGTCTGCGTAGGATCGAATTGTTTTATGTCTACGTCTAGTTTTTGTTTGTCGGAATTTATGATTTACTTGTTCGGATTAGTTGTTGAATCACCAGGACAAGGACTGTCAAGACTTTTTGCCTTGGTTGGAAAGGAAAGCTGGAGGTCAAGTTTCTTCAAAGGTTTACATCGGAAAATCCGCCCACGGCAGGTTGCGTCTCATTATAATTTTTGGCCCCTTCGATTGCCTCCTGCTATTACGTACTAAAATTAGTTCATAGCATTCCATTCACGTCACTATGCCGTTTTCTTTACTGTATATTCCTGCAAGTACAGGTCACTATTTGCTGCGGAAGACATACGAGCTGGAGAGTGCATCCTTCAAGTTCCATACAACGTGGTATACTACTCATTATGTTGACCCTTAATTTTACTATAAAGTATACACAACCTTTATTGGTGGTAGCTGTCGATGTTAAATTAGAAATTGTTTTCTAATGTAATATCTCAGCAAGTTTCACCGGATTGTCTACTTCCAAAAGTAAGAACTTTGTTGGAAAATGAAGTTGGAAATGTGGCAAAGCTTGCTGTCGTCCTTTTGGTTGAACAAAAAATCGGCCTGGTAATCTCTATGTGTTTTTGATATGAAGTCAAATTGTGTAAAGCAATGGTACTGCATACTGCCTGTAACATATATATTTCACCATCAAGAATTTTGTATTATTTCTGTTGACATTTCTGTACTTACTTTTTAGCTTATGCAGATTTGTGTGAGTATAACTGCCAATTGAATTAGGCTTATTACTTGTAGCAGGAATCAGAATGGGCCCCTTATACCAGCCGTCTTCCTCAACCTGGTGATATTCATAGCACGGTAAAATCTTTCCTTTTCCATTGAGTTTCTCACTCTTGTAAGAGAGAAAATAATCTGTTTTTTTGTCAATATCTGCAGATATTTTGGAGTGAGAGAGAGTTAGAGATGATTCGTCAAAGTTCCTTATATCAAGAAACTATGAGGCAGAAAGCTCAAATTGAAAGGGACTTCTCGACCATTAAGCTGGTAATTCACGTGCACCTTTTATCCCCTTTCTTGCTGCTAGATTTTTGTTTTGAGTTCTCTAAGAATCTGACCAACGTTGGTAAAATGTAGTGTCTTTGTGGTTGCTTGAACCTGCAATCTAATCGAGCCACCCTAAGGGATACAAGAAAAACCTTCTCAGCCAAGTACACTTTGGATTTTAGTGGTAGTCATATTAAACACCCAAGCATTTATTTGACAAGTTACAGTACTAAGAACACTTTTACGGGGATGATTTTGATATAAATGAGAAATTGGCTTTTTAACTGCATGGAAATGCAGCCATCAAACAATACTTGTGCTAATAGCGTATAAGTGATAATATGAATCAAGTTAAGTTAGTAGCATTCTCACTGGTGATAGTTTTTTAATATGATTACCTTTTCTTATAGGTTCTTGATCGTTTCCATGGAATTTTTGAAGGTGTTACTTTAAGGGACTTTATGCATGCATATGCTTTAGGTGAGTAACTATTTACGGCAGTAGCTACTTCCACTTTGATATATATATATATATATATTGGTTTATTGTGACAATAATATAAGTAGCAATTTTTCTTTTAGCCTGGTTATATTGATAATCTTGGTGATTATGTGCTTTGTGGTGAAAATTCTGTCACATCCATAGCTAGAAATGTGAAAGTTGAGGATAATAGTGGCACCTTTTGGCAGCGCCTCTCACTCCTTGAACTTAGGTGTGAAATTTGCTTCCTGACAAGTTGATGTTGTAGTATGAGGGTGATTTGTACCAAATCATAGAAAAAGAAAAGGAAAAAGTTGCTAAAACTGATATTTTATTGTCTATGTTGACCGGAATTTTTGTTCTATTGAGATGGTTTGTAAAGTTCTCATGAATAGTTTGTTGTGAATGTGACAGTTGGATCTCGAGCTTGGGGAAGCTCAAAGGGTGCATCTCTGGTACTGTTTTCCTGTCATATACATGAAAAAAATTTCTGGAGTACTTTACTGTTTCAACGAACATGTTTATGATTGCATTATTCTATAGATTCCCCTTGCAGATTTTTTGAACCATCAAGCTGATTCTGAAGCATTTGTTTTAAATGATGAGGACATGCAGGTCTCAGAGGTATAAATTGTTTCTACTGTTTAAATGTGATTTCTAGACTTTGGCATGGTTATCGTGTTCCTTCTGACATCCACTGTTTAACAAAATATGTTTTCTGTTGGTAACCTTAACTACAAAGAACCATTAATATTCTCCTAGTTCTGTTTTTATTATTCTAAATTTTGAATTATTCTCAACCTTGTATTATCAGGTATGTCTAGAAATCTCCTTAATTATCTGAGTCATTTTGTGCAGGTCATTGCTGATCATGATTATGCTGCTCATGAAGAGGTTACAATGAAACATAGCTAATGTTCTTGATAGACAATAATCCTCTGATCTTGGAGATTAGTTTAGAGAGAACTCTCTGGTTCAAACATTAGCCAACAGATGATGTATTCTTGTGAAATTTGACACCAGTATATGTATGTAATTTGCATACATGCTTTAGCAGGTATTTATTAGTTATGGAAAGTTTTCAAATTCTACCTTGCTGTTGGAATACGGATTTGCACTTCCATATAACAAGCATGAGGAGGTTAGTCTTGGTTTTGCATAGTTGTATCTGTCTTCTCCTTATTGTACTGGTCCAATATCTGATCAGTGCTCCAAGTTTTTGCTCCAACTTTTGCTGTCTAATATGAAAATTATGGTGGTTACTCTCTGGTTCAGGTTCAGATCAGTATACCCCATCATGATCTTTTACCCAAAATGAAGTTCGAAATTTTGCAAAGACATCTATTTCCAGTCACTAATGATGCCAATGTCTTCAAGACTTCGGGGAACTCTTTCACAATAAAGTAAGAGTTGCGTCATGGTCTTTAGAGTTTTTGAATTCAAAGGTTATGGGAAATTCTACATCCAGACATCCATTATCGTTAGCTGGTTAGATTCTACTTCCAATCAACTTACTGATGATCTCACATACAGATACACTGTCTCGGATGTTTGCATGACACTTAAGTACTTGTTATGTGTACTTGAGTCATTGCTTATTTGACCTTTTATAAAGTACGACTTCCCACTTAATTGAATGTAGTGTTTAACTCCAGCTTTATAGCCCTGGTACAATGTCTTGTATTAGAGCTGTTTCAAGGAAGTTCTTGCGATAAGGGAAAGCAGGTCTGGATGAGTTGATTCTAAGCCCTACAAATCTTTTCCAATTTGTGCATCGGATTATTGCCCATTGGAAGTTCACAATGAAGTGAAATAATATTGCTTTAACTCACCCTCTGAATTCTCTTTTGCTTCTCCTCACCTCAGAAATTCATTGTACTTTATGCTGTTCCTAGCAAATTCAAAAAGTTGTGTACTTATTTCTAGTCTTTTGGCAGTAACTGTGAAACCTATTGCTGTTTGTAGCCATTAGTAGTTTGTGAACCATAACTAGGCTATGTCTAGTTTGTGAACCATAACTAAGGCTATGTCTTGCTTAAATGCATACAGTATCACGAGTAAAATGCATCGTAAAGTTGTCTTTACTAGTACCTATTCCAATTTCTGATAACATTATAGTGATAATCACACAGGGAAGTCAAATCTGTTGAAGGAAAAGGAAAGGGCCTTCCACAATCTCTTCGTGCATTTGCTCGTGTTCTGTCTTGCACCTCTCATCAGGGTATGCTTGAACATATATCTTTTGAATTATATCTGTTTGGTAAAATGAGAAGGTCCTCATCGGCTATATAAATATTTAGAATTAGAAGATCTGACCAAGGAAGCAGCAGAAACTGATGGACGATTGGCTCGTCGTCCTTTAAAGGATATCAGCAGGGAGATTCAAGCACACGAGATCTTGTTGTCACGGTTTTCACAGCTCATCGGGGGATACAATGCGTCTATTGAGGTAAATTCATAAGTCTGATCTCCCGTTGCGTAATTAGAGTTTGGGGTAAATTTGGAGATAAATGACTGCATTAGCTAGTAAAGTCTTGCATATTTTTATTGGAGGGCCTCGTATGCTTGATTGTCAGCATATAACCAAAATATTGTGCTAGGATCGTATCGAAGATATGACACATTAGGATCAAGAAACTTGATATCCTGGCATTTGTCCCTTCTGATCGGAAGGTTCGCCATTTGTTTCAAGCATCTGTTTGTACTTTGCAGTCATTGGAAAAAATTTGGTCAGTACCTACATGTGAAAATTTTGCCACGCGAAGGAAAATGGCTCTAAACCTCCTTAATGGTGAGCTTCGAGTACTTGAATCTGCATCAGCATGGCTGAAGAATTACTGTGCTACGTTGCATTGACACCGGGCAGGTTCCTTGATCAACAACGTGAAAGGTACACTTTGACAGATCAATTGTATTTTTGCTCGTGTATGCCTAGTTGTCTTGGCACTATACAAATCAAGAAGTGGAAATACAAGGCCCTGAGGTCTGGGACACAACGCACAAATCAAGGCGTCAGATGTAACGCCAAACGGGAAGAAGAATAGATCATGGTTCATGATGTCAATGCGACTAAAAAGCAGAATCAGAAGTTTTAAGAAACTTGATCAGCCCATAATGAGTCATTATATGGACGTCTGTGGATTTCCTCTTATTTCTTTAATTGCATTATGCCCTGAACGCTGATGGTTGCATCTCTTGGACTTCAACAAAGTCCGTTGAAACGTGAAAGCAACACCTCTAGAAGATATTGTATTTAAGATCAGCTCTAGTTTTCTTTAATTTGAAACGAGAAGAAAATTAAAGGGAACGTTTCAATACGAGTTCAATTGTCCTTTGCGTATGTATATACACGCGACAAGTAGGAATGGACACGGCAGCCCGAGTTGCTCAAGCGTTTTAAGGCATATTAGAACACCAATATATTCACAGATATTGCTGCACTATCATAACTGCTTCAGAGGCCCAGCCAACGAGTTTCCTTTTTGCTCAATCTATGATATATATGCCTTTACCAAATCTGAATAATTGCAGACGAGACCCGTCCTTGGACAGGTTATTTTACCATCATTTTTCTTAGCCATTTCTTCTAGCGCCTGCGGAGTCAATAAAAATGATGTCAGCTAGTTTGGTCATATCAAACTTCACTTATCTATGACTAGAATAATAAGAACCTTGGTGCTGTACACATATCCATTGGGTAAGACTTGAGGCGGGTTCTCCGTGTCCATTAGCTCTTTAGTTATGTAGCAAACAAGCTTCGAATGGTGTTGCTTGGAGAATGGTAAAGGCGATGCTAGTTTCCTGAAACCATCCTGTGACAAAGGGTCCTCCTTGGTGCAATCATCCTCGTAACAGTATCTTAAACAATCTAAGGAAAGCAACATATAACAAATAACTAGCAACTCTGACACAGAAAGATGCAAGCTCATGTTCCAAGAGGTAAGCTAAAACATATTAGCTCATCTGATACAAAACTTGTTATAAAAATTCTATTTATGCTAGAGTGGGAATATGAACAGATTCAAGATGCTCCTTTTCACAAAACATCTCATCTGCCTTAACGTATTCTCTCTTTCATCCCATACAATTACACCATTAGGAATCACAATATGTATCATAACCTTGGTCAGAGTCCCAGTTGCTAGAGGTTTATGCAAAACTGATATCTAGGTAGTTCTACGCAAGCTTGGTTAACACAGAGCAAATAAAAAAGTAAAGAATGAAAAATTGCTTTGAACACAAGAAATAAGTCACTGGATGATGGATACGGTGTTTTCAGGGCAGATAAGCCTGCCTGTAGGTAAATATTTAGTAAAGGCTCTAGTGTCATGCCATATAATTTGCAGAATTCCTGTTTAAATTGTTCCACCAGGTGGTCCCACTGTTTATGTTCAAACAAAACCTGCAAGTCATAACATAAAAGGTGATCATAAGGTCCCGACTTTAAAAATGACAACTGCCTACTGAAAAAATCATGAAGTGTGTTCAGGCCCTACAAAAAGATGTTAACGAGAACCTCAATTTCATAAGTAAAAATTTCAACAGAATATTTCATGGAAGTATGAAGTCTCATCTTTTTTCCTTTTTCTTGATAAAAGAATAAGGATAGTATTGTCTAACCAAACTTCGAAAACAAAATGGCCATTCACAGTAAGATGATAGTCAGTCCTAATATAGGATTATACCTTGTATGTTGTACAATCAGTGGTGCTTCTAAGTGCCACTGTTGCGAATACATGTTGCAATTCTTTCATATGTGTGGCACCCCATGGTGCAAGATATTTCCGACAATATGAAATGGCACGCAAGTAGTTTTGTGCCCGAACCAACTCTACAAAGTCTTGAAGTCTCAGCTGGAATTCCAATTTGCTCTGTCATCAAGAAGAGAGGAATAAGCAACCAAAATGATCAAGTCTCTGTAGGTCGATGGGATGGAATCATCTATTCTTATGGAGACAAGTAAGCTTTGAAGACAGCAATCAGAAATCAATTTCGTAAATGTCATTGATGGAAAGCCTCCTTTTTAAATTTAAAAAAGTTTAGCCGCAAAAACTCGGCATCTGGTTTCAACTTCTTTCTAAAGACCCAGCAATAACCTGCTCTGGGTGAAAAAGACACGACCGTGGAATTCTCATACTATAGAATAAGGGTCAACTTTTAAGAGGTTACATTCAGAAGATAAATCCAATCAAAATTTACTAACAATTCCAAACGTTTATGAGACAATACTTCACTCAAACATTATTGGCTACTAGATGCATTAATCTTTTCTCTTTTCACTCAATAAATGTTTTAATACTCATGAACTCTACCATCTTTCTAGTTAAACCAGTCAAAGAAGTTCCTAAATCCTAACTGATGAACAAAAATAAGAAACTTGTTCAGTCAATAAGCTTGAACCTTTAAGATTCAACAAGATTTTGCATAGTTAAAATCAAGAAGGTAAAGATATCAATACCTTGACTCTGAATGCAAAAACCAAAAAGTTTTAAAAAGGGTAACAAATTTACGTGCTATGAAAATATTATTTGTTTACCTTGGTCTTCCTCAATCGTGATTTGTTATCAGCACACCAGGCCAAAGCAGCACCAACATCCCTGTTATGAAGGGCATCAATCACCTTTTTGGCTTCTTGGAACACATCAATATCAACAAGATCCTGAAATATCCAACTTATCACATGAATTGCATCCCAGTGATTGAGCAGTCTAAAGCAGGTAATGCGTACATACACAGAAGCATAAGTCCACAACTTCCAATTCGCACCCAGCCACTTAAGAAAGCAACAATTACTGGGAGAAAAACGAAAGGAAATGGGCAATGACGTTACCAGAATGTTGCTGTCTTGAGCCAGTTTGACTCCCGTCTCATAGTACGACATACGCAACATGTAGTCCACAAGAATTCGCTTCAGGCGAGTGTTGCTCCACTCCGATAAATTCTCTGCGTCTGCCGATTCCAGATGCTCAAGCCGAGTTCGACACCTTTGCGCTTGCAAGTTTTCCGTTTTGCTTCCCTCTTCCAACTGAACAATCCAGAAGAGCCATTCTCATTCAACCCGTCACTTTCAAGAAATTGTTCAATTCTATCGTCCAAAGATGTAGTGTTGATAATAGAGGAAAATTCTTAGTTCAAAGATTTGTGGGTTACCTTTCTTTTGAGGCCTTGCAATCTGGTGACGAGGGAGGTGAGGTGGCTAACGGCGTCGTCTTTGGACATATCGGAATCAGCGGCGTCATTAACGGCCGATATTACGGAGGAGACTTCTTTCTCGACGGCGCGGTGGTTGGAACGGATCGTTTCCTTGTAGTGTTCGAAGGGGACACGCAAGAACTGGTGCTCTAGCTTCAGGGACTCCGTTAGTTTTGACGAGGGAACCGTATTGGGCGTAGCAGTTGTGACGGAACTGTTGGCGGTTGTGGCGGTTCCGTTAGGGAGGGAATCGACTTCCATGTTGGAGAAAAAAAAAGGATTCTTTCAACGACGGCAAGTAATTCGATCGAGAAATAGAGGGGAAAATGGGAGTGAAGACAGAAGACAAGCAAGGCCAAGGTGGGGGTGGAGGGGACCTTCAGAAACGGCAGCGTGTAGCTATGTTGGATTTTGACTTTTTGTCAATCAGGCTTATTGCTCAAATAGAGTAATGCTTTGGGCTTCTAGGTTTCTTCAATTTATGTCCCAAGAAAGAGAGAGATATGGAATTGATATTCTTTGGAAGGGAAATTTTCATTAATTCCAATCATTGGATAATAACAAATTGGGCTTGTTTGTCTCTATTTAAATTATTTTTATATTTTATTTTATGAAAAAATTTATTTGTTTTAGTTTTTAAGTTTCTATTTTTTTTAGTTTTTATATCCTGCGAAAACCATAAAAAGTT